>OZ008354.1:6330339-6384341 GCA_963931975.1 Cataclysta lemnata
AGCATTATAAGATTTGTGAATTATTTGACCTAGCAACATTTAATGAACAGAAACACATAGAATATGATCGTGCTTGACTCAAGCTGATTGATGCTTAAGTCAAGCATTATAAGTTTTGTGATTTGCTTGACCTAACAACATGTAATGAACAGAATAAGGTTTTGAATCGGGTCTTATCTCAATAAGCCCTTAAGGGGCGGTAGGCCATCGTAAATAGGTATTTAGCGCCGTCCCGGCCGCGCGGAACTTACTTCGCGCCGCCGGGACTTTGGTGAACTCACTAATGCCCTCTCCAGTGACATAGTATTAAAATAAGCAGTAGAATATTGTTATTCAAATTACAATGCTTTTTTATGAATCGTTATTTTGTGGCTTTGTTCATTTTATTAATGTATTTTAATATTCATTACCGCCAAAATGGAGCTGTATGGTTTTTCGAGTTCATGTATTGTAAATATGTATTACGAGAGTTTCTTTATGCCACGATTACTTCTTAATGTCTCAAAAGATTGAGACGCATGGTAAAATTTACAAATGGGATTAGTTATTGAGATAAGACCCGATTCAAAACCAAATTCTGTTCATTACATGTTGTTAGGTCAAGCAAATCACAAAACTTATAATGCTTGACTTAAGCATCAATCAGCTTGAGTCAAGCACGATCATATTCTATGTGTTTCTGTTCATTAAATGTTGCTAGGTCAAATAATTCACAAATCTTATAATGCTTGACATCAATCAGCTTGACTCAAGCATCAATCAGCTTAAGTCAAGCACGATCATTTTCTATGTTTCTGTTCATTACATGTTGTTAGGTCAAATAAATCACAAATCTGATAATGCTTGACATCAATCAGTTTGAGTCAAGCACGATCTTTTTCTATGTGCTTCTGTTGATTACATGTTGTTAGGTCAAATAATTCACAAATCTTATAATGCTTGACATCAATCAGCTTGACTCAAGCATCAATCAGCTTGAGTCAAGCACGATCTTTTTCTATGTGTTTCTGTTCATTACATGTTGTTAGGTCAAATAAATCACAAATCTAATAATGCTTGATATCAATCAGCTTGAGTCAAGCACGATCATATTCTATGTGTTTCTGTTCATTAAATGTTGCTAAGTCAAATAATTCACAAATCTTATAATGCTTGACATCAATCAGCTTGACTCAAGCATCAATCAGCTTGAGTCTTGAGACGATCAAATTCCACTCCAAAGCCACTCCTCCATCTTATATTATTTACATTATTTATAATTTAAAATACAATTAAAAATAACAATTGATTAAATGTTAATTGTAATCACAATTAACAAAACAATTAATCAATTTTTATTTTGGCCGTGTGGTGACGGCAGAATAGAATACAATTGTCACCACCCCAAACCTCTCCCGTGGGTGTCGTAGAAGGCGACTAAGGATAAATCAGTGATGAGGAATGGGCAGAAGCATTCCTCTTATACCTACCAACTAGCAAAGTACTGCGACTTTTGTGCCACCTATTACATGGGACCTAGCCTAATTGGCGAAGCGTGGGTGCTAGTTCACCTCTGCCTACCCCTTCGGGGATATTGGCGTGAATTATGTATGTATTTTTAATAACATTAACAAACAAATTAACACACACTGCTTTCGAAGAAAGGAACTTGGTCACCCATCTAATGAACGGCTTTAGCAACCATTGCTTAGTTTACCCAACTAGCAAAGTACTGCGACTTTTGTGCCCGATAAATGGCAATAGGCTCGCCACCTATTACATGGGACCTAGCCTAATTGGCGAAGCGTGGGTGCTAGTTCACCTCTGCCTACCCCTTCGGGGATATTGGCGTGAATTATGTATGTATTTTTAATAACATTAACAAACAAATTAACACACACTGTGCTTTCGAAGAAAGGAACTTGGTCACCCATCTAATGAACGGCTTTAGCAACCATTGCTTAGTTTACGTAATCGCAGGCCAAGCGCTCTATACCACTTCGCTAGCGAGCTCGACAAAATATGAATTATCAAAAATCATAGCTATCTCCAGTATAACATCTGCCGATATTCTTATACTATAGCACTATGATAGTATTTTAGGTATGACGTCAGAAGTTCATTGATGGTGCACGATAAAAGTGAAGCGGAAAAAATTCAAAAAATTGGCACAGGTCCGTCGTCCGTGAGCACTAACGTGCGACTGATCGGAGCTGCCGAGCTGTTGCGTTCGCGCATTTTATAGGTATTTAAACATTATAATTTAAACAATTATTTTATCAAGTCAAACCCTGCGAATTTGTCTATAAATATTTAATGGCTTTAATTGTGCGCAAGAATTAAATTTAAATTATCAGTAGTTTCGTCATAATATTGAAAAAATGTTAGTAAAAAGGGGTTGCTTTGGGATTTTTTTCTATCGAGTGAAGTTTATTAAATCTTATAAGTGAATGCGAATTTGACTAGAATAAATCCTTAACTTATACATATATTTTTTTCAGACTTGTAAACACTATGTTAAATGTCTCAGATTGTTTTAAAAGTTGCCTCTTTCGACCCACAGGGCCTTAACGCGGCAGTCCTCGCGAGTTTGTGTTCACGTTGGCCGTTTGCGCAATTGTGATGTCACATTGTCAGTTGTCAGAGGTTGAAAACATGGATGACGATCTTTTATTTTTAACCGAAAGATTTTGGTGGTTAGAAAAAGTTCGAAAAATTATGGTCTTGATGCGGGAATCGAGCCCGCTTCCACTGCTATCCAGGCAGGTGCCTAAACCTAACATTTTAACTTTTCTATTTTCTTTTTACACATTCTTTTTTTTCTAACATTTATATAATTTTAAAATTAAAATCGAATACGAAAATTGCGCACAAAATTAATAAAGAAAGAGGATGGTATGGTGAATTTCATACTTTATATAGTAATTCGAGAGAAATTTGTCTGTCAACTGTTTTGAATACATACTGGATTCAATAAAGGGTGAAATTTCAAAAGAAGTCACAATCTTAAACAGCACTAATAAACTCTTCTCTATTGAACGACAATAAAAACGTAATATAATAGGTTGGGGAAAAAGTTTCTTCGCATTTTATAAGAAAATTCAAAACATTTTTTAATATAGTTTATTTACATTTAACTAAAGTATGTAGGTACCATTTTGTTCGATAACTTATTGCCATCTTGTAGGTAGGGACATGATCCCATTGCTATAGAAATTTTGGGACTTCTGGTCAAAATACCGCGACAAGTGGTTTTGGCAGTCCTCTCGTGATGTTAACCTGACACTGCCTAAAGAATTCTGAAGAGACCGAAACAGGTGGAAATCTGAAGGTGCAAGGACAGGACTATACGGCGGATGCATTAACACCTCCCAGCCAAACTCTCTTAATTTTTGCTGAGTGGCTAAAGATGTGTGAGGTCTAGCGTTATCCTGATGAAAAACCACACCCCTTCTGTTGATTAATTCCGGCCGCTTTCTCTCAACTTCTTGCTTTAATCTCATCAGTTGTTCGCAGTAGATTTCAGTATCTGTATTGTTGTATTTCAGTTTCAGTATCTAATCGATAGTCCTGCCTGGTGGTAACAGCTCATAATGAATAATGCCCATCCAATCCCACCACACACACAGCATCACCTTGTTGCGAGTTAACCCGGGTTTCGCCACAGTCTGTGAAGCCTGACCGGCCTTTGACCACGACCTTTTTCGCACGTTCTTGTCGTACGTGATCCACTTTTCATCACCAGTTATCAGCTTCTTCAAAAATGGTTCGGTTTCATTACGTCGTAATAAAGAATCACAAATGAGTACACGGTTCATTAGGTTTCTTTCAGTGAGCTCGTGAGGTACCCAAATGTCGAGCTTTTTTGTGTACCCAGTTTTTTTCAAATGCGCCAAAACTGTTTTGTGGTCAATTCCCAGTTCTTCAGCTACGTCGTAACTACTGACATGCCGTCTTGCTCCACTTTTTCAAAAATGGCATCCATTTTATCTGTAATGGGGCGACCAGAGCGACGTGCATCTTTGACATCAAAATTTCCGGATTGAAAACGCTTAAACCAAATTTGTGCTACTCTCACAGACACTGCACTAGGTCCATAAACATCGCAAATTTTTTTCGCGGCTTGTGTTGCATTTTTACCTTTTTTGTAGTAAAATTTTAAAATGTATCGAATTTCTTCATTATATTCACTCATCTTGGCGGTACGAAAAACAAATGAAAATCACACATTTTCCTAATTTGAATTTGGAATTATGTTCTTTAAAATTTAAACTTTCAATGATATCAAAACCAAGCAGATACAAATAGTATAGCCAAAGAGATTTTATTACAAGTTTATACATACTATAATGCGAAAAGACTTTTTCCCCAACCTAATATTTTCTAGCGATAAGTTCAAACTGGTTGAACTTACCTGATGTCGCGATAAAATATTTCAACTTCATACTTCAACGTGTACACACAAATGTCTCACGCGTTTGATACTGCCGCCAGCTGGACTGCGCGCGATTGCCGCTAGTTTGCCCGCTACTTAGAACGCACGTGCGTTTCGTACATGAACACTTGGATATCACGTCATATGTTTGATATTTCGCTACCGCGCCCGCGAGCCAACGTGAACAAGCGTGTCACTCTGACTTACTTTATGTTATGTTTATTATGTTTATTATTTTTCATCGTAGATTGGTCCAAATTTATTGCAGTTTAATTAACAGGATAAAAAATGCAAAAGAAAAATGTTTGTTAACTCTTACTCGATGACAGCTGATGTATTTATTTTTTTAAAACATTGATGTTCCCATACCCATGAAAAATTTTAGTTCCTCAAACATTCTGTCACGTAACGGAAGGTTACGGGCATGAGACTCGGTGACAGTACTAATGAAATAAAAGATGGAGAGGGAAACAAGGGATCTATTGGGTTAATAGGGCACGCCCGAATACAAAGTTGAAATAAAAGCTTAAAAATTACATACATACATACATAAATCACGCCTATATCCCCGAAAGGGTAGGCAGAGGTGAAAAAGTATAATAATATAATTAGCGGGGCCAAGTCGCAAAGGATACGGGAGAGGGACGCAGGGCTCCGGAGGGTCGGACAGCCAAACGCCCGCCCGGAGAGACGTCCCGGCTGAACGGCGTGCAGGTGGACGTAGGGGGCGCGCAAGTCGGGGCGCGAACAGAGGTGCGCGGGCTGAGGCACTCAGGAGGGACGCGCCAGCTAGAGGGCGCGTGACCAGAGGCGTGCCAGGTAGTGGGCACGCACGCCGGCTCGCACTCAGGAGCCATGGCAGGCTCGGACTTCCGACAGGAGGGGGTCGGGGGCAGGAGCGTGACAGGATCAGGAACGAGTCTCTAAGGACACAGCGGGACAGGACGGGTGCTTCGGGGCGTAGATGGTAGGGCCTCGGAGACCCGACTACGCCGCTAGCACTACGTCCCGTCAGTTACAGATATAGTCCGGACGGTGGAGGGTAGACCCCACCGACAGTTCACTGGTAGTACCAAAGGCAGGAGTAGACCCAACCTCCAGTTACACGACTCGAGAATAGAATGACCACCTTCCGCTTGGCCACGCGTATATAAAGGACGCCTCGAGCATTCGAAATCTTGAATCCCGAATGTCTTTGGAATTCCAAATTTCGAAGTCTCGAAGCTTCCATGAAGGCTAAGAATCAGAAAAACGAAAAATAAAGGGTACAGAAAAATATAAAAACAAAAGAATAACAATTGCAAATCAAGATTGACACTGTCAACTAAATAAACAAACAGAGGAATTGCAGAAACCAATGTTTAAAATGTGGTAGTAATACAGGAAATGATCTAAAAAGTAGTGACAAAGTGCTAAAATATAAGTGCTAATAATGTGAATAAGTGCAAAAGGCTTATAAAAACATGAATTTCGGAGATTAAAGTGCCTAACTGCCGCACTCAGAGACGTCAAATAACGTTTACGAGTACTTAACGTCAAAAAATGACAATTCAAAACTAGTCTCTATTCTTGTCAGCTATGGTCTTGATTTGAATGAAAATTTTTGACATTAAATACTCTTTAAAGTTAATTGACGTCTCTGTCTCTCATACCATTTCTCGTCCACATAGTTTTATTAATTAACTAATGTAAATCAGAGTAAAAAACTATTCGTCCTCACTTTATGGACAGTAAGTTACCCTTTTAAACAGTAAACAAACCAGAAAACACAATAGAACTATTTTTACTTACTGCGTAAGTTGCGGGACGTCACTATTTTTTCTGCAATATTTGACACGTTTTCACTCTTTCGCCGCGTACCTCAAAATTAATAGGTTTATCCTTGTTAATGGCCGCGTTCGAAGGAACAAGTCATTAAACATCTGTATAATATAAATATTTTTAATAAGTCTCTTTTTTAAATTAAAAAAAACATTAAAATGAAAAAAAACAACATTTCAATTACATTTTAACATTTTACAAATATCAACCGACCCCAAGTAATGAAAAATAATTGATAAATAAAGACAATCCAAAAGTACAAGTATTATAAATAATATAGGTATACATTCACGTGCTAAATATAGGTACACGAGTTTAACTATAGCTAACACTAAAATTACAATAATGATCATAAATAAATACCAACTTACCACAAAACTTGAAATCCTCTGCCGAGTTCGAATCTCAGTTATATTGTTTTATGTAAGTCTCGAACAACGTGTCTAGTATCCCCATAGAAGTATATGAAATACTTAAGTAAAAACAACACACTGCCGCACTCAGAGACGTCAAATAACGTTAATGAGTACTTAATGTCAAAAAATGACAATTCAAAACTAGTCTCTATTTTTGCCGGGTCTATGGTCTAGATTTAAATGAGATTTTTTTGACATTAAGTACTCATTAAAGTTATTTGACGTCTCTGAGTGCGGCAGACGCACACTTAAAACAATTTATTATTATGTATTATGAGAAAACAGTTCTCAATAAATGTAAATTTACGAGTAAGTCCGGAAATAATAATCAAAATAGGAATGGCGCCAGAATAAGGACGCGTGCGGGGGCCTTTCGCGTTTCTTTTTCCGCTTCATCTGCTTCACCCCCTAAGATACCTAAACGTTGCGTCCTGGAGCGCCTTAACACGCTAGCTGCGGGAAGTAATTTGAGTCAATATCACTTAAGTGCGGTACAAGATCCATAGGCCTTTGACCTAAACATTCTAGCAGTGCGTTAATGGGTCAAAAAGCCTTGTTAGATATAGGTGAGTTCATATCAACATAAATTTTGTAACTAGGTTATTGTTAAAAAGTGGACTTTTACTACACTACAGTCGCAAATTGCTCCGGTGGATACTTTAATTTTCTTAGATGATCAATGGAAAAACAAATATAAGGTTTATCGACCCATTACCGCACCCAGTTAATGATAGAATTAAGAAAATTTTAGTGATGGGAAAAATTTTAAACGATACTTAAATATTGAAATCAACTTTGGTATATTGAAATTTTTTGTATATTGAATGAGGAACAGTTCAGGTATAGCAAATTCAATTTAACTAGTATCCACGTTATTCTCTATAGGATAAGAATGATATATCTTTTTGAATTATCCAAATCGGACCATTACTTACGAAGATATTAAATTTTAAACATAGGCGAATGCTACACGCTGGATACGGATCATTGGATTTCTAGAAATCTTAAAATCCACGATCATCGAGCGTCTAGTCTCTAATCGATATTTATCGCGTTAGTAGAGGAGAGTAACGACTCAGAATAATCACTTAAACATTTTTTTTCAGAATAATCACAAAGCACTAGTCCATATTTAGGTGGCCGTGTGGTGACGGCAGAGTGTCACCACCCCCATCTCTCCCGTAGGTGGCGTACAAGGCGACTAAGGGTAAAGACAGCAATGAGTAATGGGCAGCATACTCTTGTACCATCTAGCAATATACTGCGATTGATGTGCCCGATATATGGCAATAGGCTTGCCACCTATTACATGGGATCTAGCTGAATTGGCGATAAGTGGGTGTTAATTCACCTCTGCCTAGCCCTTAGGGGATGTAGGCGTGATTTATGTAAGAATGTATGTATATTTTAGTTACTCTCCTCTATGCATTCTGTCAGCGATGGAAGAGGATGCGTTTATAAGCGCATCACCCATAGCTTTATTTATTTTAATACGAAACATACGAGTGCACTCAATTAAATTTACCGTCGTACTGACGCGATCCGTATATTATGTGTAGTATACCAAAATATCGCGATCCATATCGAGCGTGTAGCATTCGCCATTGGGCTGTTGCTGCCGCTAAGTCAGTGTACGCGGAATGCGTGTGACGTCACTGTGACAGTCAGAGCGCAGCCGACTGAGCCGCGGCGCCGCGGTTGGTCATTTTGCTTAAAACCAGAGGACGCCCGCGGCTTCGCTCGCGTTAATGCCGGTTATTATATAGCCTATAGCCTTCCTCGATAAATGGACTATTCAACACAAAAATAATTATTCAATTTGAGTCAGTAGTTCTTGATATTGGCGCGTTTAACCTTTATTATTAGTATAGAAAAGTGTTGTTATAGACTGTAAATTTGTAATATTTAAATAAAAACGGTACAAAGTATGAGTAGTAATAAAGTGGCAGCTGATTTTATGCAACCTCAATCAGATAACCTTCCAAAAGTGGATTCTTTCATGGCATGTATTTGATTACGTAAGTAATAATCGTTCACCAGCGCTGAAATCTATGGTTGGAAACTGCAAAGGTAAGGCTGCTGCTTCGTACGTAGATACTTATTGGTAAAACTTTAGGTCAAAGTTAGTAGTAGGCATGTGTGTGTAAGAAAGAATGAATGTAAAATAAAGCAAGGACGTCTTCAGATTAGAACTTATGAATACTACATAACTACTTAATTAAACGTGGGTGCTTGTTCACCTCTGCCTACCCCTTCGGGGATATAGGCGTGATTTATGTATGTATGTATGTACTTAATTAATATTAGGTTGGGGAAAAAGTCTTTTCGCATTATAGTATGTATAAACTTGTAATAAAATCTCTTTGGCTATACTATTTGTATCTGGCTGGTTTTGGTATCATTGAAAGTTTAAATTTTAAAGAACATAATTCCAAATTCAAATTAGGAAAATGTGTGATTTTCATTTGTTTTTCGTACCGCCAAGATGAGTGAATCTAATGAAGAAATTCGATACATTTTAAAATTTTACTACAAAAAAGGTAAAAGAGCAACGCAAGCTGCGAAAAAAATTTGCGATGTTTATGTACCTAGTGCAGTGTCTGTGAGAGTAGCACTAATTTGGTTTAAGCGTTTTCAATCCGGAAATTTTGATGTCAAAGATGCATGGCGCTCTGGTCGCCCTATTACAGATAAAATGGATGCCATTTTTGAAAAAGTGGAGCAAGATCGGCATGTCAGTAGTTACGACGTAGCTGAAGAACTGGGAATTGACCACAAAACAGTTTTGGCGCATTTGAAAAAAACTGGGTACACAAAAAAGCTCGACCATGTACTCATTTGTGATTCTTTATTACGACGTAATGAAACCGAACCATTTTTGAAGAAGCTGATAACTGGTGATGAAAAGTGGATCACGTACGACAAGAACGTGCGAAAAAGGTCGTGGTCAAAGGCCGGTCAGGCTTCACAGACTGTGGCGAAACCCGGGTTAACTCGCAACAAGGTGATGCTGTGTGTGTGTGGTGGGATTGGAAGGGCATTATTCATTATGAGCTGTTACCACCAGGCAGGACCATCGATTCTGAACTCTACTGCGAACAACTGATGAGATTAAAGCAAGAAGTTGAGAGAAAGCGGCCGGAATTAATCAACAGAAGGGGTGTGGTTTTTCATCATGATAACGCTAGACCTCACACATCTTTAGCCACTCAGCAAAAATTAAGAGAGTTTGGCTGGGAGGTGTTAATGCATCCGCCGTATAGTCCTGACCTTGCACCTTCAGATTTCCACCTGTTTCGGTCTCTTCAGAATTCTTTAGGCAGTGTCAGGTTAACATCACGAGAGGACTGCCAAAACCACTTGTCGCGGTATTTTGACCAGAAGTCCCAAAATTTCTATAGCAATGGGATCATGTCCCTACCTACAAGATGGCAAAAAGTTATCGAACAAAATGGTACCTACATACTTTAGTTAAATGTAAATAAACTATATTAAAAAATGTTTTGAATTTTCTTAAAAAATGCGAAGAAACTTTTTCCCCAACCTATTACATACTTTAGACAAGTTAGTTTATAAAGTATGTACTTATTGGTAATCTTTAGGTCTAATTAAAGCTGTTAGTAATAGGTAGGTGTAAGAAAGAAATCATTATTGTACTTTACCTAAGTACATTCATATAAAGTACAGTGACGTATTTACAACTTAAGTGTTTATAGTATATTTTTAAAGGAATGTTGTTTTCGTTTATTCTTACGTAGATCATTTCACAGACCTATTAGTGCTTTATTAAGTGCATCGGTCCCTACACTTGCTGATCTATGACAGAAACCTTAATATTAGCTGTCAATGGCTGTTTACCGGTGCTAGTTCACCTCTGCCTACCCCTTCGGTTCGGTGTTATAGGCGTGATCTATTGTATGTATGTAATGGCTGTTTATTTGCCATCTCGCTCGTTGTTACAAATAACTCGTTCAGTATCTATTTAGGTAGAATGACTTGAATCTAAATAAAAAAAAGGGTATGATTTAAGCTATCACCAATTTAAATAGTTTTGTGTTGCCTAAATAATAGGGTTTGTCCCCAATTAGTAGATCTCTCACCAGATTGTAGTTACCAACAAACAATATATAATCAATTCCACAATAAATCACATAAAATCATCGAGATATAAGGGCTAGTACCAAATAAATGTTTTTGTATGTATTTTAATAGGTTTGTCCTAATAAGTATATAACCAAACAAATTTAAATAGATCGCCAATAAATGAATATTATGTCACTAGACATAGAATTTAAAATAATTTAGGTTTGTCGTCACCATCGTCCCAACCAAAAGAGAACTTACCCGTTAATACAGAAACGCTACTACAATTTTGATCAATCCTTATAAAGTTAAGTGGACAATACCTGTCAGAATTTGTATGGAAAAACATCAAATTTGACAGTACTTAAATGTTAAGTAGGACTCAAAAATTGAGTAGCGTTTCTGTATTCGGGGTTAAGTGGACAACACCTGTCAGAATTTATAGGAATTAAAAACATCAATTTTGACAATACTTAAATGTTAAGTAGGACTCAAAATTTGAGTAGCGTTTCTCTATTCGGGGGTTAAGTGGACAACACCTGTTAGGATTTGTAGGTATTGAAAAACGTCAATTTTGACAATACTTAAATGTTAAGTAGGACTCAAACTTTAACTGCCGCACTCAGAGACGTCGATTAATTAACTAACTAGTTTTGAATTGTCATTTTTTGACGTTAAGTACTCATTAACGTTATTTGACGTCTCTGAGTGCGGCATTAAGAAGCGTTTCTGTATTCGTGCGCTAGACAAACAAAATAGTAGGCGGAATTTTAGTTCCAATTTTGACCAATTTGGCGCCCCCTTTTTGAGCATATTTTCATTAAAATTGGATATTGATTTATTAAATAGGTAACGAATACTTCAATGGAATGCAACGACAGGCCTTCGTGTCTTTTCTTTACTTAAAACTCTTCCAAAATATCCTATATATTTTTCTTTTCTTAGAACCGCGTCTGTGTATATTTTTTGGGGGATTTTGACATTCAAACATATGAGACAAAACTCCCTTCTTTAGTTTAAGCTTTCCTCCAACCAACCTAAACTTTATCTCATTTTCCATGTCTTCTTTCAACTAAGAATTGTTAATTTATTTCCTTCTAACAAAATGCCATAGCTGAAGCAGATTCATAAATGCACCGCGGTTGTGTCAATTATTAAAAATATTATCCTTTATTCTTTGCTTTTTTACCCGAGTACATTCCTGTATCATTGTTTTGACCTTTGAATAATATAATATAGAAATAGGAACCGGCGAATACGTAAGTACGTAAGTTTATCCACAAAACTCAGATAAAGTAAGAAGGATGTTATTAATAATACTGCAGGCTTATATTAGGAGGATACTTAGTTAAACTATACGTAATATATAACTCATTTTCATATCAACTAATTAATAGGTCAGTATTGTTATATAGGTACTTACATCGAAATGTACTTCGCAACAATGTCCTGTAGCCTGGGGCCTAGACAAAGTAACATACCGACAAAGATAACAAAGTTCGATAAAGCAAAATGTATGGGATTTGACGTAAGTCGTCGTGTAATCACGTGACCAAAATCGTCTTCGTAAGTTCCTAGTTTGTTGGTAGCGCAAACTAAGACGCTGTAGATACCAAAGTAATATGGCCTATCGTGATGAACTTTATTCGACAACGTTGTTTATTCTATGCATTTCTATTGTATAAAACTAGATAATAACAAATTAGCAATATCACGGCAATTGATTTTATCACATACTTGCAGTGCACATTATTACCACAAAGATTGTCAACACAACACTTAATTTATTTGAACTCGTCAATCAGTGCGATATAAGGCTAATAGGCGTTTTGCTTCACATAAGGCCAATGGGTCTTGTATCCACAAGGAATTGCAATATGTATGCTCCAGTGCGGTATAAGGTCAAAAAGCCTGACATGGATATTATTACAATAATGAGTAGCCGTTCAAAAGATGATCTCAAATGTATATTTGTCTTTATCACTCATGGAAAACTGTTTCAAGCTACAACCAGAGGGAGAAACGCTGTATATCGTTCCGCACTGACTGAGTTAATGCATAAGGCCTTTCAACCTTGTATAGCATTGTACGTGTTAAGGGCAGCTACCATATCCCATGCTGCCACGCGAAAATGGTCTCAGGAGGAGACTTTTCCCAACTTTTTGAGTGATGACAATCGACATTTACAGATTTTAAATAAAATGTACAGTTAGCGAGAAAATCGTCGGAATTGAGATTTTTTTTAATGCCAATCGATCCCATTCCCATAGAGGATTAAAACACTCTGAGACCAACTGACATTAGAGTAATAGAACACCCACAAATGAAAGGAAACTTTTGCCATATATTTTAGTAGGGTAAAGATGATTTTCTCGCCGGGAGAAAATCATCTTTACCCTACTTCGCAGGGAAATAAATAGGGGAGTGTGCAGCATGCCTTAGTTTGTAATGATAGGTCTCCCAAACCCGCCCACGCTCCGATCCGCCCGAAGCGCCGACCCTGGCGCGTTCAATACCAAGATACTAAACGCACCAGAGCCCAACGCTCCGCTAGCAGAACGGCACGCAAGTAGGCTGTAGATATACCCACCATTGTCAACGAGTTATGACGTTGCAGGTACATTGTAAATTATGCACCAAATACAATCCCATAACTCGCCAATCACATAAACCGAAACATGCCGCGCACTACCAATCAACCCCCAACCCCCAACCTACCTATACGCACACAAGTTTTAAATATCTAGCGAAAAATCTACGCCATCCGTTCGTAAGCTACCGGGAGGCCCTGTTCTGAGAAGAACGGGCAGGAAAATCAGTCGGGTATTTTCCTCCCTTAGTTACATAGAATATAATCTAAATTGAATGAAAATTTAATAAGAGAAGTCAATAGCTTTAACGTCAAGTAATAATACTAAAGAGTCACAATTTCTGAAGCTATCAACATCCTTCATTAGAGACAGAACAGCATATTAATCATCGTTCGATCATAATCGATTATATAAATAAAAATAAAAGTTATTTATTCCAAACATCCTTGTCATCTAGATGTCCTGAATTACAGTCAAAGATCCTGGTATCTTATTATAGAAAAGTATACATTTCCCCATAAAATAATTAGCAACCTTGTGCAATCTGAATCTAGTAAAGGCAAGTTTCATTTTTATTACTAGTGTTGGGTTTATAAATGTCACTGATTTTAGAAAATGTATTTAAGTATTTATAGACATACAATACATATACGATTGCATTAGAATGCAATCGTATATGTGAAGCAAGAGTGGGGATATTTATATCTTTAAACAGACTTTTAAGTGAATCGCGAGGTTTTAATTGGTAAATAGCACGTATAGCTCTTTTTTGTAATATCCTGAATATCTGCAGCTGTGCCCTAAAGAAGTAAGCTATACGACATTACACTATGAAAGTAACTAAAATAAACAAGCCGGGCTGTTTATCCGGACAACATCAGTTAATAGCCTTATTTTTTTTACCGCATATACTGCTGAATTTAGTCTCTCGGATAAAGTTGAATATGAGGATTTCATTGCAATTTGGAATCGTAACTTTATTCCTAAGAATACTGTAGAATTGACACATTCTATCGTTTCATTATTAATTGCATTCTGACTACTAACTTGCCTAACATTTGGTAATGAAAATTTAATACATTTGGTCTTCTTAGAACTAAGTAACAAGTTGTTATTTGTAGACCAATGAAGAACTTTGGAAATTGCTATATTGATGTCATCTTTACCTCTGTCTACTTTGAAAATTAATGAGGTATCATCTGCGAATAGTATTGTGTCACATAGAGATTCTGTGTAGAAGGGAAGGAAGGATATATATTATGAATAGTAATGGTCCCAGTATTGATCCTTGAGGAACACCCATTCGCATTGGTGAACCCGAAGATTCGGCTTCATTAATTACTTCTAATGTAAATGTATCCTTCCTGATTCAATAAAAAATGCGGAATTTGTTATCATTTTCTGACAGTTCAAGTGCAGCAACAAACAATCTCTTCTTGTAATTATTTGCTATGGATGGATCAAATGAGCACGTCGCTTTCTACTTCTAACGAAATCAAATAACAAGAAATCCTCTCAATCGGAAGAGAAGGTAAGGTCATTAATAAACTCCCCAAACACGTCTGGTACACTTGACGCCATATTTTTAACTGAGAATTTTTTTATTCGATATATGGACTTCTTATTTTCTATATTTTATACCCTCTAAATATTATATGTGAAAATTATATAGTTCCAGAGATATAAACCGTAAAACATTGAAAATGAAATGTGATTACGTACTGGATCATCGAAAGTTAAAGTTTTCTTAAATTACGCGGGGATAAGTAGTGTACAAGCGAATCGAAACTAACAGTTTGTATAATTTACACGGGTGTGCCGCCATTTTAGCAGCGAGCATGCTAGTGGCAAAGGCCAGTGGAGTAATAATAAATTAAATACTTATACCTGGTAAGATATTTATTTTATTTACTAACTATTGTTTTATAATCTTGGCGTATATATTATTCAATTTAATAAAATTAATAAACAATATTTCATACACTACTCCTCTACTACTATAATCTAGCCCAAAGTACATTACTTACGTATAAGTACTTGTGATAGTAGATAACGGAAAAATAATTTATAATTAATATTTGTATTATTATAATCTAAATGTTTCCACACTGGTCTGGTAGGGATAAAAAACGGAGAAAGAAACCGCCCCGACTTATCCCCTTTTCGTAAAAAAGACTAAGGGTAATGATATGGTAGTAACCAATAAGCACCTACTGGTGCTTCTGTGCTCTGCACCTTTGTGCACCAGAAAATGTTATCGGTCTTTCGAAATTGTCTGTTCCACCACTCTTTTAATACATCCATTAATTACTAGCACCTTATCGATTTAATTACCGGCTGATGTGAATCAAATGACTTGATGAAGTTTGACCGATATTAATGTGAGAGAAAACATACTGCGCCGATCCTAGATAAGCTGGGAACAGAACAAAAAGATAAATTACATTTTCCAATAGCTATAGATGATTCATATAATCTGGCCGATATTTTCAACTTGAGAATGTATCTGTGTTCCTTTTCTTCTTCCTCTCGATGATTAAAATGACTCAATTAAAGATCCAAACAAACCCTTTTGCAATCGCCGATGCAATATTTACGGATAATATCTTTAGACGTCATTAGTTTCAACCCGTCTCCAGTAAAAATTTTAACTGAAACAGCCTGCGTGTTCTTCATGTACCTAAATTAGAATGTTACGACCTGTTTAAGGCGACTATTTCCCAAATTGGTACAATTTTGAACCTCTAGTTATTAATTGTGTTAGAATTCACAAGTCTGAAATTCATACACATTAAACTTGAAGATATGAGTTAGTGAATGCAAAAAACAGAAACAAGATTAACTACACTTTACTCGATAGAAAAAAATCTGAACATACGACTAATTCAAACTTTAAAACCACGATTTTGAATAGAATTTTTTTTCAAATTCTTTTAAATTTATACAAAACATTTGCATGATGGTTATGAAGTACTTGCGAAACGTAGTTTATATTAGTTTCATACAAAATATTTCATAAAATGACGAAAAACCTATAGTTTCGTGCGACTGCGGTTGCGCTCCATACATTTGCCATTTTGGTCAGTGTACTCGCCAAGGCGTCTCAGTGTGCGGTCATGTCGCATTGTGTCGCTCCGCTACCGACCCTATTTTACGTGTATATTTGTAAATGTTGAAATAGTGTATCAGAATCAGTGCAGTAAATTATTTTATGTACATTCATCATATTAATATTCGAGTTATGATTTCAATGATGAACCTAAAATGACACAGTTAATCAAAATTAAATTAAGGGTCATTGACCTGTTACATATGACTTTTGCAATAGGTTCATTCGGCTCATTATGTTACATTTCTTAAAAAATCAAAAACTTTGAGCAAACCGGGAAGGCAAAGGAATCTAAATCCATATAGCCGCCGCCCCCGACTTCCCCATATAATTTGCAAAAAAGCACTTGCCCTGTGATTGCGTAAATTAAGCAATGTTCGCTAAGGCCGGTCATTGGATGGTTGACCAAAAATTATTATTTCGAGTTCCTCCGTGCTTCTAAAGGCAGGTTAAGACGTTGGTCCCGGCTGTATCTGCAGTCGTTAATACCCACTAACCCGCACTGGGCCAGCGTAGTGGGTTATGGCCCAATCTCCCTATATTCTTCCATCCATAGGGAAGCCCCGTGCCCCAGCAGTGAGGACACTAGTGGCTGGTAATGATGATGATGATGAATGAAAATATTTATCAATAACATAACTATCTAAACAATAACATTACTATTTATTAATGGAGAGTGAGTAAATTTATCCGGTATCTTGTATCAAAAAAACAAGTTCTCAAACAAAGAACTGTATTGATAATAAATACATACATACATACACGCCTATATCCCCGAAGGGGTAGCCAGAGGTAAACTAGCACCCACGTTTCGCCATGATAATAAATACATACATACATACATATATCACGCCTATATCCCCGAAGGGGTAGGCAGAGGTGAACTAGCACCCACGTTTCGCCAGTTATGTCTGGTCCTATGTAATAGGCACAAAAGTCGCAGTACTATTGCTAGGTGGTATAAGAGGAACGCGGCTGCCCATTCCTCATCGCTGATTTTTCCTTAGTCGCCTTGTACGACACCCACGGGAGAGACTTGGGGTGGAGACAATTGTATTCTAATCTGCCGCCACCACACGGAATCATAAATATTTTATCGATTATAAAAATATCGGTTTTTAATTTTTTATACATAAAATGGAACGTTCGGTTTTTCTCTAGGTAGGTACGAATTGAGTAATAGGGTGACATAACCAATTATCTGCCGGGCCCGTATTCTGAAATGACACTTGGACGTGAATCACGTTTTAAAACTAGATTTACATGGACCCTTTACTCTAGAATATTATTTAAGTATCAATTCATTGATCTCTATTTACGTTTATTCTGAAACGTCACTCGGACAGCAATCGATAGGTATTTAAATCGAGATTTAAGCTACGATCACGAAAAACACCTCATTACCACGCTTGAGTAGAGTTATTATCCTGTATTGCTACGCCTTTTCGCCCTTTTAAAGGTAGAATCGGGATGTCGACTTAAAAATTTGAATCTAAATTTACGTAAGGCAAGCTTGATAGCCGTTTTTGAAATAAAACACAAATTTTGAGTAAGGATTCTTTAATTAACTCAGCAATAATCACTTGAATTCAACTTAAACTACACTTAAGTGCAGTTTCATAATACGAGCCTTAGGGCCGATTTCAGCGCAGAATTAAACGCGATCAGTTAAAGTTGAACTCGGTTTATGCTCTAAACTGAGTTCCGCTACATAGTTTGCATTAATCAAAACCAAGTTTTATTAAACTTAATTTCTATGAGAGACGGTGAAATCGGCCCTTAGAGATCATCAAACTTCAAATTTTAAGGCGAGTATTTCCGGGCAGTGTAGGCATCGCCGGTGTAACCCCTCCCTGCGCGCGCGCTAGGACAGCTGCCGCGCACTCGGGGAAAGCCAAATAGCTGTCTTTGCGCCATAGTGCACTCGACCCAGTATAAATTTTAATCTAATACCTCTAATACGGATAATATTAAATGCGTTTCACACCCCGCTGGAGCTTAATAGGTTTAGACTGGATCACAAACCATTTCTTGACAGAATCGAAGGCTTTCTAATAGTCCACAAACTCAAAACATGCCCGCTTCGGATATTTTAAACGCGTCAGTAGTACTAACTTAATGATTGATTGGTTGCAGAGCTATTTTAAAACTATCTATTTTAAAAATAACTCTTAAGATATTCATTGAAATCAAATAATGTATGGAATTACCTAGGAGTTCCATGACGGTCAATCAGCTTGGCGTCAATCTTGCTTTAAACATTTTGATAGTCTACAACGCTTGCTTGATGCTTGAGTCGAGCATTTAAAAGCTTTTTAGGTTTGTTTGATTTGTTTACGCTAGCAACGGAACAAAAACATACAGAAAATCAACGTGCTTGACTCAAGCTGATTGACAGTCTCGGAACTCCATTAGGGACGGTAATCTGTATTAGTAATTTTGTGGTGTTTTGTGGGTGTGTCTAGGTGAATGGGTGTTTCTGGGTGAATAGGTGTTTTGTGGGTGTTTCTGGGTGAATGGGTGTTTTGTGGGTGTTTCTGGGTGATTGGGTGTTTTGTGAGTGTTTCTGGGTGATTGGGTGTTTTGTGAATGTTTCTGGGTGATTGGGTGTTTCTGGGTGAATGGGTGATTTGTGGGTGTTTCTGAGTGAATGGGTGTTTTGTGGGTGTTTCTAGGTTAAAGGGTGTTTCTGGATGAATGAGTGTTTTGTGGGTGTTTCTGGGTGATTAGGTGTTTTGTGAGTGTTTCTGGGTGATTGGGTGTTTCTGGGTGAATGGGTGTTTTGTGGGTGTTTCTGGGTGAATGGGTGTTTTTTTGGGTGTGTCTGAGTGGATGGGTGTGTATTGCGGGTGTGAATGTTGTGGGTGTTTCTGGGTGGGTGTTGAGAGTGTGTTTCGGTTAATGGGAGGTCGTTGTGGAAGTTTCTGTGTGAAAACAGAAATTGTTGTGATTGTATTTTTTTGCAATTTCCTCGTTGGGGGGGATGAAAAGTTACGTGTTGCACTCGAGTGCAAAGATAACTTTCTCAGATAATGCATTATTTTAGAACAAAATTGATTACAAAAAAGGGCTATAGTAAATAATAATAATAAGAACTCGAAATAATAAATTTTTGGTCAACCATCCAATGACCCGCCTTAGCGAACATGGCTTAGTTTACGCAATCGCAGGGAAAGTGCTTTTTTGAAAATAATATGGGGGAGTCGGCGGCGGTGGCTATATGGGTTTAAATTCTTTTGTTGCTTAGCGCGCTCGGCCTGTGATTGTGTTAACTAATGTTCTAATTAATGATCGCTAAGGCCGGTCAGCGATGGGTGACCAAAAATAATAGGTACCTACCTATTTCGGTACTGCCCATTTCAAACTACAAAAAGTTGTGATTGGCTGTGAAATTTTAATTTCAAATTCTATTTAAAAAACATGATATTCTTTTTACAAAGTCAGTCTTTGGTTAATCAATAACCAATTTTATTTTCATTACATTTGAACATTTTTCGTAACGAAAAATGACCCCTAGAAAGTAGATGGCCGCTGTTTGTTGGTCTATAGCCGATGTGATTCATCACAGCTTTTAACAAAACGGCATGAGCATTACTACAGATGTGTACTGTAAAGTACTGAAAACAATGATGGAGAAGCTCGCACATTTGCGACTAACTTTGATCAATCATTAGTCCCCGCTGCTCCTTCTCGACAACGCGCAAACCCAACAGGCAGTGTCCAGAGTTGGGGTTGGAAGCTTTCCTCATTTGACATACTCACCAGATCTTGCGCAAACCGATTATTTATTACTTTTTTTCAAAATCCTCTAAGAAACTCCTAGGCCTCCCTCCCGCCCAGCTGGTTTATACAATATGGGCATCAATAAACTTCTACTGTGTTGGAAAAGATGCATCGATTGCAAGATGATTACTTTGAAAAACAGAAATAAAAAAGTTTACAAAAAAATTATACTTTAATTTATTACAAAACGGCAATTTCATTGGTAAATACCTAATTTATTATCCATGAGTTCCTCCATGCTTTGATTGGAAGGCACGATAAGCCGTTGGTCCGGCTACACCAATCCACACTGGGCCAGCGTGGTGTATTATGTATGGCCCACTCTACCTACATTATTGTATCATTATAACGATGTGGGGCCGTGTGTTGATTGACGGCAGAGTAGAATACAATTATCACCACCCCCATCTCTCTTGTGGGTGTCGTATAACGTGACTAGGGTTAAAACAGTGATAAGGAATGATCAGCAGCGTTCTTCTTATACCACCCAGCAATGTACTGCGATTTTTGTGCCCTATAAATGGCAATGGGCTCGACACCTATTTTAAGACCTAATAATAACTTATACAAAGGGATTCGTTAAGAGAATTACTAAGGAAATAAATATTTTAACTATAGCTGGTCAGTATATTTATGATAATATTTTATATGTTTATAAAAAATCTAATCAATATGTTAAAGTTGGTGATACTCATAAATATAGTACTAGGCATAAAAGTAGACTAGCTTTTCCTCAATTCCGTCTGCATAAAACTGGTCGTTCTTTCTTGGGGAAATGTATACAAATAGACAACAAAATCCCACGATCTTTAACGGAACTCCCTTATCTTAAATTTTAAAGCCAAATTAAACAAAGACTTGTGAAAAAGGGATATTATACGGTTATAGACTACATAAACGATAAAGATGCGTGGATATACATTTTGTATAGTAATTAGTAATGAGACCATCTAACATGTATATTTATACATTAGTTTTAATAATTATTTAACCAAGTAATTTAAGCTATACTAACTACCAATAATAATTATATATTTTTTTATACTCAATGAAAGATTTTATAAATATGAAAACTAATATGATAAGATCGAATATAATAGGATATGTAATATAATTATTAAAATATTTTATGACATCGTTCATTTACTCAACTTCATGTAAAGGGAGGAACAAACTTGCTGAGTTTCTTGCCCGTTCTTCTCAGAACAAGGCCTCCTGGTAGTTTACGAACGGATGGTGTAGCTTATGACCTTAAATATTGGAAACTGTTTTTCTTTTCGTTTCCAGTGTTTAACGTTATTTCTTTGACGATTCATGAGTGTATGTAATCATACCTTATATGAATAAACCATATTTTCATTTTCATATATTTGATCTGACCATCGATTTTTGTTATCGATATACCCAAAATATAGGTCACTAGACAAATACGACAGTGTTTTTATTTTTTTTGATATCGTAACAAGTGACGGAGATATCATTACTTTTCGACAGAGCTGGGAGTGAGTGATACGCGCGGCCTGCGTACCTACTTTGGTATACTCCGTCCAATCCTTTATGCTCTATTTGACAGCTCCCTTAGAACTTAGAATGTAGCAGTGTGATGTTTCGGAAAAAAATCACTTTTAAATGGGAGGTTTAAAAAATTCTCAGATTGCTGGGTATTGGCCAAGAGGTCCCGGGTTCGAATCCTGGTAGGGGCAAACTTTGTGATGACCACAAATGTTTGTTTCCGAGTCATATGTTTATGTAGTGTATTTTCAACATTTATATACATAATTTTATTAAAAATATGTCCGTCATCTAGTATCCATAACACAAGTGCTTAGGTTACTTACCTTGGGCTAGATTATCATCTATATTATACGATATTTTTACACTCACACCTATCGGTGTGAGTGTAAAAATATTTATTTATTATTTATTTATAGTTCTTTTGGCACAAGATTGAGTTTTGCATTTGTGTGAGTGATCGCAAAAGTAGGGTTTAGGAAAAAATTATATAATTAAATATTTTAAAAGAAACTGCTACATTCTAAGGGAGCTGTCAAATAGAGCATGAGACCATTTGGTCAGTGCAAAAATTTTTGGAATTCGTTCAGACCATCAAACTCGACAAATTTCACCATGGGAGGAACTCCAAATTCACGAAAAAATATCAGCTGTTTCATACAAAATAATAATACCTACTTGACCCAAATGTATGAAACAGCTGTTATTTTTTTTTGTGAACTTGGAGTTGCTCCCTTAGTGAAATTAGTTCAGTTTGATGGTCTGAACGAATTCCAAAAATTTTTGCACTGACCAAAAAGTCTCCTGGTATATAATCTTTCTAATCTTTGTAAAAAATCAATAATGATAAAGAATCTTCTGTTAATGATATTTCTCACTAACAGAAGATTATTTATCATTATGCCTGCCTGGCACCAACCCTCTTTGGGTATGGATATATTCGGGTGCCCCAAGGTGCTACACCGGGCAATCTCCCTTAGTCGACTTTTCCAACACCCATGGGATAAGTTGGGGCTGGCCTACTCTACGTTATTTGTTCGCTTCCAGGCCAGCGCAGAAGACGGGCCAGCACAGAAAAACCATTACTAATAAAAGTGTGATGTCAAATATCGCAAAAGAAATCTTGATTCACACGAAATAAAGTTGAATTACACATTGCGAACTTGTTACACTTAAACATTGTTTTCCGCTGGTTTAATACATCATGGGTTAGGATATTCCGTTAATTTTGAAGTACATAATAGGTTGGGGAAAAAGTTTCTTCGCATTTTTTAAGAAAATTCAAAACATTTTTTAATATAGTTTATTTACATTTAACTAAAGTATGTAGGTACCATTTTGTTCGATAACTTTTTGCCATCTTGTAGGTAGGGACATGATCCCATTGCTATAGAAATTTTGGGACTTCTGGTCAAAATACCGCGACAAGTGGTTTTGGCAGTCCTCTCGTGATGTTAACCTGACACTGCCTAAAGAATTCTGAAGAGACCGAAACAGGTGGAAATCTGAAGGTGCAAGGTCAGGACTATACGGCGGATGCATTAACACCTCCCATCCAAACTCTCTTAATTTTTGCTGAGTGGCTAAAGATGTGTGAGGTCTAGCGTTATCATGATGAAAAACCACACCCCTTCTGTTGATTAATTCCGGCCGCTTTCTCTCAACTTCTTGCTTTAATCTCATCAGTTGTTCGCAGTAGAGTTCAGAATCGATAGTCCTGCCTGGTGGTAACAGCTCATAATGAATAATGCCCTTCCAATCCCACCACACACACAGCATCACCTTGTTGCGAGTTAACCCGGGTTTCGCCACAGTCTGTGAAGCCTGACCGGCCTTTGACCACGACCTTTTTCGCACGTTCTTGTCGTACGTGATCCACTTTTCATCACCAGTTATCAGCTTCTTCAAAAATGGTTCGGTTTCATTACGTCGTAATAAAGAATCACAAATGAGTACACGGTTCATTAGGTTTCTTTCAGTGAGCTCGTGAGGTACCCAAATGTCGAGCTTTTTTGTGTACCCAGTTTTTTTCAAATGCGCCAAAACTGTTTTGTGGTCAATTCCCAGTTCTTCAGCTACGTCGTAACTACTGACATGCCGATCTTGCTCCACTTTTTCAAAAATGGCATCCATTTTATGAGTACACGGTTCATTAGGTTTCTTTCAGTGAGCTCGTGAGGTACCCAAATGTCGAGCTTTTTTGTGTACCCAGTTTTTTTCAAATGCGCCAAAACTGTTTTGTGGTCAATTCCCAGTTCTTCAGCTACGTCGTAACTACTGACATGCCGTCTTGCTCCACTTTTTCAAAAATGGCATCCATTTTATCTGTAATAGGGCGACCAGAGCGACGTGCATCTTGACATCAAAATTTCCGGATTGAAAACGCTTAAACCAAATTTGTGCTACTCTCACAGACACTGCACTAGGTCCATAAACATCGCAAATTTTTTTCGCGGCTTGCGTTGCATTTTTACCTTTTTTGTAGTAAAATTTTAAAATGTATCGAATTTCTTCATTTGATTCACTCATCTTGGCGGTACGAAAAACAAATGAAAATCACACATTTTCCTAATTTGAATTTGGAATTATGTTCTTTAAAATTTAAACTTTCAATGATACCAAAACCAGCCAGATACAAATAGTATAGCCAAAGAGATTGTATTACACGTTTATACATACTATAATGCGAAAAGACTTTTTCCCCAACCTAATATTTAGCTCAATTACTGGCAATTTTTTAAGGTTTGCTGATGTCGAGCCCTGCAACTTTTCTTTATTAAGCCCAGTTAAAATATGCATCTTATACTTCGGCATGTACCTATAGTTCGCGCTTCTTTTGCTCGTAATTAGATAAACTAAAAAAAAGACAAAGAAAAAAAATAGTGTTACTACTTTCGCAAGAGTATAAGCTATCTTCGGCAATTATAATAAGTAAAAATCGCCATTATGTTGTTTTAATATTATTTGGAAATCGGAAAATACGTCATATTTCTATAGATGGATTTAAGTATTTTCAGTTTCCCTTATAAACTTATTGATTTTTGGAATATAGTACATAATAAGTTATTGATAAGAACATTATCAATAAGTTTTGTCTTCTAAATTGTGATTTCACACTTTCGATTCTTGTGAGGCTTACTATATAGTAAGCCTCACTCGTTTTACTAAAGGCCGGTTGTGTCTTATAACTTGTTGATTTGCCCTTTATTTAATAGTAGATTTTGCATCAAGTGCACAAAACGAATTATTTTTGTCCGAGACTTTTAATGTCGAGGACAAAAATGGTTTTGTGGACGAGTTAGAAACTCTGCTTTTCATTTCGATTGCGACGAAATAAAACAGTAGTTTATCATAACATTTCTTAAAATTCAAACTAAAATTAGTACAGTTTTGAATACTGAAGGAAATTGTTCTTCCCTTTGATACTAGGCTTGGGCTGCAGACCTATACAGCCAAGTATTAAATAAATTTAGAAATAATAATTTTCTTAAATTTATTTATTAACCTACCGTATCTGCTTGAATTAAAATTTTAATATCTTTTATGCCTTAAAAACACATTAGGCAAATAAATTTAAGTTAATAAAATAACAAATTCTATCTCTGAATTTCTTATTGTGTTTGGCTGCATAGCTCATTTTCTTGGCCTTAATATAGACACATTTATGAGTAGATACGTTAATGCTCTAGAGCACAAAATTCGATTTTGTGCAGCCTATATCCTGCACAAATAAGCACTTTCAGAGCATGAGAAGTGAAAATATCATTATTAATAGTCACATATCGGTTAATACTAAGTACCTGACCCACCTAAACATTTAACCAACTTAAATATTTTTTTTAAAGTCGTTTCAAAAAAAAAATCCCTTCTCTTAAAACATTTTATTATATCACCTGACACATTTTTCTAAAATATTTACAAAACTTATTGTTTAAACGCATCTACCCCAGACTACGCGGTTATCAGTTCTATGGCTATGAATTACCGGCTGAGTGACTTTCATTTCGTGAACTAACTATACCGATAATCTCTACGTCTAGCCTTCGTAGATTCAGTTTATTAAATTTCAAATTATCTTGACATTTATAACACATCAAATATGTAATAAGAATATTGAAGTCATATCTGCCCCCGCTACTCGTACGGAAATTCTCACTTCCTGTTCAGATACAAATCACATAAAATTTTGTACGCACCTCGGGCGGTAAAATAGGAAGCCTCAGATTGCATATTAATTGCCATCGCCTTCAGCTCGGGCTTCAAATACTTATGATCTGAGATATTTTGTTTTGCCGTCCTTGGTAATCAATGTACTATTGTTTCCTTAAAATACACTATTTGTACAATTACTTGATGAACTGCGGGCCTACCGCCTGACTCGATTGCTGATGATAGCAATGCACTGTTTATCTGAGCGACCGCCTAAAATTATATCAGCAATAAGCACAGAGTATATAACAACAACTGCTAACGTGAACGAACGATATAGTTCTTTTGGCATAAGATGAGCTTTGCATTTGTGTGAGTGATCGCAAAAGTTGGGTTAGTGAAAAAATAATATAATTAAATGTTTTAAAAGATTTTTTTTTTATTTCTTTTTAGAAATCAAGTTAATGAGTAGTTACGAACGTATATATAGAAACAGATATACACACAAATCGAAGACTTAACCATCCTCCGGCTTCTCCGCAGTCTGGTAAAACACTATTTATGTCCATAACTTATCAAAAAAATATTCTAACTCTTCTACGTCGGTCACTGAATCTTCAATATATTCATCTTCACTCTCATCTGATGACACATCAGAGCCTGTGCGATGATGTAGCGCTCCGTAAAACCATCAATTGCGGCGTCGCGACCATAAAATGCTTTTTCTTCTTTTACTGCATGGTCACAATCATTGCCCATATATTTTCAATGGGATTAAAAATTACACTAATACCTAATTAAAACAGCGAAATATTATTAACATACGTAGCTGCTAGCGGTACAAAAGAAAGTGCTAGGCAGAGTATTGACAGTTGACGGACACACCCGAGCAGTAGACCTAGCACGGGACGTGGAAAAAATTACAATGTTTTCTCACGGGATTTAGTGGGAGTTAGAGCGAGAGGATAAGATTTTCTTTCCCCCGAAAGAGATGTGTCCACGTCCCGTGCTACGGGGGCTGCAGTATTGACAGCTATCAATTTAGCTAGCAGCCATCTTGAATTTTTAGGCGGTACGGATTTTCTGGCAAATTCATACAAAATCAAAAGCTATTGCTGATAGTGACGAGTTCAAAAGCTATAGTTGATAGTGACAGCATGAAGTCATAAACTTTTTTTTGCTTTAGCAATAGAGTTAGGCGGTAGGCCCGCTGATAGGTACCTCCTTTTATGCTCAAAGAGTCTGTCATACGTATAAATTTATTAACAAATTAAAGTGGAGGAGTACAAGATATGGAATGAGTATATAAGAGGAAGCGTGAAAATAGCACCCGTTACAGAGAATTGTGACAGTAATTTGATTTATATCCCATTTTATCAAAAATAAAAAGACCTATAATTTGATTTAAATCACATTTTATGAAAATTGAAAAGACCTGTGATTTGATATAAAACCTATTTTATAAAAAATAAACAGACATGTTGTTACTTAGAACTTTAGAACTACGCAGCTTAACTATGAGACGTATAAGCTCGTTGAACATGACGTCATATTGTGCGAATATAGGTTGTAAAGAATAATTTGATATTCGAAATGGCCTTTAAGACTATAGATTATGACTTGTGAACGTTAAGTAGGGTTTTCATTAAAAAAAACAGTCTTATAATACCAAAAACGCAAAATTCGTCCATTTTCATATTCTCATATCTTCCGCAATATTTAGCATATATATATAAAGTTTAAATATACCCATCGAAAGAGCTCGAAAAACTGAATACATCTGTGTTAAAAAGTCATTTTCGCTAATTTGTCCTTTAAGTCCTTTGACATTTCAACCATCGATATGACTAAAAGTGTATTCATACATAAATAATCCATAAAACAGCTCACGAAACCTACTAACCTTCTGTTTTTGTTAGTCTTTTACAATTTTCTTGAGTTACAATTTTCGGGCAATGACGAAAACTAGCTGTCTTTTTTCTTCCTATTAAATTAGTTATGCCATCCTTTTTTTAATTTTTGACAAACTAGTAAAATAATAAAAGTGTCATTGTGTGTTGCAACAGCATTTTGGTACATATTTTGTACGTATTTTGTGAGCGTATAACGTATCTACCTCTTTTTAAATAAAATATCATTGGGTACAATGTCAATAGTTCTATACATTGCTGGGACAGGCGCCCATACTTCAACTTAGCCATGTCCTTTCGAGTTCAATTTCAAAGTCACGATGACATCAACTGACACTGTCAAATCGTAGATACATAATCGCGAAAACGGCTTAGCAGTTAATATTTCACTAAATTCTTTTTTTCTTTCTTTGAAACAGAGTAACATAATCACCCTGCGGCTAATCGTCTATTACTAGTGATGTAATAATAATTATATTAAGGGCCTGTTTCACAATCGACAAGTAAGTTCGAAGTAGCTTACTACGCAGTTCAATTGACATATATTTCATATTACAACTGTCAAATGATCTGCGAAGTAAGCTACTTCGAACTTACTTATCGATTGTGAAACAGGCCCTAATAGTAGGTGATATTAATGATAAATAATACCCAATGAAAAAGTGAAGATAGATAATTTTTTTTTAACCCAATATTATCTTTTTTTCTCATGTTCATATACACAAAACATTCGTTCGAACTTTGCGAATGCGAATATGCAAAAATATGCGAATGCGAATATTCGTTACACCACTACTAAGTACATATTACTTCAGATGTGGTTGGTAGTGATTTCATAAGCCGCATTACTCAATCCTGGCCGAAATTATTCTTGTCGTAACCCATATATCTTTTCATTCATGAGGAAAGATGCGCAGATCACGCCGATACCAAAAAATTCCTAATCCTTCATTATTTTCCGAATATAGACCGATTGCAATGTTACCTTTCTTATCCAAAGTCCTTGAGCGTTTTCATAACCAATTATATTCGTCTGTAACCGCAATATTTTGAATCCTTTTCAATGTGGTCTTCTTATGGACTCGTATGATAAGCACTACAAAACACTAAATGACGTAGCGATTTCTGAATCCAGACCCGAGGGCCTAGCGCCTAACTCGATTGCTGATGATAGCTCTATCTATAGCAATGCACTGTTTATCCGAGTGACCGCCTAAAATTGTATCAGCAATAAGCACAGAGTATAACAACAACTGCTAACGTGAACGAACGATATAGTTCTTTTGGCATAAGATGAGCTTTGCATTTGTGTGAGTGATCGCAAAAGTTGGGTTAGTGAAAAAATAATATAATTAAATGTTTTAAAAGATTTTTTTTTTATTTCTTTTTAGAAATCAAGTTAATGAGTAGTTACGAGCGTATATATAGAAACAGATATACACACAAATCGAAGACTTAACCATCCTCCGGCTTCTCCGCAGTCTGGTAAAACACTATTTATGTCCATAACTTATCAAAAAAATATTCTAACTCTTCTACGTCGGTCACTGAATCTTCAATATATTCATCTTCACTCTCATCTGATGACATCAGAGCCTGTGCGATGATGTAGTGCTCCGTAAAACCATCAATTGCGGCGTCGCGATCATCAAATGCTTTTTCTTCTTTTACTGCATGGTCACAATCATTGCCCATATATTTTCAATGGGATTAAAAATTACACTAATACCTAATTAAAACAGCGAAATATTATTAATATACGTAGCTGCTAGCGGTACAAAGGAAAGTGCGAGGGAGAGTATTGACAGTTGACGGACGCACCGAGCAGTAGGCCTATCAAGGGACGTGGAAAAAATGACAGTGTTTTCTCTCGGGATTTAGTGAGAGTTAGAGCGAGAGGAAAATATTTTCTTTCCCCCGAAAGAGATGTCTCCACGTCCCGTGCTACGGGGGCTGCAGTATTGACAGCTGTCAATTTAGCTAGCGGTCATCTTGAATTTTTAGGCAGTACGGATTTCCTGCTAAATTCATACAAAAACAAAAGCTTTTGCTAATAGTGACAAGTTCAAAAGCTATAGCTGATAGAGACAGCATGACGTCATAAAATATTGCTTTCGCTTTAGCAATAGAGTTATATTACTTTATATATATTTATATATATATTACCGCGGATATATTACTTTACTCATCACAGATACTGTTAGTCGAACTGACTGTACTATGAGAAATGAAAATCTCCAAAACCAATAAGTACTTTGATTAATCAAACCAAATAACAGAAAATAGCTACATTGTTGGTTTTTATGCTGTTGAGGTGGGAGCCAGGGTTATACCAGCTTAATCCTTATTAAAAGCACTTGGCTAGATATAAGGATTTGGTAAAAGTAAAAGTCGACTGAGGGAAATTGCCTGGTGAAGACCAATGAGCACCTCGGGGCACCCGAATGGTGGAGGGAAAACCACCAACAACAGCATACCCAAAGAGGGTCGGTGTCAGGCAGGCGGCCGGCTGTAACACCTAAGCCAAAATCTTGAGCAGTATGGATTGGAATGTTGTCATTCCAATGACTCTCGCCGTTCATCGGTCTCTCGATATGGTCCGTTCCGTCTCTTTTCTATACATTCATTCATCACTAGCACCTGTACGGTGTGATGGATGATATGAATTAAAAGGGAGTGGATGGCTTGATGACGTCTGACCGATATGAATGGAAGAGGAAACATACTGCGCCGACCCCAGATAGTCTGTGAACAGGGCAGGGAGAAGAAGAAGAGATATCATGTACATAACAGTAACAATAGGTCTTTACAAATTTGTAATATTTTTACTTCAGTTTTAGCACCTGTCCTTATTGCATACAAAGTTCAACATGCTTTTGTTGTAAAAGGGCAAATGATAACATTTGATGCTCGAAATGTCAAGGAAAACCGTTAAAATATAAACTGCGTGTCTCTTTCACTCATCGCAAGTGTCCTAAAATGTAAACAAACTACAACTTAGTTTTGTTAAGATCCATACAGAACTAATATAATACAGTGTGTCCCTCGAAAAAGTGCAATCCTGCAAGGGGGTGAAACTAGATCATAAATTATCGACAAAAAACATAGAAAAAAAAATTTCAAATTTTTTATTAATTTATTAAGATATATATATATACAAAAAACTCAATTCTTAAAAAAGTAGTGGATCTATTTATGTAAAATAAATACAATAATCATGTCAAATACTTTGTGTTCATGATAAAATAACAAATAACCCAAAAAATACTGGATATCGGGTCATAATTTATATTTTTTGTACAAAAAAATGCACTTTTTTAAGCTAATTTTTTCAATAAAACTTTAATTTCTTAAAAAGACTTTATTTTATTTCATATTGAATTGAATTGTAGTTTAGTAACTTAATTATGAATAAACGCATACTTTATCACTAAATTCATTAATCTGTAATTGTGACTGACAAATATAAAATAAAGAAATAGTGATGTAGCTATTAATAATCGATTTATACTTTCAATTTAATTGAAAGTCGGTTACAATGATAGAATCGATAAATATTTTTGGTGAGGATTATAAGTTTTGTGGTAAGCGTGTTTTTTAAGCTTGGATCATTAGGTGAATATTGACAATAACACAGATATATCAATTTAAGGAGATCGGTCGAAACGCTACGTTTATAGGGAGTCCGAGTGTCGCAATCTCAACTAACGCACACAGATTTAAAACGTACGTCGATATTGATGTCGATACTTTTACTAGTACTGTACTGTAAAAAGATTTAAAATAATAATAAATAATAAAACGTATAATTCCAATATGATAATAAATAATAAAACGCATATTTCCAATAAATCAACTTTTACGGATAAGACTCGCATATAATTAGGGGTTTGGCATATTGATTATTTACCCGACGTTTCGATCACTTTACAGCGGCCGTGGTCACAATAAGTAATAGTTTATCATAATATTTGATATTTTAGGTGTTCCGATTTACACACAGAGCTTACAGTATCATTGTTTTTGGCAGTATGAGGACGGTGTTGGGATTTAATTATTCTAATAATTGGGGTCCCAAGCAGGTGGTATGTTCCAACCATTATCCCTATTGAAGTTTGGATGTTTCTTGATTTCAATAGCTTCACGTATCATTCTAGGTATATATCGTTTCTCTTTTGCTAGAATTTGCGGTTTGTCAAATCTTAAATAATGGTTGGGTCCGTCTAAGGCATGTTCACCTACTGCAGATTTTGTTTCGCGCCTATGTTTTACATCAGCTATGTGTTCTTTTACCCGGGTCCCTACACTTCGCTTTGTTTGGCCTATATAAGAGAGTCCACAGTCACAATCTAGCTTGTAAATTCCTGCATCTTGAAGGGGGATGTTACACTTTACAGGTCTTAGAAATTGGTTGATCTTCTTCAGCGGCTTGAAATAAGTTTTGATGGAAGCACGCTTCAAGATGTTCCCAATCTTGTCAGTGACACCGTTTAAGTAAGGTAGTACAGCAGGTTGCCGTTCGACTGTTGCTGGTTTCACACGACCTCTGCGACAGGGCTTTGGTACTTGCAGTTTATTACTCCGCAGTACTTGTTTAACATGATTGAGTTCTGATGCCAGGTGTTGACTTTCACAGATGCCGTGCGCTCTCTGTTACAAAGATTTGCCCACGGTAGATAGTTGACTGGGATGGTGGTGAGAGTCACCATTGAGGTACCTATCAGTATGGGTAGCTTTCCGATGACTATGTGGTTCAAGCTATGGTCAGGATTTCTGATTATTAATATATCTAAGAAGGCTAGCTTATTATTTGCCTCTAACTCCATAGTGAATTGAATTTTGGGGTGAATGGAGTTGAGATGTAATAAAAATGCAGATGTTTGATTGGTTGGTAATATTGTGAAGGTATCATCTACATACCACTTGTAAAACCTGGGTGTTATAGGTAAACTAATTTCTATACAGTCTTCGACCGGTAGGCAAGTAAATAATGACTGTATATCAAAACTAACCATGGTTTCATTGTCAGCAACATGTAGGTGTTTAATATCACTAACAAAATGGTAGGAATCCTTCACATAAGCTCTAGTGTTACCTCTAACTGCCGCACTCAGAGACGTCAATTAACTTTAATGAGTATTTAATGCCAAAAAATTTCATTCAAATCTAGACCATAGACCCGGCAAGAATAGCGACTAGTTTTGAATTGTAATTTTTTGACGTTAAATACTCATTAACGTTATTTGACGTCTCTGAGTGCGGCAGTAAGTGTTGAAAGTATTATAGCTACGTAACGAGCCAATTGATAAGTTGGTGAGTCGATTTTGCTCACTATAGGACGCAGCGGAGCCTCGTCTTTGTGTATTTTCTGCAGCCCATACAGTTTTGGAGGATTTACGCACGCAGGAATAAGATAATTGGTGTCCAGATTTAATGATTCGGTATGAGTTTTGACAAGATCACTGGTCTTTTACAATATTCGGCCGGCGTAAATAGGTATTTAGCGCCCTCCTCGCCCCGCGCATTTTATTTCGCGCGATCCCATCGACACGGGAACTCACAAATGAACTCGCCAGTGGCACAGTCTAAAAATAAGCAGTAGAATAACATTATTCAAATTAAACAATGTATTTTTATGAGTGCTATTTTGTGGGACCGTGGTACATGTGATCGAACATAATTGGCGAAAAGTGGGTGTTAATTCACCTCTGCCTACCCCTTCGGGAATAAGGCGTGATTTATGTACATATGTATGTTATTTTGTCCCTTTGTTAATTTTATTTATGTATGTATGTTACTGTTTGTTGTATGTGCACACCTGTAAACAAAAACATAATAGCAATAAAAAAAATTGAATTGAATCAATTGTCACTTTTTTTTCAAAACTGTTTATTTGTGGTTGGGGCAATTTCCATAGTTAGATCTCGTGGAACGGGGGTGAAATGGGGGTTCACGATTCGTGCTGACGAATCGTGAACCCCCATTTTTTTTGTCGCGCCATCGTAGACCTCCGCCGAGTCTCCCGTGGACCCCTGGGGGTTCACCTGGACCACTTTGGGAATCAATGATCTAGAGACGAATATATTACTAGTGTAAACCAGTAGAAAGAGCTACACAAGGGCTTGATGCTATTCGGGGCCACTACTACTCGTGTATTATTCCGATCTTCAAATGCGAATATCTCAGCTTCGATATAACTTAGGACGAAAATAATTAATCATAATTATGTATACTTAACAGTATACTTAACAATACTGAGACATTAAAAATATTGGTAGCCGCTGAAAAAAATAAGGCCACTAGTCTATACAAAGTAACTCAAACCCTTATCTTGTCCATTCTCTGTATATGTAGTGTAAACTCTGTAATGATAACTCGTGGTAGTTAACAATTGTTTTACCGAAGATTTTTTTATAATATTGGAAACCTTCTTACCTGACATATTGATCTCTGAATTTTCGTACCTAGTAATACAAATAAGTACGTATTTATTTATTTCTTAACAATTAACGAGCGTGTATGTACTTGTATGATTTATTTTAGCATATCTAGCTGACCTTGACTGGGTTCCCTATAAGGATAATGGACGATATAAGCAATTTCTAATCCTGTAGTACAATCATATTTTATATGAAGTTTTATGTAGGTATATTACAAAGATCACGACACATTTCTAAACTGGTATTTTTTCTTAAACTTTCAGTGGAGGCGAAGAAAGTACTGGCAGCGCGTGTCCATTAGCTGCCACCGCAGCAGCCCCAGCTAACTGGCGCGGCACCAACGATAGTGCGACGGAATACTGTCGACGTGGCAACACACCTGCAGGCTACAGTCGTTATCAGCGGGCCAACTCAAATACACCTTATTCCACACCACCCTCTAACGTTGAAAGGTAATTGGAATGTTTGACAATATTTGGCGTTTTAAATAAAGTTAAGGTCAAAATAGTTGAATGTTTATACTAACTAGGCAGCAGGTGAATTTAGTTACCATTTCATAAATAATAACTAAATACCTATTGAAATATGTATAAAGCCACGAGACGAACTAAATTTTACAATTCATATTTCTTACGCATTGCGAAATTGCATACATTTGTTCAAAAAGAGTTAGAACCTTATTTGCTATGTGTTAGTTGAAAAATACGAATGTTTACGAATTATGAGTTATGAGCAATATCATTATAATAAAAGCAGTGGTTTGGTCTGTGGTCTGTTTCTAGTGATATGTTTTGGCAATGAATAGTGGTCCATTTTACCGTTGGCCTTGTGACGAAAGTCATTATTTAAACGTTATGTTAAGTTAGAAAAGTTACGAAAGACGCAGTGTTCGAAGGTCTGCCACGAGATGGAATGACGACCTAGTTATGACAGTCATTGGATTAGACAAACATTTGGGTAGGAAGTTCTGGAAACGCTTGTGGAGGCCTACGTCCAGCAGTGAAAATAGATTAGGCAGAACATTACTCGCCAAAATGTTGAGTCAACATGTTGTACCAGAATATTTCATACTTTATTAGAGATAATTGGCGAATCATCAAATTAGATAATATGGCTTGGATCACACTAACTGCCGCACTCAGAGACGTTAATTAACGTTAATGAGTAAGGACTTAATGTTTAAAAATGACCATTAAAAACTAGTCGTTATTCTTGTCGTGTTTTTATGGTTATTATGGTCTAGATTTTTTTGGCATTAAGTACTAATTAACGTTGTTCCCAGTCTATCTGGGGTCGGCGCAGTATGTTTCCTCTTCCATTCATATCGGTCAGACTTCATCAAGCGTTCCACTCCCTTTTGATTCATATTATCCATTACACCGTAAAGGTGCTAGTGATGAATGAATGTATGAAAACGAGACGGAACGGAACATGTCGAGAGATCGATGAACGGAGAGAGTGATTGGAATAACAACATTCTAATCCATAGTGCTCAAAGTTTTGGCTTTGATTTTACAGCCGGGTTGGTTTCAAGCTTCGTCAAGTTCGTGCGCGACCTTCCTGCGGGGTGAGAGACGATGGCGGGGACGCCGCACTCTAGATGTTACCGGGGGCGGGTGATGCGGGGAGGAGGGAAATCTCGTGCAATACAGCATACAATACCTCAGCCCCCCCCCCCAACGTGTCTCACCCCGCAGGAAGGTCGACTTGTCGATAGTCTATAGTCGACTTTTATGACACCCATGGGATGACACCTATTCTACGTTATTTTTTCGCTCCCAGGCCAGCATAGAAGAAGTTAGATTGAAGTATTTTACAACTAGTAAAAAACTTCAATCTAAGCAAAAGTAAAGTTGAATGTTAGAAGTAAATATTCTTTCTAAATTTATTTTAATTTATCAGTGCTATAAAACATGTAGCTTAAATTCAGTGTCAACAGCAATTTTTCGAGCCTGTGTGCAACAAGTAGACTGCTTTTGCGTTAATAATCAAATTAAATTTGAATAACCCCACCCGAACTATTTATATATATTTTCACTTCTCATGCTCTGAAGGTGCTTATTTGTGCAGGATATAGGCTGCACAAAATCGAATTTTGTGCTCTAGAGCATTAACGTATCTACTCATAAATGTGTCTATATTAAGGCAAAGAAAATGAGCCATGCAGCCAAACACAATAAGAAATTCAGAGATAGAATTTGTTATTTTTTAATATTTTTATCTTATGCGTTTTTTAAGGCTTAAAATATATTAAAATTTTAATTTAAGTAGGTACGGTAGGTTATTAAATTAATTTAAGAAAATTATTATTTCAAAATTAATTTATACTTGACTGTATAGGTCTTCAGCCCAAGCCTAATATCAATGGGAAAAATAATTTCCTTCAATATTCAAAACTGTATGAATTTTAAGAAATGATATGATAAACTACTGTTTTATTTCCTCGCAATCGAAGTGAAAAGCAGAGTTTCTACCTCGTCCACAAAATCATTTTTATCCTCGACATTACTATCAGCCCTCGCCTTCAGCTCGGGCTGCTAAAAGTCTCGGACAAAAATGATTCGTTTTGTGCACTTGATGGAAAATCTACTATTATTGTCGTTATTACAAAGACTGTTCAAAATAGTAAATCACAGGGTCGGTCACAAGTATACTCTGATTATTAATTCGACGGAATTCTGACAGGTATCAATCTTTTACAATTCAGAAATAATAAACCTTTTTTGATTTTGTTGAATATTATATTACACATAATATTATTAGGAAACTGAATTAAATCAAGTAAACTTTAGGTTGAACATTATAAAATTAGTCTTCTGTTTTGTGCATTCAATGCAGTGTAAATATTTAATGGCTCAATGGAAAAACAGAGTAAAACAACGTAGGTATTTCTTAATTGAAAATATCTTTTTCACTTCTCATGCTCTGAAAGGGCTTCTGGGATAGAATGGGATGAGTCGGGACTGGCCTATTCTACTTTATTTTTTAACTCAGGCACAGCACTAAAGACAAAGAGAATCTAGAAGAATATAAGTATATTATCAAGCTAAAGAGTTTGTTTGTTTGGTTGGTTGAACGCGCTAATCTCAGGAATTACTGGCTCAAATTGAAAAAATACTTTTCCATTTATCGAGGCAGGCTAGGCTATATTATAACGCGAGCGAAGACGCTCCAAAATGCATGGAGCGAAAATGCTCGGCCTATAACATAGTTGGCAAAATGTGGGTGTTAATTACACCTCTGCTTACCTCTTCGGGAATAAATATACATAGTATCACTAAATTAAATTACACTAAAGAAGACTGCCAAGACTATATTGATATGTTGAACTTTTTAGATTTAAATTTAATAAAATATATATTTAACTCATAAGTTCCTGCATAATTATTTCTAGGACGACTCCTCACCACCGGTGGTACGCAAGCGGTGACCGTGGCAGCGGGGGCGGGTGCGGGGGTGGCGGGGGCGCGACGGGCGGCGAGAGCACGCCGAGCACACCGGGTGGCGGCACCGAGGGCGGGCGGCGGCGGCGGCCCTCGGGCTCTGGCTCGTCGCGGTCGGAATCGTCATCGCCCGAGCCGAGCGACACCTCGCGCGCGTCCACGCCGCAGGCGCCGCCGCCTCCGCCGCCGCATCACGCCAATCATCGCGCACCCTCCACACCATCCCATCACCATCAGGTTTGTTAGCTTATTTCTCTCACTTGGGCAAATACAGAATGGGACTAGAAGTTGCGTCGCTTCTATGTTTGCCTTTCGCACAACAAAACACACCCAGCCAAATTATCCAAAATTGGATGCCGTACCGCGTAAAATAAAAATGAAATATTTTTATATTACACGGTAAAATAAAACCGCGTCATTAACGAAAAGTATAATCTCGCGAGCAAGACTACTAAAATTCTTGCTATTTCTTTTAATAACGGTCCGTAATGGCTAAGCAATTTAAGTCAGTCACATTTTAAAATTCCCACTCTGTATTTGACTGTATTTTGTACAGTTTGCTTGATTATGTCCTTTGTACTCCAACGTTTTCTTAAAAAAGAGTAAAAATCTTCATTTTCATGTTTGTTTCACAGTGGTCGTCTACAGCGAGTGGTAGACCGTTAGCCATTTGCGTTCGAAATTTACCCACGCGATCGACTGATACCTCACTCAAAGACGGTCTCTATCATGAATATAAGAAGCACGGCAAAGTGGTGTGGGTTAAAGTTGTCGGTCAAAATGCCGACAGGTACGCGGTGGTTCGCTTTAAAAAGCCGTCCGATGTAGAAAAAGCTCTCGAGGTCTCACAAGACAAACTTTTTTTTGGATGCAAGATCTCAGTGGCTGCTCACCAGAGTTGCGATGAAGACGCCGATTCGGCGAAACCTTACGAGACTGATATCGACGAATACCATCCGAAAGTAAGTTATAGTCTGTGTTGAAATGTTCTTAGAATTTAACACTACACGAAGGACACATTGTTTTTTATATATTCATAAAACCAGAGAATATTCCAATTTTAGAGTCTTGCTCGCGTGCGTGAAGGGACGTGAATAGATGCGAATTTTCAATTTTACGTCGTGGACAAATATATGTTTCAACATGAACTGAGTTTACAATTACACAATACAAAAATAAATTAAAATTATTCTGTTTAATTCACAAATTGTATATTTTTTTGTTACAGGCAACAAGGACGTTATTTATTGGTAATTTAGAGAAGGATGTATCGCAACAGCAACTGAGAGAAAAATTTAAACATTTTGGCAGAATTATCGAGATAGATATAAAGAAAGGGAGTGGCGGTGGTGCAGGATACGCTTTCTGTCAATATGCATCGATATCAAGCGTGGTGGAAGCGATTCGAGCGATGGACGGCGAGTATGTCGGCGGGTCTCGAGTCAAACTGGGCTTTGGGAAGCCCGTGGCTACTACTTGCGTGTGGGTCGATGGTCTTACTGAACATACGGAGAAGCAGGTGCGTCTACTTTGCTTTACATATCTGATATATTATTATCATTTATGATTATTGCAATATCAATAACTGTAGTAACGCTTTGTTTATATTTTTATTAAATTGGATTGAAACAGAAAAAAATGTATCTTATTTTTTACAAAAATAAAATAATATTTTTTATTTTATTTTGATTATTCAGCTAACCATACTGGATAATCAATATTCTCAAAAAAAGTTTCAGTTCAATCAGTAGGAGCCTTTGAGCCAACACAATACATTATTTATTGTCCATAAACATGGTTATATCAGAGCAGTCACAGTCAGATGCCAAATATTAGTCAATTTTAGATAATATCAAATTACAATAAAGCAAAATTGACCATATTTATAATAAAAATAAAAATATCAGAGCAATTGCAACAACTTAAGGGAAATAGAAATTGCTGCAACTCTTAATTTTTTTTTTATTTGTAAACATAATTTTTTTAACATTAATGATGAAATAGCAATACTTACCTATTTATTATGTTTTGTTTGGGCACAGGTGCTGGGTGCGATATCGCGATGTGGCGCCGCGACGTCAGTTTGCGTGGACCGTGCGGCGGGCTCGGCGTTGGTTCACTTTGATCAGGCAGCAGCCGCTGGCTCGGCGGTGCGCGACCTACGAAGAGTGGCCGCCTCTGCCTCGGCCGCGGCCGCCGCCGCCGCCGGCGTTCCCGCCGACCACGACCCCAAGCGGCTCTGTGTCGATTATGCCTCACGCGAGTGTCAGGTACATCTATCTATCTATCTATACTCAAGCCGTTATAACGTGATGAAAAATGTAAACAGTTTTGATATGTCTATTTATCGACGAAATGCATTTATAGATAAGAAAGATGTATTATAAAATACATAATCCATTTTACAAAATCAAAACGATGAGCTACTTTGAGAAATAGGTAGGTGTTACAATTTTTTATTTTTGTATTTTATATTAAAAGACTCGTCAATATTGTTTACGTTCTTTATCACGTCTCAGTGGCCTTACTTTATAATCTACTACTTTTTTCTCTAAATATGCTTATTTGGGAAACAATCATAAAATAACTCGGACTTTGTGGGTTAATTAAAACATATTTTTTTTCACACTTCACACACTTAGCGTGTATTTATTTATTCATACTTAACTTCCGTCTCTTCATCAGGATGCGTTTTATGAACAACTCGACAAGAAAGGAAATGTGGTCACCACTACTATGAATGGCCTCGAGAGATTAAGCAGCGACATTTCGGCGAGATTTGTGACAACTGCACCTCGAAACGATCCTCTTCGGTAAGTTAATTATTTGTAAAAAGTCAAAGGAAAGGGAAAAGTAATACACCCAGTATTATAATATAAATTTAAAATTTCGTCAACTAGTTTGAGCCTATGTAATAGAGGCTGAGCCTTTTTTTATTTCTGCGTAGATAGCTACCCAGTTATTGCAAGGTGACATACCAGGAACCAGCATCACTACTGTCCATATTTAGGACCCACCTTTTGCGTCATCAATTTTTGTAAAAGTGAAATAAACCTGTAAAAGTCATTTTTCTTCGACCATTCATTAGATTTCTTATTAATCATTCATGCAGTTATGATGCCTGTGGATCTCGATCTCGTGCACCTAGCTACGGCAGAGGATCATCGCGTACACCAAGATATTCGGCTGCAGATACCTACGATGCAACGGAATATACGGCGGAACGGAGGTACAGGTACGAATTATATAAATCTCTTGCAATTACTATACTCACACAATACTGCAATAACTTTCATTGTTTTCCATAGAGTTTATGAGGAATTGGGATCCAGTCCACAAACTGAGGATGCTCCATTTGAGGAAAGATTGCAATCTGTCGTCGTATCTCCTCATCGTGCACGAAGACATCGCCGTGATTCCAGTCCTGAGGGCGGGAAGCACTCGAAAGTAAGACATTTTCTGCATCTTTCATACAAATACATACATATTATTAAGTGCTATTAAACTTTGATAGCCTTAATAATGATTAATGTGTAAAAACGTGCATATTACCTGGTATGCGGCACTGGTAACCGGTGATTACAAATGCCTTAAAATTAATTTTGAACAGGTGAAGTGATTTTTATATGTGGTACTTGTATACCTATTTGAAAAAAAAATTGAAAACAAATTTGAAACAATATCTGTTGATGTTGAATTAATTAGGATGGTTACCAACAGGAGCGACACCGCAGCGTCGGCGCTGGGTCTGGCCTGGGAGGCGTAACGGTGTCGGTAGCAGCGCGGCGCTCTCGGTCTGGGTCACGAGGCGGAGAACGACACGTGGGTCGACGTCGGCACCGGCGGCGACGGGACGGGTCGGGCTCACGTGCCGGTACTCCGTTGCGTGACGAACCAGACGCGCCTCCTAGCGAACCACGGCGGCCGCCGCGGGAACGCCCGCCGCTCCCCATGAGTTTACCTCTCCCTAAGTTCGCCGTGCAGTTGCTGCGAGCTGCTCCGCTTACGCCGCGGCTAAACCAGGCCCCAGCACCAGCACCGGACTCCCCCCCGCGACCGCCCTCTGTCTCTTCCTCGAGTGGTGGCTCAGCGCCACATTCGCCTTCGCTCGAGGAACGCATTCGAAGCTTGGACGAAAAGTACGAAAAGTGGAGTGGTTCCCGAGCTCTAGCGGACGCACCTGATCGTACTCGGTTGAGACACCGGCTTCTCGAAGTGGATATCAACGAAGTCAAACCTTCGGAAGTAGTTCGCTCTCTTTTGGCAAAACGATCAGTTTTTGATGAAGATTCTGAGAGATTGGAGGGCGCTGTTCGGGCACCGAGTCCTTTGGGCAGTCCACGAGCCCGTGCGACGCCCACTACGCCGCGTGTGTTAAGATACCCATTTCCAACACACCCATCACAGTCAGCGTCGCACCCGACGCCCGGCACGCCTCTTCCTGACTGCGATCTGGAGGCGACTGACCGGCCTCACGACCCCCGCCTGAACAGATCATTATTACAACCGAGTGATAGAACTGTCAAGCTTAACGATATTGACTTTAGACCAGAACCAAGAATTCGGCCAAGGACACCGTCAACTGATAAATCACAGTCTGAATTAATTGATGGAAAGTCTCCGAAGGTTGAAGTAGATCATCATGATGCAGATAGTAAAACACACAGCGACAAAAGAAGACATGATTCGCTTATTACTAGTACTAAAGTAAGCACCGATGTCGATGTTGAAACTAATACAAGAAGCCGTTCAGATTTAACTGAATATGACTTTCGATCTAAAGACAAAAGTCAATCTATACCTAGTGAGAGACGTTCTTCAGTAGGAAAACACCAAGAATTGGCAAAAGATAAAACGGTAGCAATTTCTGTAGAAAGAAAGGATTCATTAAATCAAACCGAGGATAAGTCAAAAGAAAATCGATATGAAGACAGTATCACTACGCGAATTAGAGAACCTGATGTCATAAAACGAATAGGAGACATAAGAAAATCGGTGGAAGAATTTGTTATCAAATCTGAATTACCAGCTCATATCGATGAAGAAATAAAATCAAAATTGGATGATGCCATAAAGTTAGAAATTTTTGGTTCTCAATCAAAAAACGATACTGAAAAGTGTAAGGATATGTTATTTTCACAAAATCAAATAAAAAGAGAAAATGTAGAAATAGAGACCCAATTTAACCATTTGAGTTCTCTTAATGCAGTAAAATCTAAAGATGTAACAGAGGTAAATGCGGAAATAATGAAAAACAACGATAAAAATGGTAAAGAAAGATATAATCCAAGTGTGCTATTAGACGCGCTTCACAACACTAAACTTGAAAAAGAAAATATAGAATTTGAAAAATGTTTGGACAAAGACAAGGTAATTATTAGTAGCGCGATTTTTTTTGGGGAAAAGAAAGTGTTAGAAAATGATAAGTTACTTGAAGACCGCATAAAAAACGAGAAAACTCGCTCACATAATAAAGATCGTCATGATAAAGAAAAAAATGAAAACGACAAAGATAAATCAAGACCCATTAAACACGAGAAGCACGAAAAATATGAAAAAGATAAGAAGTCCCGAGAAGAGAACATCAGTGAAAAAACACATAGTGAAAAAAATAAAGACATTGATAAATTTCATAAGGACAAAAATGATAGAGATATTGAAAGATTCAAACATTTGGATGAAAAATCCTCTCGGCAAGATCATCATAGAAAAGATAAGTTAGATAAAGATAAGAGAAAAGACTCAACCGATGGTGACACAAAAAGTAAAAAAGATGAAAAATCTAAACATGATAAAAAGAAAGATAGTATTGAATCAAAACGAGACAGTAAAAAGGATAATGATTTTACCAAAAATCGCAAGTCTTCCAGAGACGAGTCTTCTAGAGAATTATGCCGTAAAGATTCAACTGACTCTTCTACTTCGTCCAAAACTTCGCATGATTCCTTAAAGTTAAGAGACATTGAACTCCATAGCGTCAAAGAAGAGCCAAAATGTAAGGCAAAACATAATGATACTACTGACAAACATGAAGTTGATAAAGATTCAAAATGCATAGATTTTATTAAGTTCGAACCTCTCATAAAAGCAAAAACTGAAATCAAAGAAGACAGAGATGTTAATGACCACTCAATGAAAAAAAATGACCACACTACTGATAACTATCTTAAAAGTAAAGATGGCGTAGAGAAACAAAGACATTATTCGCTAGATTCACCAAGTGTGGATTCCAAGCGTAAAGAACGCCTCAACTCTTGTTCAAGCTTACCATCAAATATCGGCCACAAACGTAGAATGTCCTCTCAAGACAGCTTAGACTCGTTAAATGAGGAATTAAAAAAATCTAGAAGTGATCGAAGAGATTCAAAAGATTCAAGAAATGCGGAGAGGCATAAAACAACTAAATTTAGTAAAGGGCATTTTGCTAAAATTATCGAAAGTAAAACAAAAGATGACAAAAAGAATCAAGTCAAACCTCCTGATGATGTGTGTGATATAAAAGATGGTGAATGTAAAGAACAGAAAGTTAGCAGTGACAAACAGAAGACCAAAAGATCTTCTCCTTCTGGAGGAGATGAAAAACTGTTACAAGAAAGTCAAACTGAAGGCTTACACAATGACATAGACTTTTTAGCAACATTGGAACTTCGTTCCAGTGAAGAAGATGAAAAACAAAAAGCTCTTAGAAAGGAGATGAAGGAAAAGAAACGTATTCAACAGTTGCAACAAATTCAAGAACTCCAAATGCAGCAAGACGCTTTACAGCAAGCAGAACTCTTGAACAAATTAAAGGATGATAAAAAATCAAAAACTGACGAAAAGAAAAAAGACATTGTTAGAGACAAACGACTTTCAACTGACCGTAAAAGTAGAGACGAGAAAAGTGACAGTAATAAACGTAAAAATCGCAAACATGTCCAAAGCACTGACACTTCTGATTCGGATGAACCTAGGAAACATTCTATTTTTGACATAATTGATGATGGGCCCACTTACATTTCCATGTATGATAAAGTAAAAGCACGATCATGTAAAAATATGCAAAAACAAGAAGAAGAAAAACGTCAAGAGAAAATTAAAGCTAAATTCAGCCAACTGAAACAAAGCAGAGCTAAGAGGGAAGAAAAGAAGAGATCTAGTTGGGACGAAGATAGTGATTCAGAACAAGATAGAAAGAAATCTCAGAAGGCGTCAATGGATAGTTCAAGTGACGAAGAAAATATGGCTCACAATAAGAAAAGGGATAATAAAATACACGAATTTGAATATGATCAAAATAAAAGCAATAATTATTTCAACACTGCAACAAATGAAGAAGATTTACGAAATAAATTATCACGAAAAAACTCGCGAACCCGGATAATGTCAGATTCATCGGACGATGAAACATCAAAACGAAGCAGTAGTAAAAGTCCGAATTTTAGTGAATTTAATAAGGAATTAATATTAAACTCTGAAATAATGAATAAATCTAGGGAAAATGCATCACATATAAATGACGCATATGAAGATAAGATGAAAAAGAATTCTTTGATGAGTTTATTTGGAAAAAGTGATAGTGATGATAGTAAATTGAAATCAAGCTTGGAGATTGACGCCGAATACAAAGCCCTATTCAATAAAAGTATTTCAAATGAATTTTCGTCAGAAAGTGAATCAGCTATATCTAATAGAAACAGTGGAGACATTCGAAAGAAGCATAAGAAAAAACAAAAGAAACATAAAAATGTTCTATTAGATGGAGATATTAAAACAGAAAATGATACTGTCGTACATGAGGGAGAAACTAAACATAAAATTTCTGAAAAAGTTCGTCGCCATAGTACTAAAAAAGAAAAACGCAAAGATAAGATCCGCGAGAGTGTCGATACAGATGAAAACAGAGAAGACAAACTTAAGCTGAAAAGAGAGAAGAAAAGTACTTCCAGTTCATTTGACGTAATCTCAGACAGCGTTTCCAAAAAAGATGGTAAAATGGAAGATATTTTTGGTCCTCTTTCGGATGATTCTGACAAAGACTCCAGAGCACCCCAAAAGAACAAGTTAGAATCACAAAATTATGAAGCTTCTCATGGTTCCAACGAACACTATTTATCTATTAGCGATGATGGAAAATTTAAGGACAGGGATGATATAAGGCGAAAAAAGGAGAAAAGACGAAAAGAAAAACGATACCTTAATAAAGAAGATGAAAATAGTTTGGATGTCGATGCAGTTAGCAAAGCAATTGAAGCACGTCTATTTGCAGATTCTGTCAGTGATGACAATAATCGGACAAGTATTGATACTTTACCTGATTATTTAAAGAAAATGGATGAAAATGATTTTAAAAAATTGGATGATAATATGGTGAATGAATGTTACAAAAACGACAAACATATCGAAAAATTAAAAAGGGATTGCAGGGAAAGGCGAAAGAAAAAGAAAAAGAATAGAGAAGAGAGGCGTAAAGATCATCACCACTTTTTCCATCATGATAGGCTTGATAAATCTGAATCTCTCACTGAATCAGTAATTGATATATCATCCAAGGATATGTTGTTAGATATACCATTACCAAGTGACGTTCCAAAAGAATGTGGAAGTAATGAAGCTGGCGAATGTAAGTCTCCTTCAGAATCTTCTGATTTGCCTATATTAATAAATAGTCCACAAGATGATCAGGAGAAAGACATAGACAACATCGAACATAGCGGAATAATTAGTCCATGTCACTCGTCTTTAGACATCAGTATGGAAGTTGATTATCCCGAAACAAAGCAAGTTGAAGTGGATAATATACCAATGCCACCATCAATAGAAAGTATTGATATTAGCGAAGTACCTTTGCCGGAAGATCCACCTAAAGAGACAGAATCTAAGAGGGATTCTTATATAGCGTCATTTGAAGATGATATTGATAAGAGTGAAAGTGCTGTTCGCAGTATTCCGGATTTGACAATTGACCCTGAAAAATCTCCAGATAAAGTAGAAAGTCCACCATCAAGTAAGGGTGATAAAAAAGTAGACGAGAAACCAAGAGCTATAATATCTCAAGAAGAGACTGCAGATGCAGTGGCAGCTCTTCTAGGTGAAAGTTTTGGTGGAAAGATTAGTGATTATGAACAAGTGGAGGAGGTTTCTACTCATCAAACTGAAAGTGAAAATACTACAATTGAATCAGAAACGATTTTGGAAGAAGATGCTGAAGAAATGAGACGTGCGGTCCAAAATCTAAATGCTAGTGTAATGGAAATTAAACCGGATACTCCTGTTTCTGACAATGATTTGTTACTTATTGATACTGATACAGAAGAACCAGAAGATACACCCCAGGATGCCATAGAAAGGTTACCCCTAAATATCATTGCTACCACGCAATCTTTGACCGTTAATACAGAACAACCAAAACCGGCTGAGGTAGCAAATGTGATTGCTAAAACAAAGCCAATAGTTCACGTTATAACATCGGCAGCGAATGATAAAAACGACAAGGGCAATGAATCTGACACAAAATTATCAAATATGAAGAGAGACAATATTCAGAAGACCACTTCCACAGCCACTCCTGTAATAACATCCTGGACATTAACAAACAAAGTAATCGATAAGCATGTTGTTAACATCCAAACTAGCCCTCCAGCAAACAGAGAAAAACAACCAGAAACCAAGCAAAATGTAAACAACATAATTCAAATAAGACCACAAAATCAAAATATTTCAGTAAATCCTCCAATGAGACCTATGGTAACTCCAAACAGATTAGGTGCACCATATCAAGTGATAGGTCAAGTGATGCGCCCACACTCAAACATGCAACCACCAACTATTAAAATCCCAGAACCACATATCCTATATCAGAAACCGTCTGGTATTGTAATATCACCCAGAATTTCGAATGACGTCAGATTACAGAGTCCGAAGGCTCCTTCGCAAACAGACGGAATAAATTCGCCAAGATTATCGAACATGGCTATATTGAGTACGTCAAAACAGAATTTAAACTCAGTTGGATTAGCTTCTCCAAATGCAATTCAACAAAGATCGCCTGGTCAAGTAACAGTGGTGCGAATGCAGCAACCACCTCTTAGTCCTATACAAACTGTGCATATTCCGCATGGAGCGAGAGCTATGGTTTCTCCCAATAGACCGAATTCAGTATTGGTACAAACTCAGGGGGCACCTATACATTTCAATCGTTTACCAATTACACCAATTGCACCTGTGTTAGCTCCCATTTCAAAGCAATTAAATGTTGCTAATGTCGTTCAGCAAAATAAAGTCATTGGGGTCAGTGCTGCTCCCATTATCCATCAACAAAAGGTCATAACCACCGATAATCGTAAAAACGACATAAGGACTACTAATGATAATGCAAGTGAAAACTGTAAAGTCATATTGTCTCCTACAAGTCTACCACAGAATGCAAATCCACCTGTTGTGGCACAAAATCGCTTGATAACCATGCCCATGCAACATACTTCAAGTGTCGGCAATATTAGTTCATTGCATGTGGGGAATAAAGTATTGTTAAATAATCTTAGTCAAAAATCCGACCAAATATGTCATACAACATTTACCACAAGTCCTATAATTCACGTCACTGGAGTAAATCATTCATCGCCATCTATTATTCAAGGAGGAAGCAAACCAATTATTATTCAAGAATCGAACATAGTAAGAACGCAAGGTTCTAATGTCATACATAGTATAAATTCACAAAGGTTGCTAACAACTGCACCCGTTATACAGACAGGTCCTCCATCGGTACTGGCAATGGCAACAATTAGATCACCGACCATTGTAACTAAAGTAGATAAGTCAAATTCAGTAGCAGCTACCACAACGTGCTTAACAAATGTGGTAATGACGCCAGTTTTATTAAAACCTAGTACTGCATCTGGCACCTTTGCCCTAAAAAGTAAAAATGAGAAAGAGTCCTCAGATATTACTAATTCACCCAATATTAATACTACCCGAGAAGAGATTAAACGAGACGCAAAAGCTGATGCATCTAAAATATCTACATTTAGTAACGACTTCACCAATAAGAATAAAGATTGCTCTCAAAATAATTCGTTAATAGCAGAAAAAACAAACTGTGAAACAGATTATGAAGAACTGTTAAAAGATACTACTAATGAAATAAAAGTAACAAATGACCCAGATAAAAAATTGGAAATCAATGTAGGTAAAACGACTACTTTAATTTCTGCCCATCAACAACAGAATGATAATAAACTAAGTGAAGATTTCTCCAAGAAAGATGACTGTTTAAAAGTAAATCATGTGACAGATAAACCCACTGTTGACAATACTTTATTGCGACATTGCGAGGAAATAAAACTAAAAAATAATCACGTAGATAAAGAGAACCGCGAAGCAGTAGTTGAAACCGTGAAACATGTTAGTATTGCTATTGAATCCAAAGATATTAATGAGATTGCAAATAGTGATAATTTAAGGGCCGATAATAGTAGGTCGGTAATATTTAACAACAAATCCAATTCAGAAGAACATGATAAATCAAATAAAATTAACACAGACAATATTTTCACAATGCTAGCTAATCACGATTCTGAAAGTAGTGACAGTCAGAAAAACATGGATGAAAACGATTCATGGAGTGCTAAGGATGTCAATATAGACTCTGTAATTAAAAAAGTGGACTCTTTATGTAACGACAGCAATGAAATTAAAGACCAAAAAGAGGAAAGAATTTGTGATACCATCCAAAATCCAATTAAATTCGATATAGCGAAACAAATTGAGGCTAAATCGCTAGATATCACAAGTAATGATTCTGAGCAGTCTAAGGTTCCCGATGACGATACAGTGATCCATATGGAAATAAACAATACAGATATCTCTCCTTTAAATCCATTGAAATCTTTGACAAATAGCAGAAGGGGAGGTAGAAGTGCAAGAGGTAAAAAGACCGATAAAATTAAAGAAAGGGTGCAAACCCGCCAAATATCCAAACCAACAAGAGGCGTTGGAGCTGCAAAACGAGGTCGGGGTAGAGCAAGAGTGGACAAACAAATTAAAAATACTAATCACAGTAATATCAATAACATACCTGGAGACGTTTATGATTTTCATGAAGATTCTGGGGATGAATCTGAATCACCCAATAAAACTGAAAGCCGTCCGAGATTAATTTTAACTATAAAGAGTCCAATTTCTGGTCATTGTAATGCAACACCGACATCTACTCTCAGTATAACACATAAAGAAAATTCTAAAAATATTGAGAAACATGGCAAAGATGAAAAACTTGAAGACTTCATATCTCCTTCCCCTAATACAAGAAAGTCACGTAGACTGCAAGAGAAGGATGTTCAAAAGACTCCAATTGACGACACCCTCGATGAGTTCGTTAAAGGTCCAAAGTCTGGCAAAAGGAGAACGACTCGTCAAGCTGGTTCAAAAGTTAATCAATCCGATACGCGAAAATCACCACGCGGCGTCAAAAGGACTCGAGATAGAAGTCTTTCAGATGCATCCATTGACAGTGGTGATGAGAAGATTCTGCATCGGGAGGACGCCAAAACGCCAAGAATCTCCGAACCTACAATCGGCACGAAACTCGCCCCCGAACCGATAATACCTGTGTCTGCACCGAAACCATCTCCCACACCAACGGTTTTACAACCCGTCTCTCAGGCCACCACCACGCAGACTGTAGTACACACAGCTGTAGTTCAACCAGTTGTAGTACAGACACACGTTAGCCAGGCTTCGGTTCCAACACCTACGCCTATCATGAAGCCGCCGAAAAAGATGATTTCTGAAATCAGCGCTAAATTGGCGGGCGCATTTGAAGCAGCGACGGTGTCGTCGGTACGGCTGCCAGTGAGCCAACCGATACCCGTAGAGCCGGTGGTGGAAAAACCGGCGACTGCTGTTGTGCCGGAGTCAGCGGGTGGCGAGTTCCGCAGCGAGTCGCGTCGTTTGGTGGATAACGTGCCGTCCAATATGATGCCGGTGGGCGGTACTGAGGCGTCTGACGCCCGCGTGCAGTCCCCTGCTCTGCCACACCGTCCGCCCTCCTCACATCGCCCCGCAGACAGAGCTACACCAATCCTTATGCGGTAAGTGTATTTTATTTCTATACAAACAATAAATTGATTATCAATTTACTTATTTTATTCATTTGAATTGTGGATGTGGTAGAAAATAGGACCACTGGATGATGGGATTGTGACCATGACAGTATTCTAATGGCTTTATACAAAAGTATAGCTCCCTATGGTGACGGCACATCAGAATACTATTGTGTCCACCCACCCTCAATCTCTTCCGCGGGTGTCGTACGAGGTGACTAAGAGTTAAATCAGCCATGACGAATGCGCTTGTTATTCCACCTACCAATATATTACGTTTTATAGGATGCGAAATGTGGGTGTTAATACACCTCTGCTTGCCCCTGCAGCGATAATTAGGCGTGATTTGTAAATTTCTTAAAAAGATTTTATATGTGTCAAGACTTATATAATTTTAATGAAAGTGATTATTTATGCAGAATGAACATGCTTATTTTATGAAGACAAAAATATTAGAAGTCATATTATAATACTAGGGGTCGTAGAGTAGAAATTATCAGATTTGAAACATCGTCAAAATGCGATTACACCACATACATAGATAGGTCTTTTATAAGTATAATAGATAGGTCTAATAGGCGTATTGAGTAATAGGTGGATTACACCAGATTATACAGTAATATTGTCTTCTATGCTGGCCTGGGAGCGAACAAATAACGTATAATAGGCCAGCTCCAACTCATCCCATGGGTGTCGTAAAAGTCGACTAAGGGAGATTGCCCGGTATAGACCAATAAGCACCTTGGGGCACCCGAATGGTGGAGGGCAAAACACCAACAACAGCGTACCCAAGGAGGGTTGGTGTCAGGCAGGCGGCTGACTGTAAAACCTAAGCCAAAATCTTGAGCAGTATGGATTGGAATGTTGTCATTCTAATCACTCTCTCCGTTCATGGGTCTCTCGACATGGTCCGTTCCGTCTCTTTTCTATACATTCATTCATCACTAGCACCTTTACGGTGGGATGGATGATATGAATCAAAAGGGAGTGGATGGCTTGATGACGTCTGACATATGAATGGAAGAGGAAACATACTGCGCCGACCCCAGATAGACTGGGAACAGGGCAGGAAAAAGATACAGTAATATTGTCGAGGTAGCAATATTTTGCTATGTTTAGAGAGTATAACTTGTCTTTCTTGCCCAGTCTTCTACGGCCTTATTGATAAACACGGTTTAAGTATAGACTAGTTACTCAGTGTTTTGTCTCCTTTCGTCGCATTCAAAATCATGTTTGTGAGACGAAGACAAAAAGCGGAATAGCTATACCATGTTTACTATTAGATTATAGTCCGACAACTTCGTGCACGACCCTACTGCGGTATGAGAGACGGTGGCGGGGACGGGGCACTCTAGGTGATGTGGGGACTGGAGGGAAAACTCGCTCCTCCCCGCATCATCCACCTCCGCCACCATCTGGAGCGCTCTGTCCCCGCCACCGTCTCTTACCGCAGGAGGGTCGCGCACGAAGTTGTCGGACTTAATAAGGCAGTTAATGTTTTACTTGCAATCATTAAACATAAACTGTATTTCGCAGTGGCGGTGAGGGCGAGGGCCTGGCGGCAGCGGGAGCGGGCGCAGGCGCTGGCACGGGGGCGGGGGCGGGGGGCGCTGGTGCGAGGTTCCGCGGCGCGTACGCCGGACCTGCTAGTCTACCAAGAGGTGCTCATCTGCCGCTATCCCACCCCCTGAAACAAGTTGCAGTACCACACTCTCCTGCCGGTGAGGACACCAACACACAATCTTTACACCATGACTTTTAAACCTTTACCAATGATTGTAAAAAAACTGGATAAATTGCAACTAAATATAAATAATGTATAGTGTTTTGGCTTAAAAACCTTTGAAAACCCTTAAAATCACATACATCTGTAAGTAGGTACCCATCCAATGTAAAATAAAACAAAAAACACTAATGAACTGTTTTATAAATTATTGCCTACATTTTCAAATACATGGGCCGGTCTCCCATACATTCTGGAACATCTCATTTATATTTATTACATTACCCCATTTTATCTACTAGCTTTGGGGCTTATGGATAATATCATAATGAAAAAATACAGTGAAAAATAGATTAGGCAGCTAATTCAATCATTTGTATAGACATAATGTTCTAATAAAAATCAATGAAACAAGTATTGATTGATTGTATTAGAAATTGCTTGTTGTTGTTGCAAGTTGTTACATATAACCATATCCAGCTTTATTTATTGAATGTGTGAAATAGCTAATAAGTTATCGAAATATACCATAGGCTAGACAAGTCCTATTTGTGAGCCCTTTTATAGCGTTGTTTGTTCCAGTAGGAGCTGCTTCTCGCGTAACCCTCACAAGTGTGCCATCGATCAGCCCACAAGGTCAAATAGGAGTGGTAAGTTTAATTATGTCCAAGTCATTAATATAAATGTATCTTTAAATATTCCAAATTCTGAATCAAGTATAATTTTGTCCATGCTAACCGGGAACAGGCGACGGATGTAGTTAGGAGTCCGCCCCCTGCTCACCAACAAACCTCTCCAGTACCCTCGGTATATTTTACAAGCATATGAAAATAATAAATTTAAATACCATACATTACTAATTAATGTTTTATATTGCAGGGAGATGGAATCTATCCTCCTCACTTCTCTCACCAACATTACCAAGTGTACCAACAACATTTCCGTGCTACACAACATGAAAATAGAGCTTCACCTATACCTTATACGAGGTAAGTTTTAATTTAACTAATTAAATTTTGCAATATTGTACACAGATATGTACTAATAGAATGTACGCGAAAAATGAATGTGGATGCTTGTTAATATTTATTTAATTAATAATTCCGAGAAATGTGAACATATTTTTTTGTAGTTTTAGAAAGTGCTTTGTGATCTCTGGAAACGATTACGTTACGAATCCTTTAAATCATTTCCATCTTTATTTGCGATTTTTTTTTGTATTTGGCATAAAATTAAAATCTGTTATGCCCGAGTTTATCATGATATTTATGAAACAATGACTAAGTTAGCATATAACCTGTAGAGATCGAGGATGTAGTGGTACGGAAGCTATATTAAGTTATTGATCCCAGCTGCTAATATCCAACAAAACTCACTGGATGGATTACATTTGGCCTAAAGTCCTAAACTTTATGTAATTCTTCCACCCATGTGACCCAGAAGTAGGGGGAGATTAATTGACTGATGATTATGACATTAATGGGTTGTAAATGTAATGTGGGGTTTGTAGGAGCTTAGAAGCG
>OZ008354.1:9984541-10413233 GCA_963931975.1 Cataclysta lemnata
CCTAGATAAATTGGCGATAAGTGGGTGTTAATTCATCTCTGCCTACCCCTTAGGGGGTATAGGCTTGCTTTATGTATGTATGTTCTTTTATTCTTGTGACGGCCGGTTAAGTCAGGTCAGATCATTGGCTATCGGCCAAGATGTCTCGTGTTCGATTCCGTGGTAGGGGCAAATTTTTGTGACGAACATAGTCATTTGTTCTCGAGTTTTCGTTGTTTCCTACTAGTTACTACTACTAGCTACTAGTAGTAAGTCCAGTAATTATCTTATAACAATAATATTAGTGTTATTGTTGCTTAATGTATAGGTAAATTAAGAAGGTAACTTCTTTCATGTCTACTGAACCACGTCATTAAAATATGTAATGGAGAGACCACGGTCATATAACTTCAAGTCCAACCGAAGTCGGATGTATGGACTTCGGAGAGGGATACAATATACTAGAAGAATGATGAGAGTCAGATACAATACCTATACTCAAAACTCAAGCTTGAAGTTATATGCCAGTGGTCTCCCCTCTTTCGCAAAATCTCGAAAAATTTCGAAAATACATGGAACGGGTGAGCGTTCCATGTATTTTCGAGATTTTGGAAACTACTTTCGGCTGTTTCTTCTCTATTTCTAGCTAGCCTTTTGTTACATCTTAACCACCTCTGTGGTCACCAACCGGAATTAAGATCCAAAGGTCAGGGGTTTGATTCGCAGGGGGGAAGTACAAAATTTGTATTCGTTTTGGTTGGTGGTAGGACTTCTTTCAAGTCCGCCTGGCTATTTACCAACATCCTTTCAAAATCTGTCCCCATAATAATAATGTTGCAGCATTATTGTGTTCCGACAATTTGTGATAAGATAGCCAGTCCCTCTGTGGTTGAGGGTTCCAGGTGAAGCTCGTTGCCATCTTCAACCCTTATCGTCACTTACCATCAGGTGAGATGAAGGGCAAGAGCTTCCCTGTCTAGCATAAAAAAAAACATTTATCCGTTCACCGAACTAGACAGCATCTGCCTTTAATTTCGCCAGCCCGGAACAACATCGTGGAAAAGTATCCGCTCTAAATTCCATTACGCCACGTCACTAACATTGCGAGTACATCACGCTTCCCTAAAGACCCCGTTTGGGCTTGATTTGATAAAACGTCGGATCTGATCGTTTATTTTTCCCGTCTATTGGAAAAGCGGGAGATCAACCGGGAACGGGGGCCGTTTAGTGAGATGACAAAAAGCGTTATGGTCTTAACCCATGTCTCTTTGTCTGGGAATGCCGAGAAAGGTTCAGAGGCGACTTGTGACAGTCATAAAATGTTTCGCTGTTTCACAAGGAATGTTTGATACAGTGGTGGATATTTTTGATAAGGCAATTTTTATATTGACAATAATTGTTATCAGTGAGAATGAGATGGAGATCGAAGAAGCGATGGATGGACTGTGTGAAAGATGATATTAGGAAGAGGGGAGTTCATGCTAAGCTCACGTCTAATAGTGGAGAGTGGAAAAAGAAGACATGTTGTGCTGACCCTACTTACTGCCGCACTCAGAGACATCAATTAACTTTAATGAGTATTTAATGTCAAAAATTTGTATTCAAATCTAGACCATAGACCCGGCAAGAATAGCGGCTGGTTTTGAATTGTCATTTTTTAACGTTAAGTACTCATTAACGTTATTTGACGTCTCTGAGTGCGGTAGTTAGAGTCAGATAAGGGCAGGGAAAAGAAGAATAATAATGTTAACAAGGCGACTAAAGATAAAGTGAGCGATGATTACTGGGCAGCAGCGTTCCTTTTATACGACTTAGCAATATACTGCATGCATGCATGATTTATATATGCAATCTTTATAACCTTGCTATTTTTAACCGACGAAAACACGGAGCAGGTTACTCAATTCCTACCCGTATGTTTTTTACCAACCATCCTATACATAGTTCAGAATGTGATATTCGTCACGTGTCAATCAAACATAATGCGATACAATAATAAAATTAATGAAACGAACTTCATGTAAAATCCTCTTCAAATACACGGATCCCTATTAAATACCATTTGCGAGCTTGGCTGTAAATTACATACATACATACATACGTCACGCCCTTCTCCCACAGGGGTAGGCAGAGATCACTTCCTTCCACTTGCTACGATCCTTACATACTTCTTTCGCTTCATCCAATCTCATCAATCTCTTCATGCATGCCCGTCGGTTTCGGGTACTCTTGACCTGGCCCTTTTTCAATAGACTTTCAATTTGATTATGAAAGATCCGCCTAGGCCTTCCCCTTGCCATTTCTCCATTCACTTTCGCCATGTAAATCCTTTTTGTCATTCTCCTTTCATCCATTCTTTCGACGTGACCAAACCATGCGAGCATCCCTTTCTCAATCCTTGTCATTACATCTTCTTTCAAACCACACCTTTCTCTTATCACACTGTTATACAATCGGTCGCTCAGCCTTACTCCAGCCATACTCCTCAACGCTCTCATTTCTACTGCATTTATTCTACTTTCATGCTTCTTCTCCCATACCCAACTTTCGCTTCCATACATTAATGTCGGAACCAGCACTCCGTTATGAACAGCCATACGAGCCTTTCTGGACACGCTTTGACTGTTCATAAAAGTGTGCAAAGCCCCGTTTACCATATTCCCAGCTTTCACCCGCTTTTCAATATCACTATCACACTTTCCATCTCTCGTAAATACAGATCCTAAATATACAAACTCTTTCACTTGTTCAACATTCTCACCCGCTATCTTAATTTCACACTTTGTCATTTGTTCATCTCTTTCAAAAACCATGATCTTTGTCTTGCTTACATTTACTTTCATCCCTTTCTCTGTCAAAGCTTCATGCATAACTGTTACCATCTCCTGCAAATCTGTTTCTGATGATGCTTATATAACCTGGTCATCAGCGTACAGCAGACATTTGATAAGTAACTCGTTCATTCGTAATCCACAATCAAATTCTTTTAGTCTCGTCAGACAATTATCCATGTATAAGTTGAACAGCCATGGTGACGCTACACATCCTTGTCTCACACCTGTACCGATGCGAAACGACTCTGTGTATGCGCCATTTATCCTAACACAAGCGTTCGAATCCTCATAAAGAGATTTCAACGCCTGTATCAGGCTGCTGTTCACCCCATACATCGACAAAATCGACCACAGTTCATTCCTCACCACTCGGTCATAAGCCTTTTCTAAGTCTACGAAAGCGCAATATACTCGTTGGCTTTTAGCCAGAGATTTCTGAGTAATGCATCGTAGAGAAAAGACTTGATCCGTACATCCCATTCCCTTCCGAAATCCTGCTTGCACGTCCCATATTCTATCATTAGTCTCTTTCATAATCCTTTCAATCAGAATCTTTGCATACAATTTGCCGACAACACTGAGAAGGCTAATACCACGGTAATTTTTGCATTCCAGCTGCGACCCTTTACCTTTGTACAGTGGCACAATGACGGCTTTACGCCAGTCTTTTGGTACTTGGCCACTTACCCAACAAAGTTTCAAAAGGCGGTGCAGCTGCTTAGCAATGGTACCCTCACCAGCCCTCAGCATCTCGACCGATATCCTATCACACCCTGCTGCCTTTCCTGCTCTCATACCTTTCAATGTTTGCAAAATCTCATGCATACTTATTTCATTCTCATTCAAATTTTCATTCACATGATTAGCCTGGGACTGGACTATATCATCTGACCTTTCAAATAAACTCTCGAAATATTCCTTCCACCTATTCAGCACTCTTTCTTCGCCATTCAAAACACTTCCATCCTTGTCTCTGACTCGTATCAACTCCGAGTTTGCGCTCTTTCCTCGAGCTGTCCGTACAGATTTCCAAAAAACTTTAATGTTATTTTGGAAATTGTCAGAGATTTTTCTATCAAACTCATCTTTTCGTTCATCTTTCTTTCTATTCACTACACTCTTCACTAACAAATTCAATCTTTTATATTTCTTTTTCGCTTCGTCTACATCCGCCATTGTCACCTTACATATCCTTTGGTCAGTAAATTACATTCTTATATTAGAATGTAATTTAATTGGTCTGTAAATTACATTCTTATATTAGAATGTAATTTAATTGGTCTGTAAATTACATTCTGATATATATCTAGGGCTCATTATAATCATCTCCACCTTCCCTTGATTATGATCAAGATGTGAATAAACAAGAACATATTATGGGGGCTACTCACCTTCACGATAAATAAAGGCACATAGGAAAAAAACACGTTAATAATGAATAAGAGGAGAAACTGAGCGCACTCAATTCTATGAAGCAATAAATACGTGAAGACATCTCGACCAGAATTGACTGAAAAAGCGAGCGTGAAAAACCCGATCTATAGGGGTTAAAGTATGAAATTGCCGTTTTTTACTGGAAATCTAAATTGTTTATTTTTTAGTTTATAACAAATTTATTTAATCAAAAATAGTTACCATTATTATCTAATGTATTTCTGACATCTATTAGGAAGGTCATTTATGCCTTTGCGATACAACTCTGAGGATCTAGACTGCACAAACTGTGTGAAAGCATTTTATACTGCCTCCTGGAAAGAAAACTTCTTGTCACGTAGATAATATCCAAATCACGAAAAAAATGGTAGTCCGTTGGAGCAAGGTCTGGCGAATACGTAGGATGACGAATGGTTACTAACTGCAGTTCCTGAAGGGTCAAACGGTTTCGCGTGCTGTATGAGGTCTCGCGTTGTCATGAAGCAATAATGGTGAAGATCGATTTATGAGTCGGGGCTGTTTTACTGCTAGTTTTGCCAACATTGTTTGAAGTTCGGCACAATAGACATCTGCCGTTATTGCTTGACCAGATCGGAGAAAACTATAGTGAATAACAGCATGCTGAGACCACCAAACAGTTACCATTACCTTTTTATTGGTAAGTTTTGCTTTAGGACACTGTTGTGGCGTTTGACCTGGGGTCAGCCATTGCATTTTTCTTTTACGGTTATCATAAAGAATCCACTTTTCATCACATGTCACAATTCGATCCAATATTCCTTTATTTCTGTACCGATTCAACAAGGCAACACAAGTTTCAACACGCGTTTCTTTCTGCAGATCAGTCAAATCATGAGGCACCAATTTTTCGTATTTTTTTATTTTATTGATTTAACGCAAATGAGTCAATATTGTGGGTAAGGTAACGGTAAACAATGCCGCTAATTCCTGGGTAGTTTGACTAGGATCGGCTTCCACCATCTCTCTTTATTCATTGTTATTTACCTGTGTGGGGCAGTCTTCCTCGTGACTCGTTCTTCAAGTCGAAGTTTCCATCACGAAAGCGTTCAAACCAAAATCGCACGGTGCGTTCATTAGCAGACCTCTCACCAAACGCAACATTGATATTGCGGGCTGTTTCTGCCGCGTTACTTCCGCGCCTCGTACTCAAAATTCACGCGAATTTTCGCAGTATTCATCTTTCTTGTCTAAGTTGAATAACAAAAACAATTGAGTCAGTATTCAAATGTTTCACAGTTTTTAAAAAAAGAACATCATAGAAAAAAGTTTCATTCGAAAACCTCAAACCATGAAGATTCTATGTCAATTCAAAAAACCTATTAGAATAAAACGGCAATTTCATACTTTAACCCCAATTATTACCCATATTTTAATGTAAAATTCATTTCATGCATTAAGATCATTCATTTATTGCATACATTATTTTCATTCATTCATTTATCATTCATTCAAAATAAGAAAAGTAAACGAAAGTATACAAAGACAGTTCCTAAAGGACTTGTATTCAGGAACGTTAAGCCAATTAAAAAAAAACCCCTATTATTTGTTTTAGTCGGAAGAGTGTTTGGCGCGTTTCGTGTGTCAGTCAGATTTACTTTCACTAATTCAAAAATTGTTACAGAGTGGATTTTGTGCAGTGAAAGTGGTGTTATTTTGATGCACAAGCATCCGTGTTGATGTGCAATTATGCAGAATCATTGAAAATAAGTCTTGTGATGGTGTTTGATGTTGTGGTAAAAACCACGTAAAAAGTGGTTTTATCCATTTCATCAAGCACCATCATTAACTCTGTTACCATTCAATTAGCGCCAAGCACTCCCTAGATGCGTTAAAATACCCATATTTAAATGTAAAATTCATTTCATTCATACTTTTCACCCACTCATTATTTCATAAGACTACAGATAAAATATACACTAAAGACTTGGCTGTATGGGCTAGCCCTTTGCCTTCCCTAAAATATAGGGAGAATTAGAAAACAATTTGTTTTAGTCACAAATCGTTTTCAAGAAATCCAACATTCGTGCTAGAATTTTCATCTTCTTCTTCACCAGCCCATTAATATATTCACTTCTGGAACTCTATGCATTGAAGAATATAGGAATAATGGGCCATAACCCACCACACTAGCCGAGTGAAGAACGGTAAATAACTGCAAATGCAGCCAGGACCAACTCATACAAAAATGCTAGTTTACGCAATCGTAAGTCGATCTCTCTATATTCTTCCACATATAGGGAAGGCCAGTGTTCCAGCAGTGGGCACATTAAAAGGCTGGTGAAGCGGTTATGATGAAGAGAGTGATCGCGCTGCTCCATGCCTTCAAGGATTGGAATAACCATTATTAATATCATCTCCACCGGAATCTATTTCTGTCTAGACAAGGCTTAACTCCGACTGGTTTTATTCCAGAACTTTCCAATTAGCTTTTACCTTGTGTGGAAACATTTGCATTATTGCGATTAGAAGTTAGGATGGTTTGAATTTAAACGTACATTAATCTAAAGTAAGTTTGTTATTAATATTCCAACTAGTTAGGGAGTTGAAAGAAAATGGTCAAGCTATTAGTTTGGATTGAACACAGATCTTAGATCACCCTTAAAGTCTGTGGCTCTAAGTTTAAAATCCAATAAATCACAATCCAAAGTCAAGTCGCCCACTGAATAGTCCGATTCCATAGGACTTGTTAATATAAAACGACGAAGGTTCTAAAGCGTTTGAGCCTTTTCTTTTCTTCATCTCTTTTCTGGAGACGGATTTCAAGAGGCGTTTCGTCTGTGACATTTGCGGCCTTCAGAACAAATTGCTTCAGGGCAGTTAATTAATTTTCTAGTTAATATGTACACTGATTCTGAAAACTCAATTGGATGTCTTTTTTTAGAACATACTTTCTATTCAGCACTAACTGACTGTTATCATGAATAATAAAATATGCTGATCAGACATGATATTAGATAATATTAGATAATTACAATAATTATAATCTAACGTTGAGCAAACGTCAGCTTATAATACTGTCTTCCCCGCCAATCCTTTGGTATTTTGATGTAACGAATGCCAAGAAATACAAAGGTAAGACAAAAAACATCGTTCACCAGCATTGATAAACACAATTGTAAAAAGTATTATTAGTACCAAATAATTCTCACATTTTTTTCGATAACTTAAATAAAACTAGTTAATATAGGGTTGGGCCGAGGTTTTGGAATATAGTGTAGCTACAAGAGGTCCACCGCATTCAACGAATTATTTAAAGGGGTCTATGAGAACACACAGTTTGGGAACCTCTTTTCTAACCTAACAAAATTAAATATTCTTTGTAGATTTCCGATCTGTGTGCATTTGACCTATTATTGGCTCAATGGTTTTTGTTCCTGGGAAGTGGAGTACATAATCCCCAAATGCGGCCAAAGCCCCGGAATCCGGAGGGTATTCAAATTCGTTTGTTTCCCAAGTAATTCCGGAGACTCTAAAGTGTCTTTCAGTCTGAAACGGCTCACGTACTCCTACATCACGATTTCCTAGTTGTTGAAAAGCTGTCTCTTGCTTGTGGTATATATTTGTATAAAGGTTCCAATTCACATCAGATTGTCCCATTTTAGAGGTTGGCGCAGTACCTACGTCTTTTATCACCATTCTGTCCATTCAACATTTACAACTTTTAGTCGTAAAAGTCGACTAAGGGAGATTGCCCGGTGTAGACTAATAAATACCTTGGGTCACCCGAATGGTGGAGGGCATACAACAACAAAATCATACTTAAAGAGGTGAAACATAAGCCAAAACCTTGAGCGAATGGAATGGAATGTTGTCATTTCAATCACTCTCTCTGTTCATCGGTCTCTGGCCATCGTCCGTTCCGTCTCTTTTCTACACATTCATTCATCACTCTCGCGTTTCCGGTGTGATGGATGACAAATGCCAAATGCCGAATCATGCAAATATCGCAAAGACGGGAGAAAGAACCCTTTATCATTAAATCATCATTTTCCTAACACATTCCCATTGCATCTAAGGATGGCGCAGTATGGAATCAATGGCTCGATATATCGGTAAGGGAGTGGATGGCCTAATGACGTCTGACCGATATGAATGGAAGAGTAAACATAGGTGCTGCGCCGTAAACATAGGAGACTGATGGATGATATGAATTTTAAAGTGAGTGGATGGCTTGATATCCACATATCGAGCCATTCATTCTATACTGCGCCATCCTTAGGTGCAATGGATATGGGTTAGGAAAATGATGATAATGATAAAGGGTTCTTTCTCCTTGCGATATTTGATTGATGCCAGATTGAATCCAATCGCCAATGTAAGTCATGTAAGCCTCTTATAAATTTTACAGAGTCTAGGATCATATTCAACACGAAACTTTACAGTGCTTAAACTTGAAGTTCTTTAGAAGAATAGAGTTTCTCGTGGAGTTAAGTTCCTATTAAGTTTCCTAAGAAGTAGGTACGAAGAAGCCTGGCGACGAAACATAAAATCTAAGTAAAAGCCGATTTGTGACTCAGCTTGTAGAAAGATTAATGTATTTCTCTCTTTTAGGCGGAAAAATATATATTTTTAAACCAATCTACACGCAATACGTAAACATTTCATTGTACTGCTCGTTGCATTATTAATTTCAAAGCTTATGTCTTGGCGTACTATTAACTCTGTGACGCTTTAAACATTACTTTTAGTTTTAGGTACTCTGTAAAATTTTAAAGCACACACAGACACATTTGAACAAAAACACAGGATACCTTTTATAGTATAAAGTAAAAGCTCAGTCTCTATAATATGACTCAGCAAATATTCAAAGTTATAGCAGGGGAAATCCCCAGTCGCAGCGTGAAACCGCACGTAAGATAGAAGTTTCACCGTTGAAATGGGTTGGTTGTCCACTCGCTGTGCTGCCATAAAACGTTACTTTTAATGGGTTTATCGACTTTGACATATATATTTAGGTTAAATTTGGGTTAATATTTAACAAGATTCAAGTTCTGGCTCTGCTTTAAAATGCAATTCTGCTATTCACTATGGTGAAATATGAAATATTCCGTAAATTGTTAAGGCCACAGGGCAGGATAGATAATAATGTATATACATTTATAATTATACCCTTTCACCATGAACAGCATCATCAACTATATGAATTATTCAGTATGTGCATAAAGACCAATGCTTTTCTTCTTTGAGCACTATTTCCAAATGTAAATCACGTGGCAATGTTGCTCAAATAAAAATAAATTTGATGACCAACAATAGAAAGTTAGTGAAAGTTACATGTATGTCAAAATGTGTCTCCACAGATAACTATGCCATTTATCGTTTCGAAATGTCAAAATCTTATGGATCTTTAACAGTTCAAAGCGATAAATGTATATCAGTCATCGGTCATGCTAGCCGGGCTGGTATAGATTGATGCACCTCACACTCACAGATGCATTTCAAGAAAGCGCCATCTATGGACATTTTGCGACACTAAAGTGACACGTCAACACAGCATCATATACGACACAATAGTCATTAAACTAGCTTTTTTTGCATAATCTGACAATTAAGTTGGCACAAGCGAGAACTATCTGTGAAATTATTGCCACAAAAGATCAGTTAATTAGCATAAAAACAGTATTAACAACTCTTTGAGCTGAAATTGAAAATTTTCACGACTTGACGTTGACTGCACTTTATTTCAAATGCAACAAGGTTCATTTTTTAATGACGGACAAATGGCAAATTATGTAAGTAATTTATTCATGTAAAAGCAATGTACGGTCAACACAATGCAAACATTTACTGTAAACGGCTAATACCTCCAAATCGACTTTGTACTTTGGGTCAATGCGTTAAGGTTGATAATAATTTAGAGAGCATTTTTTTATTCTGTTATCTGATCTGATGTTGACTGATCACTATAAAAAACAAACCGCCTATCCCTTATTATTTACTATAATTAAATATTCCTAATTAAGAAAAACTTTCTGCTCTAGCTGCTTTCCTCTATTGCATACAAAAAGTGCATCGACTATTGTACTAGAGCGCTAATTCATACTATTAAAGCTAGTTTAAAAACACGTAAGTGCAGCATCAATTTCTTTACGAAAATACGCTCTCTGTTTCACGTAGAATGGTCCAACTTCAGTTCACACACTGAAACAGTTCATCCGCATACAATAAAAGCCGCCCGCAGTATTACCACGCTGTGTTATGTAAACTCTGCGATCATTGCCAATTACGCCGGTCTACATTGTCCACATTGAGACTCAAAAGGACTCACAGCGACTCAAAGGGACTCAAAGGGTCTCAAAGGACGCAATCATAACAGTCGCTAAGCAGAAGAGTGCCCCGATAAAATTACCTGTTCTTATTTCGAAAGGCATGGTGAACCGAGCGCACGAGGGGCGCGCTCCTCCCTTGGTGCGGTCAGAGCAACGTCTCACCCACCCTCATAGCACGGCACAACCACCCACAACACTCGCACCCGACCGTGCCGACGCAACCACTGACAGCTGACAGTTGTCAAACGTTCATCGTAGTGATGGAATTAGCGTTCGGCTCGACACACAGCCTCCGCGGCGGCAGGGTCGCTTCTGCCGTGGAGATGCGGCGCGCGCCGCACAGCGCCCCCCGTTGCCATGGCGACGGTCCCGGGCGATGTCAGCCTCGTCCCCCTTCGCGCACAAAAACAAAAATAGCGAATTAATTGCGCGATCGTGTGCTGTAAAAATTTGGCAAGGTCAATAAGTACATCGGATGGTGCCCGGTCCTTACCACCAACTCTAAACGCGACACAATTCCTATTGTTAAAGTGAGCCGAGTAGAGCGGCGTCCCGTTTTGTCACCCGCGTTTGGATCGCACTAATACTTCATGGTACGGCTGTTGGTCGTAAGCGGTGTCAATTGGCGGTGATAAGGTACGTTTTTCGTTGTCCAACCTTTTTGCGTGCACGCACTCTGAGAGGATTTGGCGAGATAGGCACTTCAGGACCTTTTCATTCTTCGGTGTGTCGCCGGTTGCATGCGAATGAGACCGGCAGAATTTGTATGGAGCTTGATAGTAGCTTTCATTGTTCCGCGTGGGGCCGGTTGCGTAGTTTCATACAAAGTGCGCCGGTCGCGTGCGCGAGCGACCGGTACAAGCCGAAAAATGAAAGCGGCCTTCACCGCTTTAATAAAATCTATTTCGAATCTGTAACTAATTTTATATTTGACGCTGTGGAAAATGAATACTGTCGTGCTTTAACTAGAAAACCTTTAACTAGCAATTGGGAAATTCTAGTATTGTAATGCTAAGTGATATAAATGTTTGTATCATTCTATGTAATTTCTATATTTCTCTATCAGTCCCAGAGTTATCGGGACGTTCTAGACAGTCAGATTCATAATTAGAAGATTCCTTGAATTGAAAGCGGCTAAACCACATCAAAATTTCTTGCTTTATATTTGTTAAAAGCTGCTCAATAAAAATTCAGCAAATATAATCTAGACCATCTACTGAACTGAAAGTATGATATTTAGTTCGCAACATTCCCACTGTTTTTGACATTTTCTCAAATTTCCCGCATCGAGATCTTTTTTTAATTTTTCTAACCCCAAATTTCTTAGATAAAAAATAGAAAGATAGAATATGTTTTCTAAAATTAATCGCATCACTCTCACAGAAATTTGACGTTTTCTAAAATTTCATGCATCAAGATTTGTTGAAATTTTTCTAACCACATTTTTCTTTGTCATTTTCTTAAGAACAACATTTTCCTTCAACTTAAAAGACGATAAAATATGTCTCAAAAAATTACTGCTCCAAACCAATGGATACTGGTATTTCTTGGCTCGTTGACTTTTCTTTAATAGCGTTCAGTACCTTTGCCGAGCAATACTGACTCAATTTTCTATCAGACTAATGTTATTGTTTACATAATTCCGTCCGAGTAGAGAAGATAGCACCTTTCGCTTTTTTGTATGTAAAATAACTGGAAAATGCTGTTGTATAATAGAGAAAATTTATATTTATAGTCAACATCGACTGAATCGATTAGTAATATAAAATGGCGAGGGTTAATTTTTTTGATTTTTTGTCGGTTCGATTCTAGATTTGGGTAAGTTTTTTAAGACTTATGTGCATGCAGTTATGTTTCTTTAGGAATATTTCTTTTCAGTAAATTTACCTATTTTTAAGATTTAAGGTACTTTCTCTCCATTTTTTATTTCCACACTGTATTTGATTAAATCAACACAGAATACGACATTCCTTTTTTCGATTTTGTAAAACATCGTACTCGGAGAAGGAAAAAACAAAAATAAATTGACAAGGAAAATAGATCATTATAAACGCCCTTAAAACAAGGAGGTCTTAATAAGTATCTAGTCGTAATAATTTCTTTATATTTTGAACAACTTGTCAAAAAATACCAAAAACAGCCTATAATTATTATGGAGGATGTTTATGTTTTGGAACTTTTAAGGGTTTAGATTTTTTTTTAAATAGTTACACGAACATATATCCTCGGAGGGATTAGCCTATTGCCATCTATCAGGCACGCACATTGCAATGTGTTCCTAGGTGGTATAACAGTGTATTGCTAGGTGGTATAATAGTGTATTGGTAGGTGGTATAATAGTTTATTGCTAGGTGGTATAACAGGGTAGCTAAGTGGTGTATCTCAACACTGTTTTAACCCTTATTCGCCTTGTACGACACACGACAAGGGTGGGGACAATATTATTGTATTCTGCTCTGCCGTCACCACACGGCAAAATCCCAACTAAAAGGGCACAGCTCCAAAACTACTTCAACATACTGTGTAGTCAAAAAGTATAACATTAAGACTTATTTTAGCACTTCACGGCTGCAATTTTAGTACCCAAATAAAGCGGCACTCCGTGCGAAAAAGTAGTTAACTCCAAGCGTGAAGTTTGAATAATGAAGGTTTTATACGGGTCGATTTTCGCCTCACGATTATGCTGCACGCTGCGCACTGGCTAGGAGATAATCTTGACTACGAAAATAGATTTTTCACTTCTCATGCTCTGAAAGTGCTTATTTGTGCAGGATATGGGCTGCACAAAATAGATTTTTGTGCTCTAGAGCATTAACGTATCTACTCATAAATGTGTCTCTATTAAGGCAAAGAAAGTGAGCAATGCAGCCAAACACAATAAGAAATTCAGAGATAGAATTTGTTATTTTATTATTTACTTAAATTTATTTGCCTAATGCGTTTTTTAAGACATAATTTTAATTTAAGTAGGTACGGTAGGTTATTAAATTAACTTAAGAAAATTATTATTTCAAAATTAATTTAATTCTTGGCTGTATAGGTCTGCAGCCCAAGCCTAATACCAATGGGAAAAACAATTTCCTTCAGTATTCAAAATTGTACTAATTTTAGTTTGAATTTTATGAAATGTTATGATAAACTACTGTATTATTTCCTCGCAATCGAAGTGAAAAGCAGAGTTTCTACCTCGTCCACAAAACCATTTTTATCCTCGACATTACTATCAGCCCTCGCCTTCGGCTCGGGCTGCTAAAAGTCTCGGACAAAAATGATTCGTTTTGTGCACTTGATGGAAAATCTACTATTAAGCGAGCTATTTTAATGTCCAATTTACAATGCTCCACTCGAGCATGTATGATACGATACCTACGGCTACGTGAGTTATTCGGGTAGGTACCTAGTCTTTAGTCTTAATTTCAAAGGGAATGAAGACGATTTTACGTTCTCTGAAATACTTAATTAGATTTAGATTACTTGTGTTTGAAACGGTTGGACTACTTCTAATGATAGGATTAACAATGCTCGCTTTACTCTTTATGAAACGAAATCAACTGAAATCCTAATGTACTTTAGTAAACTCTAGAATACTTAGGTCTTAGTTTTCCTTATACAAACTAAATGATAGGCTCTAATAATATACTGATAAATTTAAAAAGGCAGTCTCAGCTGCAACGTGTAACAAAAATTTGTTACTAATATGCAAGTACCTAGGTTTATTTTCATTTCAGCTTTTTAGTTGCTAATGTAGGTACTACGGATATTTTTGCGACTGCTCATAAAAGTAACTCTTATTGCCTTGTACTAAGTATGTATGTATTATGTTGCTTTGCTTAGCCTGTTTATGAAAGACTGTGAATTTATTTTTTTCAATTATTATTAGGTCAAGCACTACAATCGCCGTTTACAAAATACTACTTTCTGTGAGATATTTCTGTTACACGTTGTATGTGTATGCTTTCATGAATTTCCTTTAATGGCAGGTGATATTTAATTGGCTTTTTGACAAAGCACAATGCAATTATTGTTAACACCACCTATCTTTCATACGGGCGTCGTATAATACGACCATTGGTTATAAATGTAACGATGAATGGACACCAGCGTTAGATTGACATATCCGATATCTATGTTCTTCCATCCATAGGGAATGCCCGTGCCCCAGCAGTGGGGACAATAAATATTGCTTGAATATTATCAATGATATCAACGCAAACCGTTTACCGCCCGGGTTTTTTTTTGTACTTTTTATGCATGGTCCTTCATATCTGTCTCCTTCACTATTATAGACACCAAAGTACCAGCTTTCAACAGTATCCCTGTTTTGGCCCCCTTCCCCCAACTAGCGCTCTTGCCCCAGCTAGGAACATACTAGTTTTCCGGATCACCGGTCCATATTTGATTTAGTTCTTGCTTTTTCAAATCGAAATTGTGTGCAGTTTGCGCCTGTGTTTCCAGATCGTGGCACTGCTATTTATAGACTGGCTATAACAAGGCGAGGCTAGGCTAAATAGGGGAGCTAATGAGGACCCCTCTAGGGATCCAGCCCGCTTTTTAGCAGCTAGACTGTTACAGGTCAAGACTGACAACTAAACGAAATATTTATATCAATTAGTTTCGCGTTATCTGTCTGCGGACGCTTCTAATACAGTCTATATACATATATACAAAATCACGAAATAAGATAAATCACGCCTATATCCAAGAAGAGTGAGCAGAGGTGAATCAACACCCACGTTTCGCCAATTTGGATTGGGCACACGTAATAGGTAACGAGCTTACTGCCGCACTCAGAGACGTCAAATAACGTTAATAAGTACTTAATGTCAAAAAATGACAATTCAAAACTAGTCGCTATTTTTGCTATGGTCTAGATTTAAATGAGGTTTTTTGACATTAAGTCCTCATTAAAGTTATTTGACGTCACTGAGTGGGCCAGTTATTGCCATAAATCGGGCACGCAAATCAAGTATCTTGCTAGGTGATATAAGAGAAACCCTGCTGCCCATTACTCATGGCTGCTGAACCCAGGCGCCTTGTACGACACCCGCGGCTAAGATAGTACAATTGTATTCTCTGTCGTCACCACATTAGTTTCGCTTTAACTGTCTATGGACGCTTATAATACAATTTAACATACATACATCACGCCTATTTAAAACTCCGAAGGGATAACCAGAGGTGTATTAACACGCACATTTCGCAGTCTATGCTGGGTCCCATGTGATATTGGGCGATCCTCGTAAATTATAGAACGTTGCTAGGTTTCTCGTGAGTATCGTACAAGGCAACTGAGTTATAATATAACGAGATATGGGCAGCAGCGTTCCCTATGCATCATCTAGTAATTACTGCGTTTGTTGTTCCCGGTGAATGGCAATAGGCTCGCCCCCTATTACATGGCATCTGGAATTTGGAAACGTGGGTGTTATAATACCTCTGCCTACCTACCCCAGTAGGCCTACACGGGACCTGGGCAAAATCTCTCCCCACCACTTGACAGTATTTTGTCTCGGGAATTAGTGGGACTTACTGCCGCACTCAGAGACGTCAATTAACTTTAATGAGTATTTAATGTCAAAAATTTTCATTCAAATCTAAACCATAGACCCGGCAAAATTAGCGACTAGTTTTGAATTGTCATTTTTTGACGTTAAGCACTCATTTACGTTATTTGACGTCTCTGAGTGCGGCAGTTAGAGAGAGAGGAAAATATTTTCTTATCCCCGAGGAGATTTTCTTCAAGTCCCATGCTACGGGGGCTCAGGGGGGGGAGAAAGGCGTGATTTATGTATTATAATTCCACATATATTTGAATTCAGACAGAATTCACAGAATCAAGAACAGTTCCAATATCTTTATATCTCTATATTTAGATTTATTAATAACGTTTTGCATATTAAGTTTTTTCTTTTACATAAGTCGATGCGTGCCGACGGCGACGAACGATGGCTGTGATGGCGCCGAAACGTTTTTGCATATAAACAGAAACAACATAACTTTTTATTAGTGTTCAGCGTTATTGAAACAGTCTGAAGGTATTGCTATAATGACCTTTCGATACAAAAGGATCGCAGCGCGCTAATGTAATTGCAACCGTATTTTGTGCGCTTATTTGGTTGAAATATTCTGGGCTTCTTCAACTGTCGTGGTAGTTTCAACATATCAACATGTCAATGAGCATCATCATCATCATCACCGGCCTTTTAATGTGCCCTGGTGGGACACAGGCCTTCCCTATGGATCGGTTGGTGCCTTCTGAAGCACAGATGTACTCGGGATAGTATAATTTTGTTCACCTACCCAATCATCGGCCTTATGGAAAATTGCTTAGCTTACTCGATCGCAGGCTTGCCATTGCACTTACCTATTATACCTTATCTCTTCTTCTTCCTGCCCTATTCCCAGTCTATCTGGTCGGCGCAGTATGTTTCCTCTTCCATTCATATCGGTCAGACGTTATCAAGCCATCCACTTTCTTTTGATTCATATAACCCATCACACCGGAAAGGTGCTAGTGATGAATAAATCAGATGTGCAGAAAAATGACGGAGAAGACTACGTACCGATTATACCACCTTTTAAAAAACTTGGTCAAATAAATAATGAAGGATGAATACCGTTAATTGTTGTTTGAAATTTCTCCAGTTCGTTGGCATGTCCCCTACGGAGTCCAATTGTAGTGGTTGAGGCATCTTAAAATCCAAAGGAGTGCCCATTTCTTCAGACTGTTCCACGTGTTCAGAGTGCATTACAATTTTTTGTGTTTCTTCAGTTTTCATTACTTTTTACTGATTCTTGAAGCGACTGCGCCTTGTAATAATATGTAATTATAAATAAAAGAGATCCTTTATGCACTTGGAGCTTTAATAATTAATTAGTTTTCACAATGTGTCTGTCCCCTCACAGAGTTCCCGAGCAAGTGGCAGAGACAATCTGCTTACTTGCACAATACGTTTTAAACCGTCTGTACGCCTGGCGAAACTCCCATACTGCAGAAAAAATGTATGGAGTTTAGGCAATTTTTCATGGCGACTTGTTTTGTCTCTTACTTCCGATCTAACCTTCCTTGTCTCGCGCTGCCGGAGTGTGTCACTAATGTCATAAGTCACTATGCCGTTTTGAAAATATAAAATAAAGCGTTGTTTTAGTTTAGTTTTCCATCTTGTGCTTATTTATTGTCTTCAGTGACTTATCATTAGTGTATATCTAACTAGTTTGTGTCATTTATTTATGTGCATAACAGCGAAATGTTTTACAAAAGGTGTGAAATATGTTGACTAAAATCTAGTAGGAAATTAAACCAAAAGAGGGTTTTCATGGCCAATTCCCACTAGATGAGAAGCGGTATGTAGTTTTCCATGTTATTGTATAAACGTTAAGTAATTAGAAATAAGTTCTGGTCACTTTAATCAAAAATCATATGCGCCGTAGCGATGTCCTTACTACTTACCAAATTATCGATAAAAAATCTATTTTCGTAAATTTGAGTATCAAATGTACTTGAGATGTTTCATTAGTTTTATACATATAAATATTGTCTATTGCAATATATTATAATATAGTATATCATATATAGGGTTATTTATAAAACAACAAAAACCTCCCATGACTAGATAGCTAACATCATTAACAACAAAGTTGAGTATGAGTTTTATTATTCATCTCTCATTATCATCATCAAAAGTTCTTCTGTGTTCAACTCCACTTATTTTTCAGATCACAGCGTGACTTGTTGAAAGGCGATGAGAGTCATGGCTGCAAAGCATATGAGAGTGGATCGGCATTAACCCCGTTGAAAAGCCGTTTCGGTTTGCGACTGACAGAGATGAATATAAAAAGCTGACGGCTTATCTTCCGAATTGAAGAGGCACTAGAAGAAGAAGACAGCGTGACTGCCGCCTTGCTACACGATGCCCGTCGGGTGTGATCGTTGCCTGCAACCGCATAAGCGCCTCTATTGGTAAGTTACATAACTTATCTTTCCGATATGGTTTGATAGCTCAATTCCTGAAGCTAATGAGTGGTTTATTTCAGAACCAGATTTCATTGATTGGGCAGAACCAGACCTTCGGGCGCGTTACACATAGTCCGCTATGGTAAGCGGTGAACAATAAATTGAATTGATGATGACCAGCGTAAACTCAAACGATATATTTACTAATCTCTATTCATTATTTCAGATCTAAATGTCCTGCTTCCTTGCTTACACAACATTGCAAAAACGTGTGTTGATCGATCAGCTAACATCTGAAGACTCCGCCTAGAATATGAGATCAGAAAATTACCAACAATTTTAATTTCCACATTGTAAACATAACTTTTATTTTTTGTTGTTAAATAAATTGTATTAAATAATTACACGTAATTAAATAATACTCAATATTTTCAAACGAACAGAGCTTTTTATTTTGCTTTTGTAGGATTAAAAAACCTGTCTGCAAGTTCTGCAAGGCAGGGGGGGGGGTACCCATTCGTTTTTATCGATATCGGCACATTCTGGAGCGTACACCACATCCTTAGTTTGCTTTTGTAGTATGTTGGCATTACTTTTTTATCTGTCTCTGTTGGTTGGTACGAGATCTTAGCCTAAACTGCGAGTCAAAATCGTCAAAAAGCTTGTTTGAAGTCCCGACTCTTAAACGTAGTGTATTATATACTCTTTGCGTCTGTAGTTAGCCACATGCAATAGTTTTTCATACATTTTTAGGTTATAGTAAACGTCAAACTGATAGATTGTCAATGACATTTATAGCCGTCTGTAGATACGTTTCGTTTTACGTTTATTGCGTATGGCTAGCTATTACAATCACTACCTTTGATCGTTAATAATATAAAATGCACGAACGTAAAAGTAAGCCCATTGGCGACTACGAGACACTTTCAATTCAGTGTATTCCGCCAAAGGCTACGTAATGCCGATTCAAATTTCCGCCGTCGTCGTCAGTCTAAATAAATACCTCTACACTTCTACAGCCGCGGACTTGTCCAACATTTCTGCCATTAAAATGTCAACGAAAAACTCGCAACATAAAAACGCCGGACAAGCAAATTTCAGAGGCTTTCCGCTTCATCTACTCTTTTGAATATTGTATAGGGGCGTGTCAAAGAAAACAAAAACTGTCCTGCCTGCCCTCAGTCGAGGCTTCCCAAACTCGCAAACAACTCCGGCATTGCTTGTGAATACTTCAGAATATTTTTAATTAACTACCCAGGGTGAAATATCACATTTAGGGCCTGTTTCACAATCGACGGGTAACTTCGGAAGTCAATTAACATAAATTTCATATTACAACTGTCAAGTGTTCTGCCAAGTAAAGTAACCAGAACTTACCCGTCGATTGTGAAACAGTAGGCCCTTAGTTCAATTGACATAAATTTCATATTACAACTTTCAAGTTATCTGCCAAGTAAACTAACCAGAACCTACCCGTCGATTGTGAAACAAGCCCTTAGTTCAGTTGACATAAATTTCATATTACAACTTTCAAATTATCTGCCAAGTAAACTAACCAGAACTTACCCGTCGATTGTGAAACAGGCCCTTAGCATTTGGGATTTTACGCCGCAAAGTAATAACGGGCCCCCGCAACTCCTTTAAGAGCTGAACATTTTTAATGAAACATTTTAAAAGGTATTAGGAGTTGAACGCAGAAATTGGAAAGCGCAGTCGATTGGAAGCCTCTCAAAGAGAGGTGGGAGCGAGCTTTTACCACCCTCTGCTTTCCATAACACCGAAGTTTCATACTGGTCAAAGAATAGTGTTCTTTAGAAAGTAGCGGTACTTGCTAAGAGATTCGGTCACTCCAATGAGCAGACAGACATCGATTATGCCCCAAGTTAGGAGCGGTAAGTTTTCATCTTTGTTCCTAGTTTTTATTTTTTATTTCAGGGGATGGCGAATGGGCAACGCCGCAGACAGCCGTGATGTGACGGCTGAGCAGAATACAATTGTTACCACCCCATCACTCCCGTAGTGTACAAGGCAGCTAAGAGTTAATTCAGTAATAACTGACCACGAGGTCGAGAATAAGCTAAAACCGCAACATCCAATTTAAAGCGTGCCATATGAAAGGCATCGATCAATTGCGACAGGTAGTTGGTGCTCTTTACATGCGCAAATTCTAACAAGTCTACACTTGAATCAGTTTCCTTGTGGTAAGACTAATTTCTCAAATTCAAATCGCTCTTTTGAATGAAGCAAAGTATTCTTCTGCATGTCCTGTTTGTAGTCTATCTGGGGTCGGCGCAGTATGTTTCCTCCTACATTCATATCCCTTTTGACTGGGACTATTTAACCAATTTTTTTGACGAATCATGAGTCCATTGTCATGGTGCATTGCAAACCTTTTATGAATATACGGTACGTAATCCTAATTTCTTTGCTCTAATAGTCTTGATAATCACTGTTACATACATACATAACATACATAAATCACGCCTATATCCCCGAAGGGGTAGGCAGAGGTGAACTAGCACCCACATTTCGCCAATTATGTTAGGTCCCATGTAATAGGTGGCGAGCCTATTGCCATATATCGGGCACAAAAGTGTCGCAGTACATTGCTAGGTGGTATAAGAGGAACGCTGCTGCCCATTCCTCATCACTGATTTATCCTTAGTCGCCTTGTACGACACCCACGGGAGATATTTGGGGTGGTGACAATTGCATTCTACTCTGCCGTCACCACACGGCACCGCATCACTGTTGTGACATAGTCAAACTAACCTATTATTATAAAAATCGTCATAGAATTCGTGCCTGAGTTTAGATTATAACTGGCTGGGATACAATCCACACTAGACTGCCCTGGGGATTGACTATGGGGATATTATAGTAGTTAATATAGTGGTAAGTTAAGTAGCAGTAATTAGCCTAGCACCAGAACACAACTGGATTCCTAAACTCTTGGGCCAAAAATATGAAACGCCACTTAAATCCCCTCTCGGTATAATACGAAAACTTCGCTAGAGGGAATAATTTGCGAGCATTACGAATTGTTGACCGTAAAATGTTAATTACTTTTTATGTCAGAATGTGCTTTTAACTACAATTTTGTTGCCACTCGGAAACTTTCAGAGTAGGTAATAAGAATTTGCAGTTTAGGGCTTAGGGTAGGAAGTGAGGTTGATTCGGTCTACTTAAAATTCAAAATTCTTGCTTTTTATTAACAGTTAATACAACGCTATCCAAAAGATTGATATGGCTTGTGTCTACTATTAAAAAATGCGGAATATCCTTTTTACCATTTAAAGGGCGCTTTCTTGCCTTCGGAGGACCGCTAATTAATAGGTACAACAGATATTTTTTTAAATCAACTAATAAGGATCTTAAGTAATTGAGACAAAGGAATCCACAATTCTTTGTTTACATAAACATTTATGAGATTCTTATCTAAACACTTATTTAATATCTGAGTTTGAGTCACGCATCAAAATAATTATAATTTTACCAAAAAATTAAACTTTTCCTCTAAATGTCCTACTCCGCTATAACTACCTAACTACTCCGCTATAACCTCCTACTTAACTTTAGCTACCTAAATGATTGGGCAGAGAAATCAATTATCACGCTTTTCGCTAATTTCGATTTATGTACGTTCCTTCTAACTTCCTTCGTAGACAAATTGCCGTCAGCTACTAAAAGAAAAACTACCTTTCCGGCTTAATCGATGATATGAAGTGCTCGATGACCATTAACCAAATTGAATGAAAGAGAAAACCAGCTGTGCCGAACCAAGATAACTTGGAAACAAGGTAGGAAGAGCATCTAAAAGACCTTTTAATAATATATTTCGTTCATTTAGTTTATCATTTTCTCATTGTAAGTTTTTTTTTATGATAGACAGGAAGCCTTGCCCTTCATCTCACCGGATGGTAATTAAGTGACGATAAAGGCCGAAGATGAAATCCAGCTTCGCCTGGAACCCTCAACCACAGAGGGGCTGGCTATCTTATCACAATTGTCGGAACACAATAATGCTGTTAACATTAATATTAGGGGTTAAAGTATGAAATTGCCGTTAACATAGTTACCATTATTATCTATATATTGCTGCCATCTAATAGGAAGGTCATTTATGCCTTTGCGATAGAACTCTGGGGATCTAGACTGCACAAACTGTAAGCATTTCGTACTACCTCCTGGGAAGAAAACTTCTTGTTACGTAGATAATTGTCCAAATCACGAAAAAAATGGTAGTTTGAGCAAGGTCTGGCGAATACAGAGGATGACGAATGGTTTCTAATTGCAGTTCCTGAAGGGTCAAAACGGTTTCTCGTGCTGTATGAGGTCTCGCGTTGTCATAGCAATAATGGTGAAGTTCGATTCATGAGTCGGGGCTGTTTTACTGCTAGTTTTGCCAACATTGTTCAGAGTTCGGCACAATAGACATCTGCCGTTATTGCTTGACCAGATCGAAAAAACTATAGTGAATAACAGCATGCTTATGCATGCAGCATGAGACCACCAAACAGTTACCATTACCTTTTTATTGGTAAGTTTTGCTTTAGGACACTGTTGTGGCGTTTGACCTGGGGTCAGCCATTGCATTTTTCTTTTACGGTTATCATAAAAAATCCACTTTTCATCACATGTCACAATTCGATCCAATATTCCTTCATTTCTGTACCGATTCAACAAGGCAACACAAGTTTCAACACGCGGTTCTTTCTGCAGATCAGTCAAATCATGAGGCACCAATTTTTCGTATTTTTTTATTTTATTGATTTGACGCAAATGAGTCAATATTGTGGGTAAGGTAACGTTAAACCATGCCGCTAATTCCTGGGTAGTTTGACTAGGATCGGCTTTCACCATCTCTCTTAATTCATTGTTATTCACCTGTGTGACTTGATGAACGAGCCACGAGGAAGACCGCCCGTCTTCCTCGTGGCTCGTTCTGCAAGTCGAAGTTTCAGTTAAAGCGTATAAACCAAGATCGCACGGTCCGTTCAGACCCCTCCCTCACCAAACGGAACATTGATATTGCGAGCTGTTTCTGCCGCGTTACTTCCGCTCCGGAACTCGTATTCAAAAATCACTCGAATTTTCGCAGCATCCAGCAATAACAAAAACAATTGAAAGACGATTTTCAAATGTTTCACCTTTTTTAAAAAAAGAACATCATAGAAACCATGTGAAAAAAGTTTCATTCGAAAACCTCAAACCATGAAGATTCTATGTCAATTTCCTATTACAATAAAACGGCAATTTAATACTTTAACCCTTATTATTATAAAGTGAATCTCCGAACTCGACAAAGTCCGATCGATAAACCTGATATATTTAAATATAACAATAATTTATTTTTATCTCAAGTAGGGCAATTCGCAGTTGCAAGGTTACGCAATACACAACTTTATTACCACCTATACCTAAGGCATTGAAGTAAAATGCATCAAGCAGATCCGACTTCACTATTTAATTACAAGATGCACAGTTAACATGTACTCCACAGGTATATGCTGCTTTTTTGTCGATCATTTTATTGTATATATATATGGAACGAATAAACTAGAACAAATCCTTTATTTGGTGACTTTAGTGGAAATAGAAAACCCTTGTAAGGGTTCAAGGGTTTCTTTCAATGAACCCTCAACATTCTTCGGTCTGGTGTATTGGAAAAATATTTCTCTATTCGTATATACAGCTATTCGAATGAAGGAAATCCTTTCTCTATCATTCCTATTTAACTTCGTAAAGTCATTTAAATAATCGTATTATTTTTGTATTGTGTTTTAATTTAAACTTTTAAAAAAAGTTCTTATTAAAAATAAACATACAACAATCAATGTTTTTTAGTTAATTCAATGAAATTTGTACAAAATTTTAGCCTTTTTGCGTCATCCATATATCTTCAATTTTAATTATACTTAATTATTAATAGGTACAGTAACCTCAATATATTATTTTTTTGTATAAACGCTTGCAAATAATAAAATCTTTTTGCCCATATCCTTTCTTCTTCCACTATCCTTCACCAATTTCTCATCACCTGGTCTCGCTATCATACTTATCCTGCTTAACACCATCCTTATCCATCAGTCAGTCAGGGAAGCTCTTGGCCTTCATCTCACCTGATGGTAAGTGACGATAAGGGCCGAAGATGGAATCGAGCTTCACCTGGAACCCTCAGTCACAGAGCGGCTGCCTATGTTATCACAAATTGTCGGAACACAAATGCTGTGAACATCAATAATATGGCGACAGATTTTGAAAGTTGGCGGAACTCAGACAGGCGGACATGAAAAAAGACCTTCCACCAACCAAACTGAGTACAAATTTGTACTTCCTGTGGATTTATCTTAATTCCGGTGGGCTTAGCACTCGATCGCACGGCGGTTTCTCTCCTCGTAATCATGACCAAACTATCCCGGCACATCCAAGTCAATTACTCCGCAGTAAAAAAATATGGACCACTATCAAAATAGCAAACAATACCAAAGATAGTAAATACCGAAACCAATAATAGCCCCTGTATTATTGAACACTCAAATGTAGTAGCCCAGAGTTATTGATTTACTTGCTAAGGCCCTAACCGTGGAGCTATTAGAATGCTGGCAGCGTTCCTGTGTGGGTATAGAGGACATTAACTGAAATAAAATCTCATGACCTCCATCTGTGGGAGCGGAATGTAAACGGCTGATAAGTATCCTAGTTTGGGGTCCTTGCCTGCTCTATACTACTAATACGACTGCCATTGTTACGATTGCAAAATCAGTATCGTTTGTCAATGTGCAATTCTTTACGTTCGAAGCACCTTCTTGGCCAGGATTCAAAGGTATTATATCAATTTTATGACAGCAATGCAATATGTGAAACTTTCACATTCTATGGTGTCGTTGGAACTTTATTTATTAAGGTAGTAAGTATAAAATTTCAATAACTTGCCTTAGGAGCCAAGTAACAATCATGAATAGTTTTATTAATGAATGTATTGCAGTCAATCGGATTGAAATCAACAGTTATGTAGTTAATCATACTTTCTTAACCAACTTTCTCATTATATTATGGTGTTGTTCTAACTTTATTTACTAAGGTAGTAAATATAACATTTCAATAACTTATCTAGGAGCCAAGGAAAGATTAATAAATTATTGAATGTGTCAGAAGTATTGGGAGTATATGCCGTGTGGTGACGGCGGAGAGAATACAAGGTCACCACCCCTGCGGGTGTCCTACGAGTTAGGACAGCGATGCCCATTACGGGCAGCAGTGTTCCTCTTATTATAACCACAAAAGGACTTAACTTAATTGGTGAAACTTGGGTGTTATAAATACACCTCTGGCTATCTCTTCGGGGATAAATAGGCATGATTTTATGTATATAAACTATCATAGAAGGCCATAGTGGTTCACGGTTTGTAGTTACGACGGCAAAAGTTTCCCTATGTACTCATTGCATTCAACTGCTCACCAAATCCCCAAGTTACGCTAGAAAGCTCAATGCACAAACTTACACATACAACTTAAACTTTGAATTATCGTTGCATTCGAATTCACAACTACGTTATTAAATCTTGTAACCCAGAAATAACTTATTATAAAGAACAAATACTTACCTAAATAATAAGTTTCGCAATCTTATTAGGAATTAACTTTTAAGTTTCTATGCTGGCCTGGGAGCGAACAAATAACGTAGAATAGGCCAGCCCCGTCTCATCCCGTGGGTGTCGTAAAAGTCAACTAAGGGAGATTGCCCGGTGTAGACCAATAAGCACCTTGGGGCAGCCGAATGGTGGACGGCAAACCACCAACGCATACCCAAAGAGGGATGGTGTCGGGCAGGCGGCCGGCTGTAAAATCTAAGCCAAAACCTTGAGCAGTATGGATTGGCATGTTGTCATTCCAATCACTCTCTCCGTTCTTCGGTCTCTCGACATGGTCCGTTCCGTCTCTTTTCTATACATTCATTCATCACTTTACGGTGTGATGGATGATATGAATCAAAAGGGAGTGGATGGCTTGATGACGTCTAACCGATATGAATAGAAGAGGACACATACTGCGCCGACCCCAGATAGACTGGGAACAGGGCAGGGAGAAGATTATGAATTAACTTTTAACTGTTTGCTCCTACAAAAATATTATTAGCAATAGGTTAGTGAGACTACTCGTGACTCGAATGGCTCTCACAAGCTTTGCTTAATGTATTGTTGAAATTGTATTGAGTAATTGTTGTATTTTATATTATGTAGATTATTTAAATTTTACCCTTTTATGTAATCTTTAAAGATGTGACGTTAATATATACAGAGCGTCCAACGGCAATTGCCACATAAAGGACCTATATTATACATACATACATAAATCAGGCATATAACCCCGAAGGGGTAGGTAGAGGTGAACTAGCACCCACGTTTCGCCAATTATGTTAGGTCCCATGTAATAGGTGGCGAGCCTATTGCCATTTATCGGGCACAAAAGTCGCAGTACATTGCTAGGTGGTATAAGAGGAACGCTGCTGCCCATTCCTCATCACTGATTTATCCTTAGTCGCCTTGTACGACACCCACGGGAGAGATTTGCGGTGGTGACAATTGTATTCTACTCTGCCGTCACCCGTGCAGTATTATAGATGGACAATTTTTGTGAAGTCTGCCTGGCTAGTTACCACCATCTTGTCAAAGTCGGTCGCCATAACAATAACTTTAACAGCATTATTGTGTTCCAACAATCTATACTAATATTATAAAGCTAAAGAGTTTGTTTGGTTGATTGGTTAAACACGCTAATCACAGGAACCACTGATTCAAATTGAAAAAATCTTTTTGTGTTGGATAGACATTTATTGTGATAAGACAGCCAGTCCCTCTGTGATAAAGGATAAAGAGGATAAAGAATTCCAGGTGAAGCTCGTTCTTATCGTCACTTGCCATCAGGTGAGGTGAAGCTTTCCTGTCTTGATAAACAAATATAGGCCAACAGTGAGTTCACGCATTAAGTAAGTATGCCCGTTCTCACTCTCTAAGCGATGAGAACATGGAATGTGCCCGTATTTCAATCGTAGGTTGAAATAAAATACGAGTACATTCTTAGAGTAAGCCTATAACTATGTTCGTATAGTCTTAGAGCCCCGTTCCAATTTCTAACGCCCTACGAGACATGCCTTTACCTACAGACATACCCAAGTCACGCCTTTATCCCCTAAGGGCCACCCTATTCCAGAAGGCCAAGTATTCTATAACTGTTCGAACGAATAGAATAAAAATGTATGATTATGCTATAATGTTGGCATTTATTATAGCGCTTAAGTATGACGGTGTTAATCTACTTAAGTTGACCACAGTACTTCAAGACTCAACTCAATGCGATTCTTGTAGAAGACAACACTGCGGTGACTTCCTGTTGTTTCGGAGTTTGTCAAGACTTTATACATACCCACATACATACAGTGTCTTATGGGGCTTCTACACAGTGCACGTCGTAAGTTACGCATGTTGAAGCACTTGCACAGGTTATATGCATCATGTGAACGATTCCAGCGTCTCAATGATGTACCTGTACATGGAAGAGTCCTGGCGAGTTCGTGGCGAGCGTGCTTGCAATTCGCCACTTGAAATCCATCAGAACGACCAGAACTACTTGGGACACGCTAAAATAACCCTTAACGCCAGCGCGGAGGTGTGCCCTGATTAGTACACACCTCGCCGCTCCAACGACCGCACTAACAGGTCTAATTGCCTCCGAGACTTCCGAAACATTTCCGGTTCACTACTCGCCGAACAAAACATTACTACCCCAGAATCCAATAATGGAGTTTGTCCGTCATGGTGACATCTCCAGTGCCAACAATAAGCGGCTCGGAAATACGCCCGCTGTGCCAGGAAATGGGGATGTGTTATTGTTTGGCGCATTTTGTTAGGAAACGTAATTTTCAACGTTTGTAAAGCTTCAAGAAGTGGTTTAGCTCTTTCTTGGACTCAAACCTTGCCGTGAGGTGACAGTGGCAGAGATGAACATAAATGTCACGACGCAGTTGCCGGTTGATGTAGCCTCTATCTTTGACCTCTGGAGAATAAAATACATACCAAACTTTATTAAATATGATGTGGATACCTGGTGCAAAATGAGTGGTGGAATTATAAGAGGAATTCCAGAATAAGAAGCTGAAAGGATTTATCACTTCGTACCAGTTTCAGAGTTAAGAATAAGTTTAACTACTCCCAATTCTTACTTGATAAGCTTTGATGACATTAATAATCACAGAAACAAATTGATTATTAAAAATCTTGTTACATGTTTTCTGTAAGAAGGTTTCTGTAAAGTGAACTTCCTCTGGCGTTGTAAACTGAAATTTAAAAAAACGTAGCAGTAATCTCTTAAATTAGGATACGTATGGATAAGCTTTATCAAGACGGAGCAAATCTCAATGAACTCCATAAGAAATATAATATTCTTAAGCAGATCCCATAAATAACTGTTCCTGTTGTACGCAGAGTACTTTTGTCTCATTCGTTCTCATACAAAAGAACAAAGAGGTTGAATAGCGCAAAGCATCTCCAAACAATAGTTTCGAGTGCTCTTTTTCCATTTGTAAAGATGACACTTTTGAAAGGATCTCTAACAAACCGTGGCGGGTTTAAGTTTTATGGCCCTTAAGCATATCAGAATAAGGTGTAAAATGGAACAGTCCGTCTGTTTATAATGAGGAAGCTTCGGAGAGTGAAGTGGACAATAATTGTTGAAGTTTGTTATTTCAAGAGCCGCGTGAACAAACAATGCGGCTTTTGAGAATCCGACGTCTTCGAACATTATATTAGGCGTTTGTTAGTTTCTTTGCCATTATCTCGTGTATCTCTACATACAGTATCTACATAATGTAGTGTAGGGACTAGTGTTTTGAATAGAAACGTCTTACTTGTACATACATACATATGTCACGCCTTTCTTCCGCAGGGGTAGGCAGAGATCACTTCTTTCCACTTGCTACAATCTTTACATACTTCTTTGGCTTCATGAAATCTCATCAATCTCTTCATGCATGCCCGTGGTTTCGGGTACCTACTCTTGACCTGGCCCTTCCTTTCCGTCTCTTTTCTATGGATGTGTGATGGATGCTATGAACGAAAAGGGAGTGGATGGTTTGATGACGTCTGGCCGATATTAATGGAAGAAAAAACATATTAGGTTGGGGAAAAAGTCTTTTCGCATTATAGTATGTATAAACTTGTAATAAAATCTCTTTGGCTATACTATTTGTATCTGGCTGGTTTTGGTATCATTGAAAGTTTAAATTTTTAAGAACATAATTCCAAATTCAAATTAGGAAAATGTGTGATTTTCATTTGTTTTTCGTACCGCCAAGATGAGTGAATCTAATGAAGAAATTCGATACATTTTAAAATTTTACTACAAAAAAGGTAAAAATGCAACGCAAGCCGCGAAAAAAATTTGCGATGTTTATGGACCTAGTGCAGTGTCTGTGAGAGTAGCACAAATTTGGTTTAAGCGTTTTCAATCCGGAAATTTTGATGTCAAAGATGCACGTCGCTCTGGTCGCCCTGTTACAGATAAAATGGATGCCATTTTTGAAAAAGTGGAGCAAGATCGGCATGTCAGTAGTGACGACGTAGCTGAAGAACTGGGAATTGACCACAAAACAGTTTTGGCGCATTTGGAAAAAACTGGGTACACAAAAAAGCTCGACATTTGGGTACCTCACGAGCTCACTGAAAGAAACCTAATGAACCGTGTACTCATTTGTGATTCTTTATTACGACGTAATGAAACCGAACCATTTTTGAAGAAGCTGATAACTGGTGATGAAAAGTGGATCACGTACGACAAGAACGTGCGAAAAAGGTCGTGGTCAAAGGCCGGTCAGGCTTCACAGACTGTGGCGAAACCCGGGTTAACTCGCAACAAGGTGATGCTGTGTGTGTGGTGGGATTGGAAGGGCATTATTCATTATGAGCTGTTATCACCAGGTAGGACCATCGATTCTGAACTCTACTGCGAACAACTGATGATATTAAAACAAGAAGTTGAGAGAAAGCGGCCGGAATTAATCAACAGAAGGGGTGTGGTTTTTCATCATGATAACGTAGACCTCACACATCTTTAGCCACTCAGCAAAAATTAAGAGAGTTTGGCTGGGAGGTGTTAATGCATCCGCCGTATAGTCCTGACCTTGCACCTTCAGATTTCCACCTGTTTCGGTCTCTTCAGAATTCTTTAGGCAGTGTCAGGTTAACATCACGAGAAGACTGCCAAAACTACTTGTCGCGGTATTTTGACCAGAAGTCCCAAAATTTCTATAGCAATGGGATCATGTCCCTACCTACAAGATGGCAAAAAGTTATCAAACAAAATGGTACCTACATACTTTAGTTAAATGTAAATAAACTATATTAAAAAATGTTTTGAATTTTCTTAAAAAATGCGAAGAAACTTTTTCCCCACCCTATTATTTAGCTGACCCCAGGTAGACTGGGAACAGGACAGGAAGAGGAAGAAGAATGAAATATACTTAATAATTATGGAAAACCATAAACGTAATATTGCTAGCAGCAAATTTTAATATTCGATTTAGGCATAGATGAAGACAAACTTAGCAGTTTACGCAGTTTAGTTAGGTTGAAACCTGTAAATTTTTAGTAATTTAACAAAAAATCTAGACAACAGATCGTAAGCTTAGATACTTATTATCAGATAGTATATTTAAACTGACTGGAGTTCAAGGCTAAGGTTAAGCGAAACGATAAAGTCATTGTAAATATTTAGATTACGTAACAATTTACACTTGTTGTGTTTTATTATAAACGTTTAGTGAATTTGGAATGTGAATGAATTTGCTTGGGAGAACCTAAGCATCTTGTAAGAGTTGAATGTTGTATCTTCAAATAACCATCACACTTCTATGTGGAGGCTAGTCAAACTCCGTCTTTAGACGGTAGCGGGACGCCTTCGAGAGATGCCGTTTGTACAACCTATACCTACCGAAGTACGAGGGAATAAGATGCGTTTCGTTATGCATCGCACTTTATAAACGGCTTTAGTAAAATTGTTGAGTATCCCACCAATAATGTACTCGAAATCGCTTAAGAATTCGCGAATAATCCGCATCTGAAGAGGTTCTTGTGTTCGAATGCAAGGCTTGAGATTCTACCAAGGTCTTCACCATCCCCAAAAATCCCAGTAGATGCTGTCTACACCTCGACCTATATTCGGATTAATTACCCACCAATCCACACTGGGCCGCCTTGTCCGAAACCCTCGGGTGAGATTCTTATTATAAAATAGAAGTAATGAGATATATTGTAAAAGATTTTTTTATAGCTGCCGAACACCAGCTAATAGTTACCCCTGGTCTACGTACTACCTTTCATGAAAATATTATGGAAACTATTTTCATCGTTAAAATAACATGAACTATACTTACGCACTCTTGAGGGCCGTGTGGATTAAGTCGTAACTTGGCTTTTCTTTGTTCATTTCTCTTTAATTGTTAACGTAATCGCGCTGCTATCTGAAAGCCTGATTTTATCGACTCAGATTTGATACCATTGGAATGAGATAAATGCTCTGTCGGAATTATAGAAATCTATTATAGAAACGCAGGTTGGTGTCCTACATAAGCCTTTTATCATAGTTGCCGAAACAAAATTATGCAGTTTAATAATAATATTGCTTTTGTTTTGAGTGACACATCATGATGCATAAGTTGAAACTTGACGATCACCAAATCATGATCATATTACCTATTATATTTATTAACTGACGAATGTGAAAGAACAACTGCACTAATAATGGATTCCTATCCTAACTCTGATTACTGTACATAATAATATACTGTTATTGTTAATTTGATCAGTCAAATAATAACAGTACCTTTAAGTACGGAAACCGATAGTAGCGAAACATGGATAAAAACTACGATCAGTACCTATCTAAGTCAAATCTTCAAAAATGGTTACACAAAACGCCATGTTTTGGTAAGTTTAGTAATTTTATTTTTATGTCAATAAAACATGCGCATTATTTTTACATTTTTGGCCCACCGAACACAAAGACATCTCTGTAGAAAAATTTACGCAATCGGTCTGCTCGAAAAGAATAATGTGAATTCACTTTCAAAAGAGTTTAAGCACGGGATGTGTTTCGCGACAATTCCAGCGAAATTCTACGGAATCTGAGTTTAGGGTAATGGCACGAGGCAATGCGTTTTAGGAGGTACAACGGAATAAAGTTCAAAATGTATTCATAAACAAATTTTATCTGTCAAAGCAAAAAGAATGTCTTTGGCGTTGAGGATTAGATTTTGTCAATAAGTAGCTTTCATCGTAAACCACCTTACATTACAACAAATATTAATCAGAGAACTTGCAAAATTGTTGAAGTGAACTCAAAGGCAATTTCAATAGTTACAATGTCCTTTAAACTAAGGAACCGCTCTGAACTATCTGCATAATGTTGAAATATAGTAAGTTTGTTGTTATAGTTTCGTCTTTTGTCAAGAAAGATGTCGGAAGTCTCAGCAGTATCTCTTAATCATGATTCTCATTCTGGTGTAAAGGCTTTAAATATAGAATTATTAAATTTTTTCAAACATAAATGTATACAGACAGTAGTTAAATATAATGGTTGAAAACGAAAAGAATTATAGAATAACTAAAACACAGTAAACACAATAATTAAAAAGCAATATAGGTAGAATACAAAGTAGATTTTATAAAAAATCAATTATGTGATATTTTAATAGAGAGTATTTAATTACCTATATTCTCGCAAATATAATATGTATATTTAGCAATTAAATCTAAGAAATATTCGGATTTCTAAACAAAACTTAATAGACGAAATGTGAGAAAAATTCGAACTGAGCTTTATATTTACCCTATTGGAAGTCGTATACCTAATGTCTTTTAGAAGGCTGTTTCGCAATTAGTGATGCAAAAAGTCGCTAGTCTGGCGTTGCCCTTAGACCACAATGGCGGCCCTTCGATGAATGAGTGAACCCCTGGGTCCACCAGGTAAAAGCTCCATTCAATCTCCCAACGTTATGAAAGGAATTTCTGATGTCAAGGACTTCGCGACACTGCGATGGTACGTATGGTAAAAATTTTGAACGTATCTATTTAATGTGTCCTTCTTACATAAACAACTAAATAAATTCATAATTTCTTTATAATATTAAAAGCATTTAAAGTATTATGTTATATCAAAAATGGAAGCCTTGAGGTTAGAATGTTGTCATCCCAATCACTTTCATCATTAATCGGTTTCTTCGTGGTTAATTCCGTCAATTTTCTATACATTACTTCATCACTAGTACCTATCCGGTGTGATGGATGATATGAATAAAAATGATGGCTTGATGACGTCTTAACAATATAAATAGCAGAGGAATCTAGGAATTATACTGCACTGATAACCAAATAAACAGGGAACAGATCAGGCAGATGATGATGATGATACATAATTACATTCAATCTTCCTGTCGAATTCAGTCGGCTGAAAATCGTCGATTAAAGTAGGTTTACACCGTTAGTGCTTTTTAAATGTATATAAACTTTGCAGTTTACGTTCTTAAGTATGAAATTCAACAATTTCAAGTAACTTCGAAAATTTGGTTCAAACTCGCAAATTAGGAGGTCAAATTAACTATTTTTCATGCATTGGTAAGTCATACTCAACGCGTTGTAGCATGCGTGGTTTCACAAATACAAAATAACATTGAATTGGGACCGAATAATCTCAGCATGCAATCTCATAGGTACAAATTATAGACGCATTAAATCTATACAAAGACAAAACAATATTTGCAAGCTCTTATTTCGGAAACAAAACAATTCATCGTCGATGGAAATACTTAAGTAAATCGTGTAATTACGCCAATTAACCATTATTAAACAGGTTCTTAATTATATTGGAATAAGAGAGCCGTTTGTCTTATTTCAATATAATTAAGTAACTTTATTTAGAGGATCTAAATCAAACATAATATAAATTCTCTTTGGAAGAATAAATATCCAATGTTTAATTGTTTTAACAGAGACGATACCTAATTAAAATTGCTAGTCCTCTTCCTACATTATCGTCTACCTACCCTATTCGCAGATTATCTAAGGTTGGGGTATATTTCAAGTCATGTATATGTTCAGAATTTTCCAAATTTTTTTTCAAGTCAATGTTTAAAATTTTACAATGTGAAAATAACAAACCAATAATAATTGAAGGACAATGTTGACCGCTGAATGCTATACCTGTAAAAGATCACGACGCCCAAGCCATGTCTCCATATCCGCAAATAGGTAGGCGGCAATGTAATAACGGTATACCATAATTGTAGTTTTAAACTAATCATTGCCATCAACTATGACTTAACATTACTTCATCTATTCGATTTTAATTTTAACATTATATAAATGTTAGAAAAATTAGTACAAAGATTTTGGTGGTTAGAAAAAGAATTTCGAAATATTATGGTCTTGATGCGGGCATCGAACCGCGTCCAACCAAGACTTTAAAAGGTTCTTGGGTCGAGCGGTCAGGCACCTGCCCGGATAGCAGCGGACGCGGGTTCGATCCCCGCATCAAGACCATAATTTTTCGAAATTCTTTTTCTAATCACCAAAATCATTTTATTGCTTCATCTTCTTCTTCTAGCCCTTATCCCGCTCTAGGAGTTGGCACAGCGTATTTTCTTCTTCCCCACCACTCTATCCTTCACCAATTTGTCATCCACTCCTCACGCTATCATATCCTCCTTTACACATAACTTCCTCGATTCCGTTTAAAGTAACTAGACGAACTATTATAGTGCCGTTCACCCGTAATCCTAATTGTACGTAGCAATTTACATAATTCACGGACAAAGCGGCGCAAACGCAATGATTCAAGTGGCCTTGACTAGTTCATTTACTTGTGAGCCGTGTGGTGACAGTTCTGTTGAATAATCATATAAATCCATTACTAATAAATACTAAATAGTGTATTGTGGGTATTTACGCTTCTTTTGTCTGTTGAAGTAGGTTGAACATTTTGATGATTCTTATTTTTATGTAAACGTGTAGGTATATCTATTGAATTGCGTAATTGGCGCAATTGCAACGCAATATTACTAAAATGCAGTTCTAAGGTTGAAATATCAGTTTTGATAGCATTTAGTTATTGGCTGATTTCGATTGACTAAAGTTGAGGAACTAATATCGAATAATCATCATACTTCCTGCTCGCTTCCTTCTCGTTTCCAGGTTATCTAATGGTGACACAGCTTATTTCCTCTTCTATATATATTGGTCAGACGTCATCGAATGATCCACTCCCTTTTAATTCATATCACCTATAACCCTGGAAAGCTATTAGTGACTGAATGAAGGTATAGAAAAATTATAGAAAGGACCATGAGAGAGCGATGAATGGAAGCGAGGGAGTAATTGGGATGACAACATTCCAATCCATACTTCTAAAGGCTTTTGCTCAGGTTTTACTGCCGGCCGCCTGTCTGACACTATCCTGTCCATATTTGGGTATTCTGTTATAAGTGGTTTGCCCTCCACGATTCAGATGGCCCAGGGTGATTATTGGTATAAGTACACCGGGAAATCTGCCTTACACGTATATAAGGTACCCCTGGGGTGAGTTGGGGCTTGGGGCTGCTATATTTTGAATGGTATGTTTTCGTTCTCAGTAAAAGTCTATTTATATCTTACCTTGTCGATTTAGCAGTGGGCCTACTATCTAAAACGTTGCACGACTTGGGCCAAAAATGTCTCACCATACCGAGGGGTGCGCGCTTATGTTTTATATATAATTATATGGACGATCTTTTTTCCATCAACCTCCGGGAACATTAATATAGCCAAGGATGGTTCTTGAATATTCCCCGGTGTATTTATTACTAGACGACCACTAAGTAGCCTTACAATGACAAACTCGGGAGAGGCAGGAATGGTGTTTGTCTGTCCTGTCACATTTGGATAATATGGTTACGTAACTGCTGATATCCGATTGATTTACGTACGGTGCGTGTTGTCTGATATAATATACCTATTTACATATAAACCAATTGGACTGACCATTGCTAAAATAAATATATTACCAGCATGGCTGAGCTCAGACTTGTCTCACATAAATGAAACCAAGACAGCTAGTCAGCTTTGTCTATATGACGTTTAGTCCAAAGTATGCATATGTATTCATATTTTTTGTAAAGCAATCATCTGTCTTAAATCTGCCTAGACTTTAATCTGGCCTCAGCCTAAAATTTCTTTTTTATTATACATAATTTTTTACCATTTTACTTCTGTAAAATTTGAACTAAGTATTCGGAAGTGATTTCATCGTCGTTTGTAAGCGGAAAATTATATCAACTGTGTAACGCTTTGATAATAATGTAGCAAAAATGTGGTAGCAAAGTGTGCTACCTATAGATATTAATATTAAGTAATAATAACTAGTTACCAAATTTTCTTCCTTCGCTTTATCATTATCTTTGGAGAACAGGATAGCAATAAAAATAAAATAACAAAAAACAAAAACATTCAAATGTAATTCGCAGGGAACTAAAATCTTTCTATTGAATCGCCGCGAGTAAAACATACTACGCTATAAACTACAAGGCTTGTAATTAGATAGGCTTTTGAACATGACACGGAGAGAAGGTTGTACTCGCACGTTTCAGTCCATTATTTGGTTTGGCGTCGATCCAAACCTACTTTGAGCCGGGAAAATATACTTGCGTGCTACCCATTTAACTTAGATCTATGTTAAAGCTGTACGTCACGGGAGAAATATGGCTTTCGGTGCTTTACCAACTTTTAGCCTCCATCCAAGATAAACAGAATATCTACTACGGGAATTTCGGAAAAATGGTATATTTACACTATGGTGCGCTTTTGATTATTATATATTATTAAAAACGTCTATTACAATTATTTGGAATATAATACAAAATGATAAGATGTGAAAACCGTATTTTAAAGGAGATAAATGAAAATGATATGACGATACATACTTAAACAAGCTTCTAGGATTAAATAGCATGCTATAAAGTAGCGCCGCAACTTGCTTATATCAAAAAAGACGAATTGAGAACCAAGCACGAGCAGTCCGATAAGCGATCGTATTTCGGTAGACGAATATAAATCTGATGCATAAACTTTGCAGTCTCTCTTTTAGATTAAGTTTGTCCTTGGTCGGATAAATATGACTGACAGTCGACGAAATGGTGAGGATACAAGATTGTTCAGATGCAGCTCTGATGCAAGAAAATATGACAATATTAATTTATTTTCTCACAGAAATAAATGAATGTTGTCATTTGTCATAATACATTTGTCACCACCTCCATATCTGCCGCGGGTGTGACGGGTGTCGTACAAGGCGACAAGAGCGATGAGTAATGGGCAGCACCGTTTCCTCTTATGCCACCTAGCAATATGCTGCGGTTTTGCCCTATAGATAGCAATATTACATGGGCCACACATGGATGTTAATTTACCTCTGCCTACACCTTCAGGAATATGGAATATATGTGTAGGCGTGATTTATGTATGAATGTGGGAGATCAACGGGCAAGGCTTCTTCAATGTTCAGAATCGGTCCCGGAAGTCTGTAGCAGTCTGTAACGGCTGCGAACTTTTTGGGATGATCAGGGTTGGTTGAAATAGGATGATGGAAGGAGACACGCACACGCACAATTGCCTAATCAGGGGCCTAAGTGCAGAAAAGGCCCAGCTAAACTCAACTAAACTAAGCCCTATTGGCCACAAAGCTAGTGCACGCTCCGCTAAACCTAAAACTTCTCACTGTTCAAACTTCTGTGGCCGTACCATGAAGCATTAGTGCGATCCAAACGCGGGTGACAAAACGGGACGCCGCGATACTCGGCTTATAGCGTTGTCTCACTTTACCAATGAGAATTGAGTCGCGTTTAGAGTTGGTGGTGAGGTATATGTGTATGCCTATGGCCCTGTTTGCTAGATTGGATTAGTTGGAGCAGAAGGTCTAGCGAATTTTAGCCGCGATCGATTTCTACACGCTTAGTAATACAGCATCCTTTTAGGTACCTACGTACTCGGTTCGGTGTTGTGGTCAGACCTAATTTGTGATCGAAGTTAGACATTTGCAGACTTAGTAAGCATTTTTATTCTTTGCCTGTCACAATCTGGACACCGGAACTAAAATGACCTCTAAATTCAGTAGGTTCATGCAAACTCATGTCACGCCTTTCTTCCATAGGGTAGGAACCAATTTGGGAGTATTAATGAAACCATTGTGCTCATGATTTCAATCAAGAACTCATTGTTCAGTAACCACGGGCTTATATTTTATTAAAGTAAATTACTTGTATACGCTGACCTGAGTCAGATAAAATGAGAATAGGATCTAATGCAAATGGAATCAAATGCGAATAGGACATAGGTAATTCGTCTATACGTCTTCAAAATGTATTCTGAAGAACAGAGAATCTCAAGGTAAGATACTTTTACTAATCCATCCGCCCGGTCTTTTCGAACGTTGCTAGCACGTAGCACCGCAGAACGAGCGAGGTCATCATTTTCAGTCGAGAGCTCGAGAGTCGCCCACTGTTGGGCATAGGCCTGCCTCAAGGATCACCAAACTGATCGATCCAGCGCAGCCTGCATTCAGCGGCTTCCCGCGACCTTTACCAGATCGTCGGTCCACGGGATTAACAATTAATAAAATCCTCGATGGCAGTGTTTAGGGTTTTTATCAGACTATCCGCTACTTTAATTAAATAAGGAAGGGAAGTATCGCAAATTTCTCTTTCCAACAACGGACCGACTTCAGATCATATTAGTTCCACTTTGTTACAGATAAGTTCGAACAAAGTTATGATTATAAAGTTTTGCCCCCAACTTTTACCCAATATGAAATACGCTTCGTGGAAAGAAAGGGAAATGGTCCCATTGATTCTCGAAGCGTACGCAACGAACGTCCTCTCGCAAATTAACTGTGAAGTAAGAGTCATGAAAGAATATTGCATGCAGCAAAGTTTTCAACATACATAAATCACACCTATATCCCTGAAGGGGTAGGCAGAGGTGAACTAGCACCCACATTTCGCCAATTATGTTAGGTCCCATGTAATAGGTGGCGAGCCTATTGCCATTTATCGGACGCAAAAGGCGCAGTACATTACTATTGCTAGGTGGTATAAGAGGACCGCTGCTGCCCGTTCCTCATCATTGATTTATCCTTAGTCGCCTTGTACGACACCCACGGGAGAGATTTGGGGTGGTAACAATTGTATTCTACTCTGCCGTCACTACACGGCATATGGTTGCAATGTTTTTAATGTAGCAATTAATTTTTATCGGTCAGACACCATCAAGACATATACTCCCTTTTGATTCGGGTCATCACATTACCTACACCAAATAGGTGCTAGTGATGAGCGGAGCGAGTGATGGGATGACAACATTCCAATCCATACTGCTTAAGGTTTTGGCTTAGATTTTACAACCGACCGCCTGCCTGACACCAACCTTCTTTGGGTATGCTGTTGTTGGTGGTTTGCCTTCCACTATTTGAGTGCCCCAAGGTGCTTATTGGTCTGCATCGAGCCCTTAGTCGACTTTTACGACACCCATACTGTTAATGACAGTACTAATATGTCGTCATCACACCATCACACCACTATTGTTAAATAGGTAACCCTTTTGTGTGATGTGTGTTCTTAAAAATTATGGACGCTCAACAAACACCAAATAATCGATGAGATTCCCAGACTTTTTTCGAGGTAAAATACTCTCACAAATCTGTGAGGCACAGAGCTGAAATAATAAATAAAAAACAAATTTAAATAGAGGCAACGGCATCCAAACAACGATCTACAAATACTCGGTAGCGAACAAACACTCCCGATATTGTGGTGGGTACTAATTGCGTTTGGAGAGGAACAAGGGCGACCAACCTTTTTTTGGGACCCTCGAGTGGGTCCGTAGCTGTTTGTTCTCTTTGTCAGTGCTAGCACAATGGCGTGACGCTTGTTTAAAATCCCTTCTCAGTAATATCCAACTGAGTGTTAGGTGTGATGACGCTAGATATTGAAAACTTGTGTGTCCGTATAGGTAGATTGGGGGTTGGGGGGTTGATTGGTAGTGCGCGGCATGTTTCGGTTTATGTGATTGGCGAGTTGTGGGATTGTTTGGTGCATAATTTACAATGTACCTGCAATGTCATAACTCGTTGACAATTGTGGGTTTCTCTACAGCCTACTTGCGTGCCGTTCTGCTAGCGGAGCGTTGGGCCCTGATGCGTTTAGTATCATCTTGGTATTTAACGCGGCAGGGTCGGCGCTTCGTTGCGGATCGGGGCGTGGGCGGGTTTGGGAGACCTATCATTACAGACTGAGGCATGCTGCGCACTCCCCTATTTTTTTCTTGGACACACGGGTTTTCGGTATCTAGCGTCTTGACGATTCATAAGTGTATTGTAATCATACCAGATATGAATAAATGAATTTTGACTTTGACTTTGACTAAATGTACGGTGTAATACATGACTGTCAAAATTATCAAACTGATGTTCAAACTCAAGTATGTGAGTTCATTATGTGCACATTGCAACAAAAAACAATCTGACCGCGTGTGATTAACTAACGTTATCTGTTGCTGTACAAGGTTATCAAAATAATAACAAGCCCGCAAGATGACCACAGAGAAATCCCCCATTGTCAATTGAGTTGCGTAGTAGCAAGTTAGGTAAACATAGAAAGAATATCTCGTTATCGTTTATAAACTTCCAAACTAATAAATTACTCATAATACTTTTGTTTTTAAATTTATTGATTTCTTTAATTTAGATTCTGCGCTATCGAAAAACGATCAAATTCATGTCACGTCCAGAGATCACCATTCATACCTTTACACTAGCTTGGCAATCATTTGCCCCACTTGCTTTGGATGAAATGTAAAAAACTCGCATTATTTTTAGGCCCCACGACAGGATGCGTTTGCTTACGACGTAGTCAAAGAGTGACAATTTGCTTATAATTAAAACACACCTTTGCCGCTCAACTGAACAGCTGACGATCATTCTCGTTTCAAAAATTCATTAGAAATAACTTTTACTATTAGCGTCCTTACGGCATTGGCATACGACTCATTTATCTCTGTATCCAGGTACCAAGCGCGAAACAGCTGATGTCCAACCCCGTTTTTAAATTTCGAACAATGCTAAAGATCACTTGCGTGCGCTCAGTTTAAAACCGGCCAGTATTTAAATAGCATTGCTCAAGTTTTTTTCAACAGCCCCACTTGTCTGGGTTAGTACCTACACGTGCTACGCGTTTTTTATAGCACCGCCACTCTTAATGAACCGTATGCTCGGAAACAGCCCTGCCCAGGATATCCGTTCGAAAATAAAAGAGCTACCCCACACCTTTTCATCAGTGCAGTGGACTAGCACAGGGGATTCTAAAGCTTATTGCTGCGGCATTATAAAGTCGATTATTGGTCGGGTAGTAATACAGTAATACACCCTGACGCTGTCTCGCTATGAACGTTAGTGTAGAGCTGTTGGAAATGGTATGGTGCACGAATTTGCATTGCTTTAGATTACTTTGTTTGGTTGATTAGACTTTAATTTCAAATGAACAGATTCATTGATCAAAAACGGCATTAGCAAACAATGGATATTATTAGAACATTTCACACTGACATTAAGGAAAATGTCTAATGAGTACCTACTTACCTGCATTTTTTTTTTCGTACGTAATACAAACTGCGGGCCTAGCACGAGGACGTGGACAAGTCTCTCTCTATACCACTTGATAGTGCTTTGTCTCGGTAATTAGTGGGAGTTAGAGCGAGAGGAAAAGATTTTATGTCCCCTGAAAGATCCACGTCCACGTCCCGTGCTACGGGGGCAGTTATTAATTGCCCAATGTCTTGTTTTGATCTCACCACAACTTACCTAAATATGAGTGACGTAAATTCTAGAACAGATTGAGAACAACTTGACAATCCATTGGAGAAATTTGATAACTTTGCAGTCTGACGTGATGTTGACTGTATCTTATATCCTTAAAGATGAGTAAGTGAGGTAGGTACTTACTCATCTATCTACGAGGAAATTATGTACAGTGTGAAGGGTCTTTACAATATTACTTTTAAAAGTTTTTTTTTTACACTCACACTGACCTTTCACGCAGCCCAAAATAAGCAGCATAAGCCTAATGATAGAAAAAAAATAATACACTACTACACACACAATCATGTTTGCAATATACCTACTACATAAAGGTAAACAATAATGACTTCAAAACTTAATTTCTGCATCACAAAATATTAAGTGCCCCTACCAGGATTCGAAACCGGGACCTCTGGGCCGGTTGCCAGTAATCTAACCATTCGACTAAACTGGCCGTCAATACAAATTTCATGTTTGCACTACAGTAGCCAATTAAATTATAAAATACACACGAAAGTAAGTGATAATAACAAATAAGAACTAATTTTGTTTAACATAAAAGCTTATAATGATCAACCCCAAAATTGGTTTGGTTTTATCTATCTGCATAGTCATTATCAATAGGATAGTAGAGTAGCATGGTATCCTACCTATCCAATCCAATCCACTTGAATTTACCCACTTCATTCATGAGACGTAGCTGTCTCGCTCTAACCATGAATCCGCTTGCCGTTCAATTAGCCGCTCACGCTCAGTCAGCCAGTCTCGCGCTACTCGTCTGCGGAGCGAACGTCGCTTTGCGCATGCGCCATAACCTCTACGAACCGTCAAATTCGAACGAACGTAAATAAAAACAAGTGAACAAAATTTGTGCCAAAACAACGTTTTGTAAATACATTTTACACAATAATTAACTAGGATCAGTGTTTGAAGCGTAACGTTGTGTTAATTTGTGCAACGAGGATTTTGCCAGTGAGTATTTTGGTTTTGTATTTTTTCGCATGCCTCGCCGGGCGACCGACGGACTCAGATTTAATCCGAATTCCGAAAGGATCTCAGTTTTTTCATTCGATGCTTATTATTCTCCCGATTACAGCTCGGTTACAGTGTATTATGCGTTAATTGGATATTGTGTGAGCCAAAAATTCGTTGCGTTTTGTTATTTAGAAAAGTTTTAAACGCAAGGGCGATCGATTTGTTCAGATAAACTATTATTTTTTGAACTCAGTAATTGGTAGTAGGTACTAGTACATACTTCTAGTGATAATAAATAAATGCTCATTTATGATTTACATTCTTTAAAAAGTATCAACGTGGGTTGGTGTACTAAATCTTACTTCAAGATAATTTTAAAGGGGTCAGCGACCTTGCTCAGTATAAAATGATAAATATTAGGTAGGTTTGCATAAATAAAAACAAAAATAAAATTTACAACTTTATTTAGGTATGCAAAACACACAGTAATTCAATGATGCAAAATCATATTTTATTGATAAGATCACTTGGTGACAGTGTCGTCTCGCCGCCTATTGCCATTTATCGGGCACGTAAATCGCAATATATTTCTTGGTGGTTTAAGTTTCTGTGGTAAAAGCTTCTAACCCATTGCTGTCGCATTGTACGAGTATGAAACCCGAAGGTGTTCTATTCTGCTCAGTTTGCCGTCAACACTGACTGTTTAGACATTTTATTACATGGCGCTATATCTACGCACCTTAAAAATTCCCTTATAGTACCTATATATAAGTACTTACACAGAACATTTTTGAACAAAACAGTTCAGGTAAATATTAATTATCATATACGCCGCCGCGGTGCCATCCAGATAAGCTAAACAGTGACTTCCTGCGCGTTAGGGTGACCATCTCATAAAATACATCGCGGGACATCCTCATTCCGTTAGATCTTTCTCAAGACATTTTGATTATTATTTCGATGTTGATATCGCGTAGCTTCATTATGTACCAGTATTAATTAGTGATAGGTATATCATAGTTGAATGAACTGCATTAAATGGTATTTAATACGACAATGTCCTAAGTAGCTAATTTATTATTTAGTGTCGAAGTTTTACAACTTCAATATGCCTATAAAGCACTCTTTTGTTTGCGCGCGAGCATTACCTACATAGGTATGTACATAATTACGCCATTTTTACGTTGTAAAATTATCAAAACGTTAAACGCTGGTATGGATCGACTATTCGAAATCTATAATTCCAATTAAGAATACATTTCTTTTTTCATATACTGAGTAGAACTTTATTAGTTGTTGCTCTCGGAGACATCAAAATTTGATTGGTTACATCCATGTAGTATACCTACAAGTAGGTAGTCGATAATAATAGTGTATTATGATGACTAATGAATGAAATGAATTTTCACTGTTTTCAAATTTTTAATACATGTGGTGATGGCAGTACAGAACACAATTGTCATCACCCCAAATACCTACCGCGGGAGTCGTAGGTACCAAGCGAATAAGGGTTAAACAGTCACAAGGAATGGGCAACTGTAACAGCGGTCTAACACCACCGTTGGGTTGGGACCTAATATAGTTGGCAAAATGTGGATGTTATGTTAATATACCTTCAAGAATATCATCATCACCCTGCCCTTGTCCCATCCTATTGGGGGTCGGCGCAGTATGTCCTCTTTTTTCATTCTCTTCTGTCACTCGTCATCTCCTCATTCACATCCATCACCTTTATATCACACCTCACACAATCCATCCATCTTTTCAGTGGTCTTACTCTATACTTCGACATCCATCAACATTCATGTCCATAACTTTTTTACTCACATACATGGAATCCCGTCTCGTAACATGTCCATACCCAGCTAAACGGCTCCCTTTCATCTTCCCTGTAACTAGCGCCACGCCCAAACTCCCTCTTACGTCCTCATTCCTTATCTTATCCATTTTTGTCACTTCACACATCCATCTCAACATTCTCATCTCTGCCGCATGTAATTTTCTTTCATCCGTCTTTTTCACAGCCCAACATTCCGATCCATATATATAGACCTTCAAGAATATATAGTTGTGAATTCTGTATGTGGCATTAGAAAGATAGAGACGCTAGGTACTTACTATTTTTTGTTTTCCATTCACATATAACTAGCTATGTTTTCAGCCAATCTTATTCTAGTTATATATACACTTCACCTTATAGACTTATTAAAAATAGCTACAAGACTTATTCAAACATAAATATAACTTACTGCTCAAATATTTTCTATAGTCTATACCTACACGTTTAGAATGACTAGGTTATGTGATAACTAGGAATGACTTTGTTTTAAAATCATATTCTTCACTTTAAGTCTCTGGCTATTTTTAAAGATACATAGGGATTCTATTTTATGAAGCTTGAATTTTAGAAAAATTTGATCAATAAAAACCAGTCCAGATAAAAAATGATGCATACATTCGAAAGAGTTGCCACTTAATGCCTATTTAGACTGTCCATTAGTACATCTATGTTAACATCAATTTAGATCAAACAGAAAGTTTTCAAGGATGGGAATGTAAGTCTTAAAAATGTGTCGTGGGATTGTTTGCGGTGTTAATATCAAAACAGATAATGTTTTTAAAGCGGAACTTTAAAAATATAGCGTATTTATAGGTGAATTAAAAAAAAAAAAATAACAAGAGAAGAATATTTTCATTTGTCAACGTTTTAATTATGATGGTAGTGAATACATAAATAAAAATAAATGGTATGATTGGCAATTACAACACGTTATTAAATCGCATTAAGTCATTTATAGTGGCAAATAACATAAACTAAATATCTGGGCCGTAAGGTCAGAAAGGTGCGATTGCAAACATTCCAACTTGACCTCTATTAAGTGCGATTCAACTGAATAGGGACCTAAGAAAAAATGCCGACGCTGATGTAATATATCAAAGGGTGGATTCTTTTCAGGGACAGGAATAATTGGTGATGCGAGATTACTAGTCTGGAGGTCTGAGTAACGTCTTTCATGTAAATACTTACTTGGCTAGCAAATACTAAGAAGAAACGTAATATTTCTCACGACATTTAACACCAGGTTCTTAATGGATCATTACGTACCCACAGGGCTATGCTGTAGAAATAGCATTTGCATAAAGCGTGGGCTAAAATGTTATGAAATTCAACATATTTGGATGCAAGTATCATGTCCTGAGTTAGTTGTAATATCTAATGAGTAAACGTGTCTTAACACCGCAAATAACGAACAAACAAAATTGTCAGACACTTTTATGAGTCATACTCGTACTGTTTTATAACGTCTTCAAATTTAAATGTACATGTCGTGACCGGTCGATTCATGTCGTGAACTTGACTGATCTTAAACATTTGTTAGTCCAGATGTCATGTCCCTTTTACAAAACTGTATGGATTGAAATAATTAGCTTAATTAAGCGCTGACTGCCGCTATGAACTAAAATTGATGATGTCTCTTTAATAATTATGTGTGCGTTTTATTAAGTATAATTAAAATACTTTTATTGACGTCAATCAGAAATAACTTTGCTCTTTTTTTTCAATTATTACACGTAGAAGTTTAAAAAAGGTAAAACTATAAATTTAACACACAGTAACGGGTAGGAACGCAGATAAATTTTATACTTCCGTTTGAGTTGTGTTTTTCTGAGGAAGCGGGTTATTAACAGGTTTTCTCACGTTAGTAGAGTAGCAATCGTTCTGATTCAGAAGCAACGATACGTAATTGAAACTCATTTTAGTAATTAATAAAGTAAACCGCAACTTGTAAACGAATTAATAAAATAATTTAGGAATACGAATAAATTAAATCATTTATCTATTAACATTTGCCTGATATTATTAATATGTTACCAACTACAACCACTTTTATATTATTCCAAATGTCATTATCGTTTTAGTGTCAATTCATTCAAAGTGTTTAGATGTCATTAGTCTGATTAGTGATTTTAGAATTTTGTGATTACTCTTTCTTTTACCACGCTCACATGACACATAAAGCAAGCAATTAAGGGCAAGTAAAAAAAATCAAAGTAACGTTTGTTACTGTATCAGTACAATATTGGTCAACTCCCCACACCTAAAGTGTCATAAGATAAAATGTTTTGATATTCTAATGGTGATGTCATTTTGAATTCCACTATTTTAATTTGTTACAATTAGTGTCATATTGGAGTGTACACAGTGAAAAAATCGTTATTAAAACATTAATTCTTAGTTCCAACTATGTAATATGCACAGTAAGACGTAAACGCAAGAGTGACAATAACCGTTGTACATCACAATACCGGATACTCACAACATGTGTTTTGATGTTTTGAAAAATATTGTATGCAAAAGGTTGAGATAATTATTAAACTCTGATTTGAAGAATTTTTACGATCGGAAAATTGTTTTATAATTTACTAACATAGAATGCAACCAACAGAAGATCTGTTTAAAATAAGAAAAAAATAATTTCTTTCAAACCACTTATTTTTAGATGTATAAGGTATTTCGTTTTTGCGTGTTCACTACATAGTGTTTAATATCATTACCCGCACGCGACTAAATTGCCTTAAACTCTAAATAAAATAAATTTTACTTCATCAAAATAAGTGCTACTGTTGTGTACAGTGTAATTTGCATATCTCAATAAAATTCCTTTTTGCGCGAATTGGTAATTTGATGTTTTGTTTTTAGTCAATAGTGGAATTATAGTCAAGGCCATATTATAAGCCTTAATTTTAATTAAATACTTATTACATAGTAACTTTTTTCGATTAGCGATTAGCAACCGATTAGTCACCAACAATTATAGCGACATTATGTGTTATTCAACACTGTTTCATGAATTTTGTAATGTATGAATTTAAAAACGTATTTCGTAATTCAATGTATGTAGGTTAAAAAGCAGCAGCAGCCTGAGCAGTTTTATTTTAAATAAATAAACATAATTGATCTGCAATCTGTTCCAATTAAATGAATTTAAGTAAAAATAAAACTTATAATACTTAATTTCAATATTAGATGCTCACCACTCATAATGTGAGCTCTTTTTTGCTCCTAATAACCACCTACATCGGGAGCTTGCCTCCTGGCAGGTTAACTGCTGGTCAAATCACAGTTGATGATGAATGATTGCGGAGATTTCATTTAATGATGCACTCGCACCGCAGCTTCCAACTGACAAGATAAAATGTCTGGCTCAAATGGTTTGGAGCTGTGCTTTTTTTGTTTTGGTTACCTTGTAAAGTGTAATGAAATGCGTAATCTTTCTCGTGTGAGGAATATTGTAATATTGAGTTGTTCTTATTTCGAATAACACGTGTCTTTGTGATACCATTACAGTTGTCATTTAAGAGAATATTTACACATGGAAGCATGAAAACTGTTTGTTTTGAATCCGAGTATTATTATGCTGCAACTCCATAACAAACCACTGGAAATAGGATGGTAGTATTCTGGCACAACTACATTCTTATTAGATTGATACAATTGTATGCACTTCAATTAAAAATATTAATGACTTATTACCGCTGGACAAGATATATTATTCAATGGCAAATTTCGGTTACGAAATACGTAGGCGAAGGCGGCTTAGAACTGTTGTTGACTGATCTGTCACCGAACTGGTTATGATCTAACTTAACGTTCGAATTATAATGTGAATGACACGGCGATTACATTGTGACGGCTATTAAACCGATCTCATGTTTGAGTTTTATAACCAATTTGTAGTAAAAAGCTACTTGTTAATATACGTCGCTTCTATTGTGTAAGTGATTTATAAGTGGTAAATGTTCAACAGTTGTCAAAAGGTTTTATGATTATGCTAAATCTTAATAAAGCTGGACAAATTTAATATGTCGTGAGTCATTTCATCAATTTTATTAAGAATGTACTCGTGACTTATAAAGTCAATATAATAATACCTGTGATGATATAAAACAGTAATCTTTATTATAATAACTAAATATCCTAAAAAAATTAAGATGATGGTAATTTTAGTAATATTGCACACAAGAAGCAAACATTTAATATTTTAACATACAATATGCAAAATATAAATACATAATGTGTGCACCTCCACAATAATTATAGTAGAATTGCATAGCCTTCCAATAAATCCACTCGTTAAACTATATACGATTGTTTTAAAGACCTTCAAATTCGAAATTTAAACAAACCATTGTACACCACATAGTCCAACCGCTGCCGGGCGCACCATTCACTCGCTCTCTTCAAAAACTGGCAACACTACCGACAGGTGCGTTCCCGTCGTGCCCCTTTTTTAACGTCCGTTCCCGTGCCATCGTTAAAATAAAACATCTTATACAGTACTCATTAGGCCCATTCAATATAAACTTATCTGCCCAATCTTTAGAGTCCATTTTTAGTTGAAATGTTCTCAAACTGGTTCAATAGTAACAATGAATGGATCATTTCCCTTACAGTATACGGCGACGGTTAAAAGATTCCTGCGACCGGAAACGGACCTTTTGCTATAGGCGGTACGATCTCTAATCGCTTGGTTTTTGGACGATTTGTGATTGTGTTAATTTTGTTTGGCTTCTTAGGATTCACGAAATCACGGCGCACGAATAAGTGAAAAATAAAACTGTTGTAAACGTTTTGGTGCTATTATTTATTTAAAACCTACTCAAGAATAACTAAGCTAAGTATTTTTTATAAAAGTTTTATGATTTAGGTATAGACATTTAGGTAGTAAAGCCGTGTGGTGACGGCACAGTAGAATACAATTGTCACCACCCCAAATCTCTCCCGTGGGTGTCGTACAAGGCGACTATGGATAAATCAGTGATGGAGAATGGGCAGCAGCGTTCCTCTTATATCATCTAGCTATTACCTACTGCGACTATTGTGCCCGATAAATGGCAATAGGCTCGCCACCTATTACATGGGACCTAACATAACTGGCGAAACGTGGGTGCTAGTTCACCTCTGCCTACCCCTTCGGGGGGATATAGGCGTGATTTATGTATGTATGTATGTATTTAGGTAGTTGGTAGTGATTACTAAAGAGAACCTCGCATGATTCGAGTCGGTTGTGTCGACTTAATAAACGTCTTACATGTTTGTTATTCTATCAAGATCCCTAGTACAGTCCTTAAAACGTAACACGATTAGAACGAAAACAAGCAATATAATATTTGTTATATTAAAACTGATGTTAGTGCAAAAAGGATAGACAAAAAGCATATGAGTGTGACAGCTGTCGTAATAATGAAAATTTAGGCTTAGCTCATACCCTGGGCATGAATCTCAATGAAGCAGACGAAGACCTGAGCAAGAAGTAGTCAGTAATTTTATATAACATTTCTCAACCTATGTTAGGTCCCATGTGATGAGGAGCAATGTTATTGCGATCTGTCGTGCATGTTAATCGCAGTATATTGCTAGATGGTAGATAAAACGCTGCAGCTCTTATGTCATTACTGTTTAAATCCTTAGTCACTCTGGCAGATATCGAAAACAGCGGTACTCTGCCTGTACCGCTGTGTGCCCACACGGTTTAAACGGATGCCTAAAAATAAATAAAAAATAATTTGTTATTATGTCCCGTTTATTTTGCGATATTTGGCTACAACATATATTATGACAGGCGCTTAAAAATCAATAGGTAAATGTAAAAGTAATCTAAATTAAACATAAATCAAGGAATTCTATGAAATTAATGAGGCGTCACCGTTTCTTTATTGTATTATGTGTCATGTTGGGTTTTTCCTTAACACTTTTTTAACTAACTACTCAAAACAGATAGTAAACTCCGTTTTTACTTCGTTATAAATTTTGATATCGTTATTATCATTTGCTCATTAAAGTCCTTGAGCAGTACGAATTGTAATCGGTGCAATCACTCTTTCCGTTCATCGGTATCAAGACTGGTCTACATCACTTTTCTATATTTTGCTAGGTGTAAGTGTGGCTGGAGAATTGCCGCGAGGCAGATCCCAGATTTTCCCCTCTTACAGGGCTAGGAGGAACACCGGAGTGGTTTAGTGGGTAGTGCTGGTCGCTTCGTGCCTTGGCGAGTCCCACACACGCCAGTCGCCTAGCTAGCGGCTGGTATGGTGCTTCAAAGCATTCCACTCCGAAAAAAAAGGTGTATACGTGTAATTAGTCCTTTCCGGTGTGATGGATATCTGTGGATATAATATATCGAATTAAGGGGATTGAATGGCTAGATTATGTCTGACCGATGTGAGGAAGGATACTGCTGAGACCACAGATAACCTGGGAACAGGGCACAAGGATAATTAATCAATAATTCCTACCGCACGGACCAATGCATTTTATTCTATTATCTCCATAACAATTAGTTTAGACATATTTTCCTTATATAGCCAGACTACTTCTATTTCCACAGAAGACTATGTTCAGAAGATTAGCTGTGTAAATCACAAGCTTTCGACTTTATATTCTTTCACCTTAAGGAAATCGGTTAATATCGAAATCGCTTCACACATATTAATTAATCGTTCGTTTTTCTCACGCTTCCGTCCGATTTGAAAGACGATATTGTGGTGATGCCGTCTTTGTAAATTTTGCACTGGATTGTAATGTTTTAGAATTTTATTTCAAGAAAGCCTAGCGAAATAAAAACAAATCACATTTTGAAGTTTTTTAGGACTTGAATACTAAACCTCATCAGCATAAATTTCTCTTTTCTTTTGTGCAAAAAATACTATAATTTACGAACTGGTGTAGGTATGTATTTTTAATTTAATAAACATTAAATGCCTTTCCTTGGGCACATAAAAAATTGTTATGCCTTGGGTGTGTTGTGTACCTGTACATAATTGACATAAATACCGGTATGTTTTAAACATCGGCATAATACTTCAAATTACACTGCTTGACAATGAAGAATCTATTAGAGCAATTTACAACATACAAATTGAGGAACGAAACAATAATTTACGTGGGATGAACGATCGTCAGACATTTGCATTAGTGGAGCCAGTAAAAAAAGAAAGGATGCAAAACCTCTCGTCAATTGTAGTAGGTATAATATAACGCGTGAGTCAAACTTGAACTATTCAGCGGTTAGCAAAAATAAGCATAGGTGGCTATCTCGGAACAAACATCTAGATACGTATCATGTTCAAGCGGGCTAGGAATCATTGAACTTGCCATTATAGATTGTTTTTTGTCGGTATGACAGCTGTACCTCCCTCCATTCCTTACGACAAGTGGATGTCAGGTCCATATAACTAAGAACTAATTTAGATGTAGCCACCACGGTTACTATATTTAGGTCCATATAACTATAATAACGTCTAATAGAGGAGAGTAGAAGAAGACATGTTGTGCCGACCCGAGTAGGATAAGGGCAGGGAGAAGAAGAAGAAGAAGATAACTATAATAACCTTCCTAATTTTGATGTAGTCATTATAATGACAAGTACTCTGAAGAACTATTCTTATATCACCTGCTCCCTTTTCCACGAAACAAGACGTGCTAGTTAGTCATTGGGGCCTCCAATTTACCGCGAATATGTACGACTCATTTTACTATTCCACGCTTAAAAAACGGAATTCCTTTCCAGTACACTTTTTCTCCATTCGCCTGCCGTGTTCTTAGATTGGAGTACACGCAGTTATTTGTATACTTCCATACATCTCGGTCAACTGTCGTAAAATAATCCACTCCCTTGTCATTCCTATGGTCTGACCCGCAAAATTGAATTAACCGAAATGCAATAGGTATGGGTGTAGGTAAATAATAATCCTGGACTGAGTCAGACGTACAGACGCTCAAAGGTGCCGCAGAAATAATTTGTTTTTCCAAGAACTCAATTTAAACATCCCAGGTGCTATCATCGGCGTGCCTATACCACAATTATCCTATTGGTGGTTGTGTTCATTTAATTAGGAAACAAAATAACAGTCTGTGTAATGAGTAACATCACCTTGCCATTTAAATTGGATTAACAATATAAGGCAGTTTCTGTTAAAGTGCCTTATCATCTAGAGAAGAAAATTTAGAATGATTTGAAAATTTTGAAGGAAGACGTAATGATAAGAATGGAGAAAGTGACGGTCGCATGACTTGGTCACGTAGAAAGGATGAGTGTCAGGAGCATGACAAAAAGGATTTACAGTGTCGGAAGTGAATGAAGAAAGCGACAGGGGATGGCTTTGGCGGATCTTTCATAATTAAAAGTATGAGGACATGTATGAGATTGGATGAAGTGCATTGAAGAAGTAGGTATGTTAAGCCCGTAACTAGTGGAAACAAGTGATCTCTGCATATCCCTGTATGTAGGAGAAAGGCGTGACGTATTTACGTAAGACTTTTTAACTTTACCCACCCAGCTACTTACCTTTGTGTAGGTAACACAAAGGTAAGTAGCTGGGTTAATACGATATGGGTTAATAAGGCATATTTTTATGCTTCCTAAATATCGTAAAATATTATGTCTCATTTCGTGTAACTAAATGTATTAAATATACATATAGATATATCGAGTATTTATTTTGACATTTACATCTATTTTTGCAGATGTCCACTAGTTTGTAAAAGATATTTTTAGTTTTTGTTTGTAGGAATAAGTATAGTTATTTATTTTTGCGTGATTTTAAGATTTTTTAATCTAATAAATCATTCAATAAGTTACATTTTTCTTTCCTTTCTGTTTTCCATAGAGCTCTCAGCTAGTTTTCAGCTTCTGACATATTTAAGAGTATTTAGAATAAGCACTGATTACCTTGCACTGGATTGTGAAGGTTCCTTGTCCGTGTACCTAGGCATCTATTTATTAAACATTCGTTTTACTAAGACAGTAATAGAAACCGACCTCCCACACTACACTAAAGTGTTTGAAAATATTTGAAGAGGATTTGAGTCTGGTGAGCGTTTGGTCTCACTTATAAATTATCCCTGTGATGTGATAATGTATTTACGATTACATGTGCGCGATTGATATATCTTCAGATACCTCTGCGAATAGGAACCGAAGCTAAGCCAGTTAGTGATAGATTTTGATTAGATCTCCATTGGAATTGACTGATATATAGACGATTGGCCGGCGATTTCACCGGATATGAATCGTATATCGACTAAGATGTTTGCGCTAACGACGGATCACATTCTATCCATGCTTACCCTTTAATAACATGTAAACAACATATCTGTTTAGAAAATTAAATTCACCATCGATTCGACGTCCCCGTCGCTGGTACCCCTGGAAAGTTTTAGCTAATAAGACATGGTGTGGTAAACGATTTACGATGGCAGACCGCATCTAATCGAAAACAAGGCCGTCTTGCTATAGAGTGAAGCGGCCCGAATAGTGCTTAATTACAGAATCATTGTGGCCGTTTTGATACGGAACCTGAGCGGCCATTAACGGTGCTTCTGTATAGGGTTGTTGTTGTTAAGACCGATCTTCTGTATTGTCGTTAACTACAAACTATTCCTCATCTACCCAACTACATGCTGTACAAATTGGGGTTGTAATATTCAACGCTTTACTCGGTCGATTGGCAAAGTTCAAACCGATACAAACGACAACATGTTGCTATGAATCATCATGACCCTTCTTGTCACGTCCCATATAATCTGCGCAGTACGAATCAACTTCCAGTCAGTCCTAATAATTGACATCTCCTTTCACTCCTTTCTCATTCGTGTCATTCCTCATTCAATCCACCCATAATTTCTTCACTCATTTGTCAGCTGTATTTCAAACAACTTTACCTAAAATTTGTTCTTGAATAACACCTCTGGTACTAAACTTATTTGCTAGCAATATTAATATTTGTGACGGCCCTAATCATAGCAAAATCGATGTATTAAGTCCTGTGCACCACAACATCAGCTACAAGATCAGAAAATTGATCGGACATGATTTTCTTTTCGTTATCATTGACTCGCTTAACGGATCATCGATGCCAAGAGCGGAATATCTTATCTTACACAGAACCTTAAACTTAATTCATAAAAACACTGCTTCGTAGTAAGTAATATATGTAGGGAAAATCGTCTATCCTTTAAATAATTCCTTTGAATCTTGAATCTGTATTCGCATGAATATGGCACAATCAGAACATTGATTCTCATACAATCCCTTTGAAGGTTACGTGTCTCTCTGACTATGATGTCGTACTTTGGGAATTTTCGTATTCAGTACACAGATATTTGCTAATATAATCAGTCGTTTGTATACAGAAAACAATAAAACTGAATGTCTACTACATAATTCTTGACCAAGAATGCGACATTATTAACAGCTTAAGGAATATGAAATAGAAACCATAGTTATATGTACTTAGTTATAGTGGATTTTATTTATCAATATTATTATAGTGTTAAGGCTCTTAGTTGGATTAATTTAGAGCGTTCGGTCTGTGGTTGTGTAAACTAAGTAATCGTCGCTAAGGCCGGTCATAGGATGGGTGACAAAAATTTATTATCTCGAGTTCTTCCGTGCTTCGGTACTACTCACGATTCCGCACTGGGCCAATGTGGTGGTTTATTGCCCATTCGCCCTATATTCTTCTATCCATAGGGAAGGCTTATGCCCCTGCAATTGGGACATTTCAAGAGGTGGTGATGAAGATTACTATGAAGGCTCTAAGTGCCTGTTGTTTAATTATACTACTTTATTAGTTAAATAAGCCAGCTGCATTAAATTGTTTTCTTTATCGCTATGATTCACTTTCTGATTTAGAAAATATATAAATAATGTTATCTAATTCCATTCTCTCAGGGGTAGTCGTGATCACTTCTGTCCACTTGCTACGATCCTGACATACTTAGTTCACTTCATCCGATCTCATTTATATTGTCTAAATTTTTCTATCACTTAGCGCTTGTTTCACAATAAAAAAGAAAGTTCTACTGGTAGTTTGAATTCAATTGACATATATTTCATATTACAACTGTCAAATGATCTGCCAAGTAAACTACTCAGGACTTACTTGTCGATTGTGAAACAGGCCTTTAGTGTTTAAAGTTATCTTTCGCTTCGTCCTATCTCATTTATTGTTTAAACGTTAATGTTAAATGTGTATCTCTTACAGTTCTCTGTTCTTCAGAGAAAGCTTACCCAGATAGTATTATTTTGTTTTTGTCAGCACTAGCCATGCTCACTGGTCGGTGTAGCGGTGGAATGTTCACGGTCCGCGGAGCCTTTCGTAACAGTCTTCTTCGTTCTAGTGCAAATGTTTTTGTACATCTGGCTTAAAATGCATTCGTGTCGGTTGGATCGAGTTCATTGTAAGATTAGATATAAAAATAGGTCTCCCCATTTATTTGTTTCCGAGCGTTCGTTGCATTCGAATATTTCCGTTTTTCCATTTGGGCTTGCAGGCCGGGATTCTTTATAATTATCCGTGAATTTGTATCGTTTCCGATTGGTTGCAGTCAAAGGGTTATGGCCTTTCATTGCCCTTGCGTGAATGTCTGCTGCCTATTTTATGGTAATTTGAATTAATATTCCGATCGAATGGCTAACTAAGGTCCATCGCGTTAGGGTAGATATTATTAATTTTTTCGTCAGAATTGTTCTACACTTTTGATGCTTTGATATATTGTATAAAGTTTAGCTCACTTCAATCGATTTCGTGGATCTCGAATGAATTCGCAGTACCGAGTAATGGAACTGGTGGAATGTCAGATCGTGAAGGCACAGGTGTAGGGCCGTTGATCTCTCGCGGCGGTGAATGCGACAGACATCGCGATTTTTGAAATGAGAATGTCCTTTTCATTACGAACGTCTAATTAATAATTTTTTTACTTGTGATGTCATCAACTTGCTAATATAGTCATGATAGTAGCAGGTATTGTGGTACCTAGAGGTTGTTCCGTAACTAGAGCTCAAATTAAATTTGAATTCCTGTTGTCGTGTTACAGACGGTTATTAGAGTCTATTGAATTCGGTGCGTGAAAATTGATATGAGAATTCAGACGCACATATTCTAAATTCTAATTAACATCGTGAAAAAGAGCATTTACAATATTGCTATGAAATTGCTACACATGTCAGAATTTTTACTTTCTACTTTCTGTGACATAGATACTGCATTAGAAAATTATGAGATACTGATGCTTGAGATATTACTTACTATTGGAAGCGACAATTTCCATCTTAATGTTTAATTAAATGGTTTTAGAATTATAGATTTTTGCTATCTTCTTTATTATGTATAAACTGGCAAGTCAGGTTATAATACTAATAAAATAATCAACATGTTTTTTATCGGACAACTGGAGGATTCATAATTTGTTAGTAAACTTATAGTTATTAGTTATGATTGTTAGAGAAAATAAATAATAAAATATTTTTACACTCACACCTATAATCTAGCCCAAAGTAAGTAGCCTAAGCACTTGTGTTATGGATACTAGATGACGGACATATTTTTAATATAATTATGTATATAAATGTTGAAAATATACTACATAAACATATACACAACCATGACTCGGAAACAAACATTTGTGGTCATCACAAAGTTTGCCCCTACCAAGATTCGAACCCGGGACCTCTTGGCCAATACCCAGCAATCTGAGCATTCGACCAAAGCGGCCGTCAAAATAATCAAAATCTTATATTTTCTTTCAGGTCTTAATGTCCCGTATTTGCATCTTACAGAAAATGCACCTATTATGATTGTATCTAGTACTAATAAACTGTCAATCTGATTTACAATCCCAGTCGCATAGTATTCTAGTTCCCTGGTGTATTTGTAAGCTTTTATGTATAATTTTAAACCGAAGGGCTTTGTTTTTTCTGTTTACTAGCACAATCGTCTTTAAAATGTAGTTAAAGAAGGTTGTTAAGTAATTTTTCGCTTATTGAAAAATATTTTTGAACAATAACATACCTACTAAAATCCCAACCGAGTTATAACCAACCGAGCGTTCTTACTATTTATCAGCTACAGGTGTGAATCAGAAATGTGACAGATTTAATGTTAATGGAATTCAATATTCATGAGAACAAATATATGTACGAAGTTCCCGAAAATAATTACGTTGCCAGTTTATCATACTAATTAGAAACGATTGTTTCTAGCGTATCTACTACAGTGTTGAAAATAAACTTCACTAGCTTTTCTTCAATATTTAGATTATAATATTCCAATTAAAAGAAATGTATCTACACTGACAACTTTTTTCATAAACTGTTTAAAAAGAAACTTAAATGTATCAGAACTTCAGAAAAGGTAGTAAAGTAAATAAAGCTTTTCTTTGATAATTCGTCAATAAATACTCAGAAATGTTCTCTGTTCGTATCTAAGAAACTGAGGCATAGAATTCGTTTAATAGTCTGGTGAAATATATATATCACTTCCTCAAAACGAGTTGCGTGCGCAGCTAAGTAAGGGCATAAATCTCTTAGTTCCCAGTCGAATGTTCAAACGTTTACCGAAATTGTATTATTAATAGCAAAAATAGATGTATCCATATTCTTTGGAGTAAAAGTAGTTTCTACAAGTATGTACTACAAAAATACTTGCCATTCATTTAGGTTAAAAATAACATTGAATCCATGAATGAACGAGACATTTTTGGGAGAATAAATACTTGATAACATTTGTGAGCTCAATAACTGGAATAATATGCTCTAGATGTTATGGTAGGTACCCACAGCAAAATGCTTCAGATGTTAAGAGGTTGGCTATTGACATTGAAGCTTACCAATTTGTGGATCAATTTTGTTGTGTAAACTTCAATATACGCCGTTTTTCGAAGTAAATGTTTGTGGAAGGAAGGTCTGGTAATGATCATTGTTGATATGAAAGAGAGCGCGTTAGATCGTGTAGTTAGCTCTTGGATAGTAATGCATTCTGCATTTACTTGTTAAGTCCAAAATCAAAGCTTAATGAATCAGCTGTATTAGTTCCTGGACTAATCAACATTTATTTACCTTTACTGAGTCTATTTTTTTCCGAATTTGTAAAGACGTTTGGTAAGTTTTGTTTTCTGAAGCTTGCCCCAGCAGTGTTGTCATTATATTTATCTTATTAAGGGTGATGAATATTAAACCTATTCGATAGGTAATTCTTAAAAAATTAGCAAGCTTTATTTTTATGAAAGCTTATAATTTATATTAACATACCTTGGCTACTCATACTTTGTTTGTCGACGTACCCACTTTATCCAGAAAATAAAACGTATCTCGTCTATCGTTCCTTTTTTATTTATGTATCTTAAAACTATTGAACACGAATGACTGACAGGAGCTCTTTAAGAATCGGAGATGAGTGAGCTCAATATAGATTCGTTGAGTTTTTATTTATCTGCACTAAGAAATTCAAACTCCAATCAACGCTAAGCGCAAGTTAGTCTGAAACGCATTCAATACCTACGAACAATTTACAAACACCAGCAATTTTACATGATCTCGAAGTGAACTTGCAATTATAATATCAAATTCACTACATATCGGACCGTGTTGGCGTCACAAGTACTCCCTAGTTATAGGTCAGACTGTTGCCAAGTTTCTGGGAATGGACGTGGGGTATTGGGGCTAATCATGACCAAATTTCTAACTGCCATTAATTAGTTCACGGAAATCTCGACCCTGAGACGTATACCTAATAATATAATATGTAGTTTTTAAGGGTTTTCTTCTATCGACTCTAAAAAAAAACTTACCTTTATTAGTTTTCATAATGAATAAGGTATTTGTAATATGTTTGTAGCGATGTTCCTAATTTTGGTATGCATTCAGGTTATTATTTTTTAATAATATTATACTCTCTTATCCATAGAGTATCGACAAAGGAAACTGATGATACATTTATGATGATAATGGTAAATATTTAGCTCTGTTTTTATAAACTAAGTTAGAAAGTTGATTCCAATTAGAATAACAACAGGACATGGCGCTAACTTTGCTCCAGTGTTTACTAACAGTAATTAATTGATTACATCGATGCCTTCAGGTAAAAAGTCGCCTATTAGACACCACTATACCTTTTCCGGGCATTAATCTTCTGGACCGTGACTTCTGAATTATTGATGTGGATGTTGTTACACTGCATTAAACAATGAGTTACAAGTATCTGTAAGTATATACCGTACGTTCAGAATCAATTCAGTCGTTCAGCTGTTTTAAAATAAATGCGCCACGTACGAATGAACTCATTCATTACTAGTTACTCTTAATGCTAAATGTTAGTATTAAGAGTAACTCTAAAACCAACTGTGTTCCTAAATGCTATATATGGGTACATATGATGTACTTAATGTATATTTTGTGAAGATAGCAAAAATTAATGTATGCTGCTTGCGCATGTAAAAGAATGGAAATCATTGAGGTATTAAAGTTTTTATATGTGACGTGCGAGCGCTTGAAAATGAGCCTCGAAAAGGCCTTCTCAAAGAAAAAAGGTTAGGCCCACGTTTCTGCTTGCGGTTTAACGCTTGGATCGTTTGCGGGGTATTGTTTTATTACCTACATCGTAAAAATCCCAAGAGTATGGCTTCATGCGGAAGCGACTTGCGGAGTCATATTAAAAGCGATGGGATTTCACCTCGCTTACTTGACTGGCCTAAAAGTGTACTAATGACATACGTATTTATATTTCTTAATATATTCATAATCATCGCCATCGTCGGTTTTAAATTGTACTCTGTTGGTTCTACTTCAGACGGTCTCCAACAACGCAGAGATCAGATATGTTTTATAAGATGATTTATTTAATTGTTACAAGTATTTCAAATTATTGTTTTTTATCATTATCATCTGCTGTTTCATTGCCAGCTTTGTCAATACTTGAGTTTAAAATGGCTTCACTTTGCTTAGGAGTTTCATTATTTACACAATTACATAGTTTCAATGTCTATTTTGCAATAAAGCTCTTTAAAGATTGATTTTATGTTACACGTTATTGCGATGCCTTTTCAAAGTTTATTTTATTTCGTTTGACTTTGAAAAATATCTACAATTGGCAATAAAAAAATCGCATCGAAAGTAAAGTCTTTATACTTTTATGCTTAAATCTTCATTGGACTTTAATATACAGATACCGTTTTTGAACCTCTTCTTAAAATTTTACCATGCATTGTTACTTTTCTTGCTCGTTAATTTTGTCTGACAAGATATTCAAACCTTTGAAGTGAAGATTAATTTCCGAAGAAGTCTAGTAAGTTCATGTTTTGTGATGATGTGCATTTAAAATAAATTGATATGTGTACCTTTATCATTAACATTGAGAAGTTTACAGAAAGAATAGAAAATTGTGAGATTTTTTTAATTTGCTTACTCAAAGAAACATATTATTTGAGCATTATACTTAAAAATATAAAAATATTTCGATGAATAATAGTTGAAATTTTTTTGAATCACTAAGTATCTCCTAAGAACCACATGTATAACCTACTAACATATCAGTATTTTCTGACATATTTTATAATATATACCTATTTAAAAAAAAATTAAGGTATCGTTGGAAATATCCATAAGATTTAGGCAATGGAAACAAGGCTGTGAAGAGGAATATTATGGGGAAAACAAGAATTGACTTATTAGCTAACAAAAGAGATTCAAATTCAAAAAGATTCAGAAACAAAACCAGAAGAAGCGATGGGTGGATTTCATGAAGGATGATAACGAAGAAGATGTTTTGGTTATCATTTAATTGGATGACATCAAGTCAAGATAGCAAGCATTAAATACTTCTTCTTTGGCACAATAAGCACCTCAGACATTAAATCTGGCAAATATCTCCGATTATCAACCTTAACTTGTACGACGTAAAGCACAAAGCCGATTGAGAAAATTAGACATATTGTGATAACCTGATGTGCTGTGAACTGTATATAGAACTAGAAAATTTCGAAATTGACGACTAACTAGTCCGTGTACCCACCAAAAAGTATACGATATTTTTATCCGAAGAAGCCGGTTCCACTTCCTCCCAATAAGTGGATAATGATCTATTATCTTGTTTCTTTCTAGACCGCAATTGTTGGTTTTTGATACGTACCTACGCTTCGCCGTTCCATTTCTTACAAGGTAACTACTAACAGTAGTTCATAATGATGACTTGTTCAAATAGAAATGTAACCAATATTTTCATCACTAGCGATATCGATGTCACTCTCAGTAGTTTTGGCATTGAGTATTTTGTTAATGCTATCTTGCTTACATTTAATAGAACAAGCGGTTAAATTTTTTTTAATAATCATTACGTTATAACAGCGACGAGTAATAGGCAGCAGCGTTGTTCTCAGTTTTGTATTCTGCTCTTATTAGTATTTTAAGTACGTCACACTAATTTCCTGATTTTTTGACCCCGTCCTTGGCACGTATTTTGTGATCTTGCCTAGTGTGACGTCACATTTTAACAATTTTCAAAATTTTACTTACAGGAATTGAGATGAAACACTTGTAAGTAGGTATTAGATTTTGAAATATGACATCACCAAACTTAGGACCCTCCCACCCCTTGTCCCCCCACACAATGTCACACTTCGTCGAAACCCAAAACTCCCCTAACGTGTAACGTACTCTATGGATGGCCCTTAGCTCGATATTCTTACCCACTACACGGCACGCCTGAGCCGAGGTCCGCGCCTTTAAAGGCACCCACAGGCCTGCCGATCCAAGCTCCGACTGGTAGTGTATCTCCCCCGGGAGACACCGTCCCCCTATGGGGGACACCTGCTGTGGAGGTACCCTCACAGGGAGTGCTCGACTGCAAGGCTCGAGGACAAGGTCTTCGCCTTCCCCAAAAAACCCGGTAGATGCTGTAAAGGCCTCTCGGCCAACAGCTTAGGTCTCCAAAACAAACATAATAGACATTCTTGATACACGGTGCCCGATTTGACACAATGGTCCGAAAGTTAAATTTAAGCAACTTAAGAGCGTCTGTATTATGATTTATTCACACAGATTTGATCGTAAATTTCGTGTGCGATCTGTATGCCCACGCCTCCAGCGAACAGATGGCACATCCGATTTTTTGCCCAAAACGAAAGTCCCACGTTTATTTTTCATACTTCCTTGGAGGCGGCCGTTTGTAATTATTAGCGGGTTTTCTGTGAGAAAGAACCTGAACTTGGTTATTGTTTTGTTCAAATCTGGATCTCGAAAATAGCTCGCAGGCTGTGTTCCACCATTGCATTCCACAGCAGAATAAAGATATAAAAAATCAAGTATATAACTAATTTTTAAGTAAAATGTATTTTACTTACATCCATACATATAGATATTTATTTTAAAATAGAAAAAAAAAAATTCTTACACTCGGACCAATCATCTAGCTAACCCAAAGTAAGCATTGGTATGTACACAGGTATGTATGGCACAGGTATGTACTTTCTAGATGCAATGATGCACAAATTTTAATAGACATAATAATCATATAGCTATATAAACATTTGTAATATACCACATAAACAATGACATACAAACAACCATGACTGTGGTGAGGGTGGTCACAATTTTATTCTGTCCTACCGTCACCACACACTAAAAAAACTAACACAAAATACATACATAAATCACGCCTATATTCCCGAAAGGGTAGGCAGAGGTGCACTAGCACCCACGCTTCGCCAACCATGTCAAGTCCCATGTAATACGTGGCGAGCCTATTGCCATTTATCGGGCACAAAAGTCGCAGTACATTGCTAGGTGGTATAAGAGGAACGCTGCTGCTCATTCCTAATCACTGATTTATGCTTAGTCGCTTTGTACGACACCCACGGGAGAGATTTGGGGTGGTGACAATTGTATTCTACTCTGCCGTCACCACACGGCACATTAACACAAAATAATGTCATTTAACTCTCTTGAAAGAGACGGTGTTTAAATTTAATTTTAGCCAGTATGATTCAGAATTAGAACCATTGTCTTATTGATTTCACTTATTATTTTAATTGCATTACCTTTAATTTGCATTTGATGATTATGTAGTTATTTTGTTTTCAATGGGCAACTTATCTTAACCCCCGAATCCCACCGTTATTTAATGACAGTTATCTCAGCTGCGCATGATGCATTGTGATGGATCGTGAGCAATAGTCGAGTCCTTTTGAAAATGAGTACTCTCCACAACATATCAGACTAAACAGAACTGCGGTATTGTTTTTATATGTTATGGTAGTAACCCTGGTAGTATCTTTGTGAGAAATACAAAACTTGTTCTCGAGTCATTGAAAAAAGCAATATACTTAAACCTTATCCACCTTATTATAAAACATGGACTAAAGTTAGTTATATAATAGTTTAAAATTGATCCTGTCACTGTTATTTGCCGAATGTAAGACAGAGTTAGCGTCAATTTTAAACCATGAGTAACTTTAGTCTACGTTTTATAATAAGGGGTATGACTCTATCTGCCGCACTCAGAGACGTCAATTAATTTTAATGAGTATTTAATGTCAAAAAATTTCATTAAAATCTAGACCATAGACCCGGCAAGAGTAGCGACTAGTTTTAAATTGTCATTTTTTGACGTTAAGTACTCATTAACGTTATTTGAAGTCTCTGAGTGCGGCAGTAAAAGTGACATCCATTAATACTATTTTAGAGCTTTTTGGTAAACTACAGTCGACAGTATACCTACCTATAGGTTCTGTGACATCCGAATCCGACGAACCGGTTATGTAAGCCACGCGTCACTTCTGATTCTCAGGCTATTTGATAGTTGATCTATCGGACAATGGTAGGGGTTCGCGCCGGAAATAGGACCAGTTCCACAACCACATCCTTCTGCTATTTATAGTATTTGACTTTTTTGTGCCTAACCAGAGCAACGGGCTCGTTAAAGAGCTAGAGAGAGAGAGTTCGTAATACATACATACATAAATCACGCCTATATCCCCGAAGGGGTAGGCAGAGGTGAACTAGCACCCACGTTTCGCCAATTATGTTAGGTCCCATGTAATAGGTGGCGAGCCTATTGCCATTTATCGGGCACAAACCACACGTTACCAAAGCATTCAAATCAGTGTCATTTACAACCCTTATTTCTTTTTGTTTCAGGTGCCTTCAAAGTGATGTACCAAAACTAGAAATCCGAAGATGTATCTCAAATTATTTGTAACTTTGAGCTTAATTCTGGTCTGTGATGCAAAACTGCCGAGAAAGCAGTATTTGCAGCCGAATGCGCTTCCGTCCAATCCTACAGACGCGCCAGTGCAGCAAATAGAATTGCGAAGCGGAAAGACTAGTCGGATAGTCGATCAATACAGGGTGAGGCATCGGAGAGAAGTGTTCGATTCGAAATCGTACGAATCGAGTTTGATATGGGCACACTCTGAGAGATTGGACGAAGACGGAGATGTGTTACTTAAATGGGTGAACTCGGATTCGAGTATCACCTTCAGATTGGAAGCGAGGACCCGTGGTTACGTCGGCTTAGGGTTCAATTCGGCGAGAAACATGAGAGGCGCCGATTTGGTAGTCGCCTGGGTTGACGACAGGAATGGCAACGCTCAAGTGCTGGTGAGTTTCGTATTTTTAAGCAAACATCTGCCGTTTTGTTCCCAACACAGCGGCCTGTTTATTTTGCGAGTGTTGTACAAAATTCCATAGCTAGGTATGTTAGTAAAGGTACATATGTGTTAAAAAAAATTACGAAGTGATTTTACATTCGTGAATTGAGTTTAGGTTATAGGCGTTATTGCCGTGATTGATGTTGTGTGTGAAATCAACAATTTTATAAATTTCAATCATGAATTTTTAACAACAGTGTTTCTAATCAACTTGCGAGTATAGTTTAGACAGTTTCTTGATAGTAATATGATGGCAATGTAACATGACTACCAAACAGGTGATGAGACACAATCTATTAAAAGACAAAGCTTTGTGGACTGCGGTTTGGACATGTCAACGGCCAGGTATCGAAGCGTGACAGAGCCGTCATCTCTACGATCCGTCGTATTAACTGCGACTAGCATTTGGACAGAATTATGAGGTCGAGGCAAAGGCAAATGACAGTGCAAATGCCCCTTGTCAAATTTTAAATTCAGTAAAAGCTTCATAACTGTTTTCTAAAGCTTGAACTACTAGGAGTTTAACAGACAAAGTTGGCTGGTCTATAAAGTGATCGGACACACTGTGTGTTTATTGGCGCCATATGGCACCTCGATTTTATAATAAGACTAGCTTCTGCCCGTGACTTCGTCTGCGTGTAGCCTATATTATATGATACTCTGATTTATGAGCAATATTTTTGTGAAGTGATATTAAAATCTTATCGGTAAAAATTGCGTGAAAGAGTAATAACAACCACACGACACATACATCCGTACAAACTCTCGCGTTTAAGGATGGAGACGAAAAATTTAAAGAAAGCCGTTTAGCTTAGTAGGTATGGACATGTTATGAGACGGGATGCCGTGAATGTTGATAAATGTCGAAGTAGAGGAAGACCACGAAAAAGATGGATGGATTACGTGATCATATGAAGGTAATGGGCGTGGATGAGGAGTAGGTGACGAGTGACAGAAGAGGGTCGGGAAAGTTTGTAGTATAGCGTGGTCTTTGGCGACGTTTGTTTCCCATGGAATAACTATTGACCACACCACGGAAAATATCGGAAATGGTACTAATCTTATTTCTTTTACCCCGTATTGCAACCACGCCCGAGACCGCAAGTTTGTTTCCATACAAATGCGCAATTGCTCGCTGAGTTTATTCTAGATGTTAGATTGTTGTGTTTTTTTTTCTTTTGTCTGTTTTGTTGAGCAGCGCTTCCATTATTACGGGTGCTCTGTCTCTATCTGATATCGTTTTGTCGGTTGAGATGGAGTCGCCGAGCGGCTACCTACGTCTGATTTTACGGCACTTTCATTGTTTGGATAGATACATAAAAATATTTTACACAGTAAACAAAACTGGAGTCCATTCGGAACACCATTGTTCTGTTGACGACATAAAAACAAGAAAATATTTTGTTGCTAAGTAATGAGAAATATCATCAAAACTGAAAGCACATTTGTTACTAAATGTTCATGAAAGCAGCGATTTGCTGTGCAAATAGTATTTTTGATACGCGTTTATGGTTAGTTAAGTTCTTTAGGATAATCCTGTGAACAAATAAATAGAATCCATGAAAAATTTGCTATTCGAAGTTTATTTCAATCTGCAATTAAGTGGGCGTTATGATGAAAAACTAATGTGATGATGTGATATTATGATGATGATAAGATTTATTTTGCTGCTTCACCATCAGTTCTTTTGCTCAGCCTGGACCAAAAGGCATGAGCCTTTTTATTATAATTGAAAATATACAGTCAAATCTCTGTGCTGTTTGTTCTGTAGAAGTATTGGCTGATGTTATCATCTCTACTTTTTCTAAATAAGCAATTTTTTGCCACCCACCCCAAACATTGCGTAGATTGCGCTATTTAAATGTTAAACTAGCCTGCGTTTTTGATGTAGGTACCTACCAAAATTGTAAAAAGTCTGTGAATGCCTTTTATTTCTAGCCGTTTCGGTACCTAAACCGTGCCAGAATTCTCTCTCTTCACAATTTACATTCTCAGAATTTGCAACAGTTCATTAGCGGCATAATAAGTCCAGATATTTCGAATCAAAAGCCCCTGAGCGCAGCCTGCGAACTTTAACCTGTCTGATAGACATTCCATTTGTGTACAGAGTAGGCATAATAAACATCGGTAATGCGGATACTGAACAAACCGACGCGCAGAGTAACAAATGGTTATCCACTTGCGGATTCCGCGAGTATATACAGTATATACAAGTGCTAGTACAAAAACGTCTTCCAGCTTCATTTATATTCCACATAAATTAAATTACAATCTTCCTCGACAAACAGAAGTGCTTTCTTGCGCCTGTTACTCGAGAACTTACGAATTGGGTTAAGTGTGGAATGGCTTTTCATTTCCACTGCAAACGCCTTGTCTCGCTTCGCCAGGACGCTGGTCGGGATTTTAGTCTTATTTATTTATTAAGGCACACCAACAGCATGACATATACCTTTCTTATACTAAATTATCAGCTCAATGTATAGTTATTGCGTGAACGCTGATTATGCTCAACATTTGTCACAAAATAAGTGCTTCTCAAATATTAGGCAATATGTACATATGTGCTCCTCAAACACTAGACAAAACTAGGTCCCCCTAAAAGTTTTATTCTCTCTGATCACGATCACACACATCTCGTATACTATAGTGCTGACTGCAAATAAAAGAAAATGTTAGTTCCTTTTCAATATTTGAATATATGGCGAACAATCTATTTTTATTGTCACTGTCCTCTCGTTTCGTAAAATTAGTAAATCTTATCCCAGTTAGAGGAATTTCAAACTTAATAGTGGAGCAATAAAACTTACTTTACCCTTGCGCGGTCGAAAGGCGACGTTTTTTGTACTACGCGCGTGGAATACCCAAATTTGATTAGGGGCAGGAAGTAAGACTAATCTGTAATCGATACTTTTGGGGCGATGATCGATATACCTCTCGATTAATTCCTATCGGAGCGGTTGCCCGTAGGCCGTAATCATACATTCTAAGTCTAATATCTAATGGAAATTCCTGCGAAACTATTTAGTCATGGAATTTCTGAGATTTATTGCTCTTCTTAATATGGTGGTGTGGTTTTTGTTTTTATTGCATTGCGCTTTAATGTCGTCCACTCTAGAAACGACTATAAAAAAAAAAAACTATAAAAAATACTTATGTTTTTTCTCATTAAGTCATCTCATCAGTTATCCAGTCCAAATAAAACATAGATCATAAAGCCTTAAACAAAGTAGGTATAATTATGACGTATCCAGAACTTCGGATAAATAAGTACCTACTTGGTCAGCATGGTATGTTCTGGCCCATTCTCCCTATGTTCTTCCACCTATAAGGAAGGTCTGTGCCAAAGCAGAGGGACATTAAATGGCTGTTTATGATGAGCTATTTATAACTTACACATCACACTATCTTAAGTTGCCGTGTGCCGATTAGAATACAATTGTCACCTACCCAATCTCCCGCGCATGTCGTTCTAGGTGATTAACTAAGGGTTAAAGGGTGACTAACTAAGGGTTAAACTAAAGGCTAAAGCGTGACTAACTTAAGCTTATAGAATGTGCAACAGCGTTTCTATTATACATAGAACCTAGCCATTATACCGATTTACGCGTGCCCAATCGATGACATACCTTCTACTTTGCGAAATGTGGGTGTTAATTCACCTCTTACTACATCTTCTGCGATAAATAGGCGTGATATAATACATATTATTATGTATGTACATCACATTAATCAAATTACATTTTCGGTCGCCAATCCCATGATGCAAATTAGCGACTATTCCATTACTTCAGAAATCTCAAAATGAACGCATGTAAACGTATGCCATGATCTCCCTCACCTACACTACACTTTTAATTGTGTTCGTAATTATGGTCATTATAAATTGTTTGAAAATAAACTATATAAATTATACAATACTAATTATTACAAAGTTATTTCTGATATTGCTCGATCTTTACATAAGCGGCCCGAAGTGAAAACTTATAATGAAGGTCGTGGAAAGTTTTCAGTGAATACCTAACTACGGCCCTATTTATTTTCCAACACATAATTCACTTCACAATTAACAGTAATTTGATTCGTTCCCTTATGAAGTGTAAAGTGTTTAATGACTTGAGAAAATTATACAAGCACTGTAAAAAGCAAGCTCGGTGTTATTACGAATGAATAGATTATCGCGGATGGTATTGTGCACAACCCACTTTGTAGGAATCCGAAACAAAGCCATTTAAATGAGTGTGTGTTATCAACAGACAATAGTGGGAATCTTAACTGACAACAATTTCCATTCAGTTTACTTAGCTTTCGTCAAAATATTCTTCAGGGAATTTGCAAATATTACATACAATGAAATGTAGAAGTTTGAGTTGTAGTCTGGATGCTAACACCCATACATTATTTTTCATCGAAAGTTTAAATAACATTATATTTAGGGCCGATTTCACCGCAGAATTAAACGCGATCAGTTGAAGTTGAACTCGGCTTATGTTCTAAACTGAGTTCCGCTACCAAGTTTGCATTAATCAAAACCAAGTTTTATTAAACTCGGTTTCTATGAGAGACAGTGAAATCGGCCCGAAGTATGTGAGTCAATCATCCAATACAGCAGTAAATAGGTATTTTTTTTAATTCTCCTAGTTATTTAGATAAATCAATCCAACTAAATAGCTAAATTGTTGATATACCTATGATTGAGTAAAGATGAAGATCGCAAATAATTTAGTGTAATTGCTAATGACAGAATTTTGTAAGACATGGTGTCTTACAAAATTCTGTCATTAGAGACTGTATATTTTTCTCTTGTCAAAATCACTAATTTCAGAATGACAACTGAGAGTAGAGATAAATACCTATTAAGTTTTGTTACAATTCTATTTGGTGCATGCCTTTTGTTGACATTATAAAGGTAAGTAAAGTAAACAATAAAAATAGTAAAATTGTTGTTTCAACACAAGACTCACCCCTCGAATCGAATCAAAGGTCTCCTTGTTTTTTGTAAATAATTAAATCCCATTTATATAATTGATTCCTTAAGCGCACGCTTCTCCTGCTTGTAAATTATTTTAATTGAGTTAGAGTTAACTCCTGTCTCCCCGCCAAAAGTTACATACATACATAAATCACGCCGCCAAAAGTTAATTGATTTAAATTACGCAAGTTTTCTCTAATAGCCCATGACTCGGGTTGACTTTCTTAATCTCTCGTATTTCATCAAACGCCTAGGATGAGTAGTAAAACATATAGTCAACATACTTATAATAAATCATAAAACATTAAAGTTATCTTTAAAGATCCTGATTTAGATATAGCTACTGGTTTGCCTACAAGCGATCCAAAACAGTTTCAAAGCAAAATCAAATTGAACACGAAAATGATAAGGGTTGTAGATAGAAGCGCTGAATGATGGAAATCTGTCATTGGATCGACAAGCTCAATTTGTTCGACGTTCTATCTACAGCATCAGACAATTTTTTCTAACTATCAATAGTTTGATAGAGATGAGCGTTTTATTTAAAATCACCCTTTACCTAACACAACTGTTAAATTTCTTTCAAGCACATCGTTGAGTTGAATGAAAGATTTTAATTAACCCTTGTGTTTTCTCCAATTGTATTGAATTGTGTTGTCCAAAAATACGTGCAAACCAGACACGTACGTGTGGAGTGATACAAGTTAAGAAATTTCAAATAATAAGTCGGATAGGTAACCGATGTGTGAGATAAAACATTGTTTAGTCTTCTGTATTGATAAAACATTGTTTAGTCTTCTGTATTGATAAAACATTGTTTAGTCTTTTGTATCGGAAGGTGCTCGAAAAGGATGGTTCCAGCTGTCGTTATGTCTCGACCGGAGTTCCGTGGCTTTAGCCCTTTGTAGAATATTGTATTTATGTCTGTAGAGTATAGTAGGTATCAATCAACTCTAGTAATTATAATATTTTGGGCGAGTAACTTCCGCACTCAGAGACGTCAATTAAATATAATGAGTATTTAATGCAAAGACCTTGGTAGTAGGAAGAAGAATTTCGAAAAATTATGATCTTGAGGCTTATTAATTATTTTTATTATTTCTACATTGCTTAATTTATTTCTACATTGCGTTGGCTTACAACGTGAAGTGTAAAGGTTAGAAGAATTTCGGCAAGTTAATTAGTGTCTTGGGTGGCCGAGCGGCTGCCCGGATAGCAACGGACGCGGGTTCGATTCCCGCCTCAAGATCATAATTTTTCGAAATTCTTTTTCTAACTACCAATATCTTTGTACTATTTTTTCTAACATTTATATAATGTTAAAATTAAAATCGAATAGAGTATTTAATGTCCAAAATTTTCATTCAAATCTAGACCATAGACCCGGCAAGAATAGCGACTAGTTTTGAAGTGTCATTTTTTGACGTTAAGTACTCATTAACGTTATTTGACGTCTCTCAGTGTGCCAGTAAGGTAATCAAAACCATGTGTAACTTAACTATAGTATAATAAATTGAATGCAATGATTGAGCAGAAAACAGCTTGTAAATAAAATGTGATATAGAACGTTTTAAAGAAACTGGAAACACGATTGAGTATTAAATATTGATTGAGTATTGAAAATATCTCATAGTAAAGTTTGCAGACCATTTTCAACACAAAATCAAACGCCCTTTTGGGGTATTATGTTTAGATTTAACTCCTTTTTACGACACAACTTTCGTGTTTAGACAGGATGAGAGCTATTCAAAAGGGCTTCTACTAAGAGAGCACAAATATTTAACTCGAAGCGTTGAATAGTCAAATTTATCTTTGATTTTGTAAGGGATTCACGGGTGTAACGACATTTTATTGCTCAAGTTACGTGTTAGTCACCGCTTAACCTTTAGTGGTCAATTTCATCGAGCCGAGTCCAACAGATTCATTACTCACCTCACGTATAATTCGGTTACTTGAAATTCGTGTAGTGGAGTGGCATTTTAAATGAACCCAGAATTAAGTTTACTACGCCCCGAGTGTATCACACGCTTAAGTAATACGTCTCTTGAATTAATAATCCAAATACATGTCTCGTCAACTAAATTTTTTGTTGTATAATTAAAAAGGGCAAGTTTGGAGTTTAGTATTTGTGCTCTGGTAAATAAAATCCAAATTACATTACAGTTAGATATGAAAACGTACTTAATTGGAATTGCTTAGAGGTTTTGAGCATTAGTAACTCCACAAACGTTGTACATGATCAATTATATTTATTATTCTACTGAAAAACACGTAGTACCTACGAGACGTAAACGACATGACAATTCTTAGCATTCCATGGATTCACGGTGTGGGTGAATAGTGTTGCAGATTTCTGCGGGCCTAGCACGGGGACGTAGACAAGTCTCTCTCCAACCCTTGACAGTGTTTTGTATGTAATTGATGGCGAGTCTATTGCCAGTTATCGGTCACAAAAACCGCAGTATATTGCTAGGTGGTATAAGATTGCTACTGCCCATTACTCATCGCTGTCTTTACCCTTAGTCGTCTTGTACGACACCCACGGTAGATAGGGGTAGTGATTGTTATTCTTATAAGTTCATAAATTCCATTTGCTCCAAGTTTGACTATTTTTATTCGGGTCGTTGTGCAAGAAACAATGTGCACGAGCCGTCGATTCAAAACAAAAAGCTTGAGCAATTCGTGGTGTAAGGTGCATGCCAGACACCTGCGCTTAATGCTTACGTGTGAGGAATACCGAGGCGAGGGTGAAATAAAATGCTTTAGAAACGTTTAAATTTAAAGCCACGCCAGGCAAGTGGACTTGATTGCCTAATGTTTGTTTAGAATAGGTTTGTTCTAATAAATAATCAATAAGATCTTGTATTTGTTTTTCGTATCTCTCTGGATAAGTTTCTGTCCATAAGTAAGACCAGCCTATGTTTCCAGCAATATTACTAGGTTAGTAATGGCATGGAATCTCAGAGAGGAGTCAGAAGCCAAATGTATAAGCTTACACTTGACAGCAAATTAATTGCATGTCCATAGAATGTTTCCTCTGCAACGTCATGGAATATGAGACAGTTCTTTGGCTGCAGCATCAATATACTGCTTTATTTTAGCATAAAGAATAATTATTTCAGTACAGTCTTCATCGCCAATCGCAGTCTTCTATGCTGGCCTGGGAGCGAACAAATAACGTAGAATAGGCCAGCCCCGACTCATCCCACGGGTGTGGTAAAAGTCGACTAAGGGAGATTGCCCGGTGCAGACCAATGAGCACCTTGGGGCACCCGAATGGTGGAGGGCAAACCACCAACAACAGCATACCCAAAGAGGGTTGGTGTCAGGCAGGCGGCCGGCTGTAAAACCTAAGCCAAAACTTTGAGCAGTATGGATTGAAATGTTGTCATTCCAATCACTCTCTCCGTTCATAGGTCTCTTGACATGGTCCGTTCCGTCTCTTTTCTATACATTCATTCATTACTAGCACCTTTACGGTGTGATGGGTGATATGAATCAAAAGGGAGTGGATGGCTTGATGACGTCTGACCTTTGTGAATGGAAGAGGCAACATACTGCGCCGACCCCAGATAGACTGGGAACAGGGCAGGGAGAAGAAGTCACGTCAGAAGAAGTCAAGTCTTCATTGCCACAAGTTATCATGAGTAACAAAAATATTTTTTCCTGACAAGTCGAACTCGTGCCACAATATTAAAAGCCCTTCCCACACTATTATCGGTGGCATCGGTAAATTTCGCTATACACTCGTCGGCAATATTTTCATCACGTACACAGTTGGCTGATTTTGGTATCCGCTAATGAACCCAATTGAACACCGTCCAATACCAAACACTCGAATCATTAATGATTCGGACGCGAGTGATTTCTGCTTTACAGCGCTCGACTCTCGTATTCGATTGGGCTTAACAAGAGCGGCTGTGTTTGAAACTTAATTGTTCGTGCCTATTTTGCTTTAAGCGTTTCAATTCAAGCAATAAACAAGTTGAATTTGAGACCTTAATTGTCACTTAACAGTTAACTCTTTAAATATTTATTTTAGGGCCTATATTGTGTTGTCACTAATATTAATTTATACAATAAAACACATCGCTGTTGGTCTGGTTTGAAACTGATTCAGACTAATATCAATGCACGAACCTAAAAATTGGAGTATTCGTCATTTCACACTACTTTCCCATAAGGGTATGAATCGAAAAAGGTCAGATTTTGAATTGCTGTTCGAACCATGGTATGAATCGGCTAAGGACTTCTTTTAGCTTCGACGAATTATCAATAATCAGTGTTCTGATAAAATTTTCTACATTTACGTCTATAACTTTCCAAAACCTTTTACATTTACTAAGTACCTTCCTAAATCATTGGCAACGTAATGCAACTCTTTGATCTGATCGCATATTTTGAAATTCATTTATGATAATTTGTTTGGAAATGAGCCAGTAGTTATTGCACTGTTTCTTATTTATACACAAATTAGTACGAGATTTATTTACAATCATGACATCACTCGTATGCATGTGCTGCTGAATAAATCTCCGGTAAACTTGTTAGTCATACCAATTTTATCGAACTGATATCGCACTGCAATGGAAATAATAGAATAGTCTTTTCACATTGAAGACCTATAGAAAAAAAATGTAAGCACTTTGCTAAAATCAGTTCTTGTATCTAATTTCTGTACTCAAATATAATCCGAGCTTCTTTCGCGATTCCCACAAGATAACCATCAATAAGTACGTACACTTATAGACAGTTCAGCCTGGAATTTTATTACAATATAGCAACATTTGCCATAACCGAATTCATTGGAGTGGACCGTTCTTGTTTCTAATTTCTTGAGAGATAAAGTTGAAAATTGCTTGGCCCAAGAAGCCTAGGTAATACCGTATGGCGTTTAACATGGCATTCCCATTGTGTCTCGATTCTCATGCGCAAACCATCAAGTTGATTCTCAAAACTTATTCTTTTGTGTGAACGGTGAAAGAATTTTAATGCTTCCGTTTGAACTTGTAATAAAATCACACAATGTCCCTAGTTATGTAACGATAGCAATTTTTTCGTTTAATTTTCTGGACATGTTCTCTAAACTATTTTGCATTTTGCATGAGCGTTTTAGCTGTAAGCAGAATTACAAAGATGTACCTGCCTAGATAGGTTTTTGATTAAGGTACGGTATGCATTGATATTGTTTGCGATAGACTACGTATAAAAAGTACAATATTGACCTTTCAATTAGGTCTCTTGAAAATTATCACTAGTATGATATAATTCTGAAGAGGACATTCGATCACAATGTACAGTAAAGCGCTGAACATCTGATTCATAACAACGGAAAAGCTCAAAGTGCGAATATAATTTACACCAATATCTTTTAAATTTAAATAACGTAACATTTGACAAGCAGACTTCTGTATCGTTACAATCGTTAATAGTCTACAATTCTACATTAAAAAGTTTTGCCAGTCTTTTTCTTGTTCCTCTACAGAATGTCTAAAATGTCCTAATATCTAAGATCAGTCAAGATCGGACACATATTTATGTGTGTGTGCTATGTGCCACAGACATAAACTGCGCGCAATATAAAGCGAAGGCAAACCAGTCGGAGAGCTTCAGATCTCGACAATTAAACCCAGGATATGATATAAAGAAACTTTTTTCTGAATGGCCGTGGGAACGCGAATCTCGCACAGTATTCTTCTCAATCTGTAGGTTCAATCCACGTGAAATCCTGTTCTGTTGGTTTGGAATGGTACGAGACAAATAGCCACCTTAATATGAGGACTAGGTTTTGTATTAATGACAGTGCCGATGGTTAATTGCTTCCTCTTTTAAGGTCTAAATACCGGACGACATTCAAATGTCGAATATCAGGCTTTATTTTTAGCAGTTTTACTGTAACAGAGGAAATTACAAGACCATCCATTTATTATCAGACATCAATTAACTTTAATGAGTTACTTATACAAAAAAATGTCAATCAAAACTAGACCACAAACTCTGCAAGAATAGCGACTAGTTTTGAATTGACATTTTTTTGTAGGTTTTAAGTTCTTATTAACGTTAATGACATCTCTGAGTGCGGCGGTAAGTTATTCTAATAATTTATGCTTCCGTTTTGGAATATTTATAAATTTTAACACAAAATACAAGTCTTAAGATGCTTCCGTTTTGGAATTTATAAATTTTATCACAAAACACAAGTCTTAAGAGATGCGCTCGAGGTATGTTCTTTACCTTACTTACTACAATGTAAAAGTTTTATGATGCAGTATTTCTGCGGTGTGTAGATAGTGTAATATTCTTTTCACTGGAAGTTCGGGATTGCGTGTGGGAAATTTTATCGGTTTCATTGTGTCCACGCCATGGAGATATGCGTTTGAGTTCGATTCACAAGGCAGCATCCCACGTTGATTGATGGCTAAATCCATGGGTGTGTTTTGGGAAGGGCGAGATTTTTTTGCCGATACACATACTCAGCGTAACATTCGGAATTGTGGTTCGTAGATTAATTTTTAAGTATAATTATTAAAGTTCGTGTCGCTAAATATTAATATGTTAATAATTATTTCATTATTCTCTTCTCAAGAGAATTCTCAAGTTCTCATAAAAATATCCGCCCAAGTAGGTACTATACATTTTTCAACTTCCTTTGTAAATATATTAAACTTTTCATCATATCTGGAGCGTGTAGTTTAATGTTACTTGTTGAGATTTCCTTTTTTTATCTACAGAACAAAATGTCTTGAGACGCGGACAATATAATCGATCAACTTATTTGTGAAATCTAACAGAACATAAATCCTGTATCCGACAACCGTAACTTGACAATGATAGTGGAAGTAGAAAACTGCACATAAATTATGGACAACTATCTATTTTATCAAATTTCCTTTCTTCACCCGACATTGAGGAATAAGGGAGCAGATAACAAAGGCGCCATGAAATTCTTAACATCTGACATTCGGTGTAGGTTTGTAATCCCCTATCATTACACACGCCAGGTGTTCTGGCACGTGCGAGCGACATCTGTCGGCGGAAAAAAGTAATATTATTACTCGTCTCTTTATTGCACACATCTTGTGAGACATCTGCTATTCTATTTTAACTTTATCATCTGCCGTTCTATTCGGAATGCTTGTTGCAATTCTTTAAGCCAATGTAGATGCGTCTGTACTTTTCCTACCGAATATGAATGGCTGTGATTCGCGTTATCTTTTTGGGCTCATTGCCATTGGTTAACTTTTGACGTTTATTGCTGCAGTACGTCTGAGTCTGCAATACATACATACATTACACTTATCTATCAGGCAGAGGTGAATTCACAGTCAAGATTCCAAGACCACAGATATATCAATATAAGGTTAGGTGGTAGAAGGCGGTTGCCATCCATCAGGTACACGAATAGCAGTATATTGATATATAGGTGATATATGATAAACGCTGCTGTCCATTGCTCATCGTTGATTTTACATTTATTTGTCTTGGACGACGCCCGCGGGAGAAATGGGGGTGGTGACAGTTGTATTCTGCTCTGCCGTCACGACACAACGAGTATGCAGAGATTTTTACGCTCCATCTTTCGCTGTTTAAGTACTGTTTTTTCGACATACATTATAAGTTACTTGACTTGTTTACTGTAGCCGTGAATTAGGATATCAAATGTATAATTTGGGGAAGGTATTCATGAACGTAGTAGAAGTAGTTTGTTCAAGAACTCCATAAATATATCCCATATTATTATAGGTACCCCATTATATCTGTAACTACATAAAATATTTAAGTCCAGTAAGTGACACTCATTTATCTTTTGTAGTTAAGAATTGTAAGTAGTGAATAAATTATTCAGTAACTAGTTTCTGGATATGTTGTTGAATTATTTATACTCTAACTAATCTTTACATCGTTGTCTTTGCGTGTAGCTTATGTGCACTGCGTTATTGCTAGATTTGCGTCAGATCGTTGCCATCTTAGTAACATTACCCCTTAAGATTAAATTAATACCATTATGGCAATAGGCTCGCCACCTATTACATGGTACCTAACATAATTGGCGAAACGTGGGTGCTAAATCACCTCTGCCTACCCTTTCGGGGATATAGGCGTGATTTATGTATGTATGTAAAATACCATTATTACTTAAAGTAGACTAGCCTCGTCTAACGTACCTACTAGGACTTAAAAAGTTTCTAAGAATCTTCTCCGTGCCCTTATTATTCTAATTAGGTTCGGCAAAACATTCTTCCTCTTCCACTCTCCTCTCCTCTATCAGACCTGAGGTCAACATGAATTGCCCTTTGTCTCATATCATATTTCACACAATATCGCTTCTTCGGTTTTCCTTTCATTCTAGGTCCATCCACACCCATATTTAACATACCTGCATGCAGAACATTCATCCTCAGAATAAATAAAGAATATTTATTTCTTTTACACCTTTCTTTAGTTAAATCATTTCGTCCAAAGTAAGGGTTATGGACACTAGACGAATGATAAGAATATACATGCAGTACCTACTTATCTAAAGTTTTAATTTTATGTTTTTGTCTCTGGTAACTTGAAAAAATGGTTCGTTTTCAATCTGTACAAAAAGCTTTACAACATTAAACACAGCATGCAAAATCAAAATGGCTGCGCTGTGGCGTGTAACGAAAAACAACTGACGGGCGCGTGTAATCGAAAACTTTTTCACTATTATATTCTAAACGGAGTGGGTACAAAAACAAAAGAGCGCTGCCCCAAGAAATGGGGCCTTCTAAAGAATGTTGAAACGACAATTTAATATAGTGATTTTTTATTTTCTGGCGATAGGCTCGCCACCTATTATTATATATGCGACTTACTCCCGAATACAGAAACGCTACTCAAATTTTGAGCACTACTTACATAGTTAAGTATCAGAATCTGTCAAAATTTAAATGTTAAGCGGGACTCAAACTTTGTGTTGGTAGCGTTTCTGTATTCGGGGTTTAACTTATTCAGCGAAAAGTGGGTGTTGCTTACCCCTTCGGAGATATAGGCGTGATATCTGTATGTATGTCTTTTATTTTCTTCTTCAGGATTGCCACGGTCCCCAGTTAGAAGACTTGGCGGTAGCTGACGAGGTGCAGAACTATGAATTGATATCGGGATACCAGAATGCCACACACACGACAGTTGAATTCCGAAGACAGTTGGACACGTGCGATAAGCAAGACTTCGTCATTGGTGTAAGTAGTTTTTAAGTTATTATTTAAAACTATAGTCCGTCAAGTTCGTGCGCGACTTTCCTAGCGGGGTTGGGTGATGCGGAGAGGAGCGAGGCTTCCCTCCTCCCCGCATCACCCGACCCCGCTAACATCTAAGAGTGCCCTGTCCCCGCCACCGTCTCTCATACCGCAGGAGGGTCGCGCACGAAGTTGTCGGACTATAGCTGATACGTTGTTATGCCATAAAAATTGTCCCGTAGCCACGGCTACGATTTGGTTGCCATGGTTACGTCAAATGTTTGACGGGATAGCGGTTTATATGGGAAAATTAATTTTTTGTTTTTACTGTTTTCCTCGCAATTTTTCCATATTTTCTCACCTTTCCTGCCTTGCCTTGCCCAAGACAATCATTTCAATACCAAAATCAGCTAAATCGGCCCAGCCGTTCTCGAGTTTTAGCGAGACAAACGCACAGCGATTCATTTTTATTTATAAGAATAGAAAATTTATATTGTTTCATCATCACCACAGCCCTCTAATATCCCCACTGGCTTGTCATGGATGAAAGTATATACGGAGAACGAGTCGTAACCCACCACTCTGGCTCAGTAGTTGCCATATCGTTTATTACAAATAGATTTCGAGAGGAGCTTGACAGCGCTGTGGCTTAGCTCGCTTGGCCTGCGATTGTGTAAAAGTAAGCAGTGTTCGCTAAAGCCGGATGGGTGACCGAAGATTTACAGCATGGAGGAGCTCGAGATAAGGCTCCTCCGTGCTTCGTTAGGCACGTTGAACCATTGGTCCCGACTGCATCTGCAGGTGTGTTAATCGCCACCAATCCGCACTGAGTTTTGAGAAAAACCTGTACCTTTGTGTAATTTGCCGTATAACTTATGATTATGTATTAATTATTTTTTTTTTTTTAATTTTGTATCAAAGTTTTTGTTATATGTTTAAATTCTGCTGCCATTTCTTTCTACATATCTATAAGATAAGTAGGATCAGAGGAAGCTAAATCTCCGACCACAAAGGCGCCATCGATTGCTCCGATATTGTTTACACTCTTATAAGGGTAACACGCAACGTCTTAGCCGATCCTCGATAAGTCTAGAGACCCTTAACGCCAGATAGCTTTACGAAAGGGAATCGGAAGTGTTGGAGCGAATTCCGGTCCGTGTATGGAATTAACTGGTGTATCCAAGTATTTGTGATCTAGGGACCTTATCTGGTCTATCCGAGTAGGTATATTGTGATCTCGGGATCTGGAATGATCTGTTAGTAGGTAAGAGACACCGAATTAATGCCAATGTGAAAAAATTAGTATTCATGGTTGGCGTGGAAGTGACGTATAATAAACGTAGAATGTGCCAGGCTCCACTCACTCACAGTGATTCGTAAAAGTAGACTAAGGGAGATGTGGATGAATAAGCAAGTTGGCGATATGTGGGTTTTAACTTTATTTATTTAATCATCTCTACCCACCAAAAGTGTGAAATTTTATGAGCTTGACGCCTGAGATAAGTATGTTTGTGTATACATGTATAATCTTAACAGAGATCGCAAAATAACGTTTAAACTCAAACACAAATCAAAAGGATGTAGAGGAATTGGTTTATTATAAATATTGTAAAGAAATTGGTTTATTCTGATAAAGATTGTAAAGAAAATGGTTTATTCTGTTCCAGGAAGACACGGTTCAGGTTCTATGGGCGTTAGGACCAGAAGGTTCGGATGGTGAACTCCCCAAGCATGTGAAGAGTGGCTCTAAACCACTGCGGTTGCTTCAGCCAGTAGGGAAGCCGAAGGTACCCTTGAAGAGCTGGGACGTGAGACTGAACAATGTAAGTGTTATGATAATAAACTCCTTATGTAGGTATTTTACTCAAAGTGGGTTATTGTCAGGTAGGCGACCGGCTGTAAAGCCTAAGCCAAAACCTTGATCAGAATGGATTGGACTTTTTTATCCCTATCAATCTCTGCATTCAATGGTCTCTCGGCATGGCCGGTTCAGTCTCTTTTCTAATTCTTACATGCATACATTCAACCAAAAGACGGTAATGGCTTGATGACGTCTGAGCCAAATGAATGGAAGAGGACACATACTGAGACTCTAGACAATCTGGGAACAAGGCAGAAAAATGACGAGGGTTAGAAAATAATTCTGGGGCCCTAAACAAGGGGCCAATCTAGTCCAACGAATATAATAAAAATGCATGAAACTGACGTTTTACTGAAAAACACCATGGCGACTGTCGTGTCAAATGTAAGGATGCCTGTCCATTGACGCGGAGCGAGGTTGCGGACCGGAGAAACGAGGAAATATTAACCAATAGGATTACATAAAATATCGGAGCGAAAATGGTATGCAATCCTATTGGTTAATATTTCCTTGTTTCTCCGGTCCGCAGCCTCGCTCCGCGACAAAGGACATGCAGCCTTGAGTAGTTGTCTAAAATTGACATTTGTTCGATAGAAACCTTGCCTGTATATTCTTGGTGAGAAATAGCACTACTGTTAACAAAGATTATTCCACGGAATCGGACTCAGCTTATCGCGTAGCGGGCACCTGCGCGAACGGACGCTAGGTGCGGCGGCAGGTGCTACAAACACGAATCGTCTCCAACGGTTGACTACATAAAGGCGCAAGTCTTACTTATTGACCCAAGAACGTTATCAAATGATCAAAGCAGTTACATATATACATAAATCATGCCTATATCTCCGAAAGGGTAGGCAGACGTCATAATCGACGTCTTGCCAATTAGATTTACTGCCGCTCTCAGAGACGTCAATTAACTTTAATGAGTACTTAGTGTCAAAAAATTCATTGAAATCGAGACCATAGACCCGGAAAGAATGGCGACGAGTTTTGAATTGTCAGTTTTTGACATTATGTACTCATTATCGTTATTTGACGTCTCTGAGTGCGGCAGTAAGTCCCGTGTAATAGGTGGCGAGCCTATTGCCATGTATCGGACACGTAAATCGCGCGTTTCATCAGTTAGATAAGGTCCCATGTAATAGGTGGCTAGTCTATTGCCATCTATGGGGCACGTAAATCGCAGTTTATTACTAGGTGGTATAAGAGGAATGCTGCTGCTATTACTCATTACTTTCTTAACCCTTACTGCCGCACTCAGAGACGTCAAATACGAGACGTTAAATATAAATAATATATAATAGGCCTAAATAATGATATGGCCAAACGTGCATCGACATAATCATTAAACGTTGACGTTTAAACGGTATGCTCAATTTTAGCTGGCCATTCCATGAAATGCAACCATTTCATGAACCAACCGCTCCGCAGCCTAGCTCTGCATCAATGGACAGGCTTATGTGCGGAAAAGACCCAGCTTAACTAGATGTTACACAAGGGACACTGCCGCCCATTCCTCGTTCTGATATACCTCTTATTCGCCTTGCCTGCCTCTCCCGTGGGTGTCGGACAAGCATGACACCCACGGTGGAGGTAGGACCAAAACAGACCGTCGTTCAAATTCACTTGGAACCAATTATGAAACTGGTTTTTATTTCATAACTAACACACATTCTGCTCCGTCTGGTGCATTGTCGATTCGTAGTCTTCCTGATACTATCTGGTGCTTGATCAATATTTATGAAGCGACGCTTGAGTCCGCCATTGGAGGAGCCACGTTGCATTTAATTGCACGTTTTTCCTCGCAGTCAATGTACTTGCCTACTGTCGCTTAGATTGGTGCGTGATCAGACTTTGATACACTGGAAGCAGTAAGTAAATAATGAGTAAGCATAAATGTATGTAACATTAAGTTAAAATTGGGATAATAAAATTTGTTTTGCGCTTTCGGAAACCAGTGACCAGTTAGTGCGATGCGCACGCTGGGATGAAAATATCGCTATGCACGAAGGTGCCTAAAGGTAAAGACAGCGATGAGTAATGGGCAGCAGCCAGCAGCGTTCCTCTTAAACCAGTATTTTATTACTGCCGCACTCAGAGACGTCAAATAAAGTTAATGAGTACTTAACGTCAAAAATATGACAATTCAAAAGTAGTCGCTATTTTTGCCGGGTCTATGGTCTAGATTTGAATGAAATTTTTTGACATTAAATACTCATTAAAGTTAATTGACGTCTCTGAGTGCGGCAGTAAGTAGAGCAATATACTACAATTTACGTGTCCTTTAGATGGCGATATGATGAATTGCGTGATTTAGGTATGCATGTAAAAACTGAACACGAGCTATGTGTAAAATTACAATTACTGGAAATTGTCAAGAGTCATAGTAGTGTCTATGGACACAGCCGCGAATTAGTCGCGGATGTCGTGATATACTTCATCACGTACAAAAAAAATAACATACATACATTAATCACGCCTATAGGAGTAGGCAGAGGTGAATTTACACCCACGTTTCGCCAGTTAGGTTAGGTCCCATATAATAATTGCTTAGTCGCCTTGTACGACACCCACGGGAGAGAGGTGGTGACAATTGTATTCTCCTCTGTCGTCCCACACGGCTTCGACGGCAAAAAAAGTGCTCACAAAACTATACGTTGTTTCAGCTCACCATACCCCACGTTATGGCAACGCTGTTCTGGTGCAAGATCTTCAAAGCGCCCGACCTTCCAACCAAGCATCACATCGTCGGATATCAGCCAATCATCGACAGCCGTCCCATCAAGAACAACCGAGTCCTGGATAAGGATATCTCGTCCCCAGTCCATCATATGGTGCTGTACGAATGCGCTGAGGACCCCGATAAGCAGATTTGGAACGAGTGGGCCGAAGGGGATGGGTTCTTTGGGCCGAATAGACCTAGTCAGTGGGCTACCTGTGTCACTCCTATAGCTGCCTGGGCTATTGGGTCCAAAGGTGAGGAGCAAGCCGTGGAAGGAGCGTTAGGGTGCTTTTTCAACAGGGATGTGCGAGGTGACTAAGCGGCGTGCGAGGAAAAGAGAGTCCAGTACTGTTTCTGTAATACGGAAATGGTGCAATCCTATTGGTGGTTTTTTTCTGGCTACGTCGCACATCTCTGGTGGAAAAGCAGCCTAAGACTTTTAATAGAATCTTTTATATGTGATACAATTCATCGTAGGTTTTTCTTAATGTTTCTATAGATATGTCTGCTATCGGGTTGCAAAGAAGATTAATGTTTATAAAAAAAGATCAATTTTACTGGCTGGTGCTTGTAAATCAATGAATTCAATGAAACCCATACCCCTGCAAAGAAATTAAAAAACGATATATTTAACTTATGCCACAGTTCTTTGAATCCTTCGGATCTATTTTTCATACTTAGTATTAATTTTTGTACCAGCTATTTATAATGTACAAATAAAATGCACAAACACTGCCTGTACTGTAAAGTCGGAAAATGTGTCATGTCAAACCAACTGAATGTAAAATCATGTCCTGCCTAATATTACTATTAGATGACTAATACTTTGTGGTCGCTTTATATTTTGTATAGAAGTAACCATTATGTTTTATTTTTTTTACAAATTAGATGTTTTTAATAAATTATACCTAGAATAATTTATTGCAGAAGTGGAAAATTTCCGTCGAAATTATTCAAATGACTCTAATTAGGTAAACGAATATTAATTAAGTAGAATAAATCAATCCTGACATCGCATGTTGTGGTTTCTACATGCTACTGTGTATGTATTATAATTATAAATCTTTGTCTTTGATGATCTTATCAATAAATAAAAAAAACAAGTAAGTTGGTATCTTTATAATTTAATAACAAAATGTTATTGTTCCAGGGGAATATTTACCGGAGAACGTTGGTATACCTCTAGGCGAGAAAACTGGCGTCTCCTACTACATGCTCGAAGTGCATTACGACAATAAGGCGCTTCACGAAGGTGAGAGATTATTATGAGAATATTATTACATACATACATACATACATAAATCACGCCTATATCCCCGACGGGGTAGGCGATGGTGAACCAGCACCCACGTTTCGCCAATTATGTTAGGTCCCATGTAATAGGTGGCCAGCCTATTGCCATTTATCGGGCACAAAAGAATATTATTGATTTACATAATTATAGTAGACGTGCATGTATGAGAGTAAAGTCACTTCTAAAGTTTCGTTTTATTCTCGTTCGATTGACAAGTTTCATTCAGAAAATTATAGTAGATCTCCTGCTCTGCCGTCACCCCACGAACTTAGAATATGATTGTAATAAAATACAAAGAAGAAGGTATTTGTTTCTCAAACGCAATCACATGAATCTAGGTCAAGAATTCGGTAGATCTGAAAATAAAAGCTATAAAACACAATGGGATTAGTACAACTATTGTTTATTTTCGTTAGCCTAAAATCGCTGGCGAGTTTAGTCGGTGATATCAGTCAATTAGAGACTTTATAAAATATACCTACTGTTTAAAGAATAGGTACATGGTTCTGTTAAAAACTTTTCAATACATTCATTCATCATTAGCGCCTTGGGAAAAAAGGCTTGATTTATGTATCGATCGATACCTTTATTGGAAAACCAGTTATGACCAGCTTTGGTCTACCATTTAGGCATATTTTGCTGGAGACACTACCGCACCAATTACCTTTAATGAGTACTTAATGTCACAAGTTCATCTTCTGCCTATTTATATTTAATATACAAAAATCTCGTGTCTGAGTAGTGTTTGTTACAAAACTTCTCCGAAACAGCTTGGCCAATTGTTATGAATTTTTTTTGTGCATATGGGGTAGATCTGAGGTAGGTCGTAGGCTATCTTATACATCCTTAGGTGATAAGGGCACAACAAAGATTGCCGGATCAGCTAGTAATAGTAAATAAATAGACCTAATTTATGTTTGTATCATCATCATCATCACCATTCCTTTGTAATGTCCCCACTGCTGGGGCACGGGCCTTCCCTATGGATGGAAGAATATAGGGAGATTGAGCCATAACCCACCACGCTGGCCCAATGCGGATTGGTGGGTATTAACGACTGCAGATGCAGCCCGGACCAACGGCTTAACGTGCCTTCCGAAACACGCAGGAACTCGAGATTTTTGGTCACACAATGACCGGCCTGTAGGCCGCTAACTTTTTTTGACAGTTGAAAGTGATGATCACCGAACTATTTACTTATCCATAACTGTTTTCACAGGACAAGTGTCATAACAGCGTTATAGTAAAGTAGTAATGGATCAGTAAATAGTTCAGTGATTACACTCTCAAGTGTCAAAAAAAGTTAGCGAATAGGCCTACTGAGCGACATTGCTTAGTTAACACAATGGCAGGCCAAGCGCGCTATGCCACTGCGCTAGGGAGCTCCTCTTGTATGTATGCCTTTAATATTATATTTTTTTTTATATCCGATCTTTTCTTTCAAAACAACTTATTATTGTTTTATTTCAAATATGTAGTGTGCTCGTGCAAATAATACAAGAGAACATTTTCTTTTAAATTTCAGTGCTTGACAGCTCTGGCATTAAGGTCTACTACACCTCGGTGCTGAGGCACCATGACGCAGCATTGCTCGGTGCCGGAGTCGGGGTGTCAGCTTTACACGTCATCCCTCCCAAGCAGCCCAAGTACAGGACCGTGGGGATATGCAGTCCGGAATGCACCAAAAACGTAAGACCTAAATTAAATAATCCTACTAACTAATAATTATGAATGCGAAAGGGAGTTAGTTTGTTTGGAAATTTTAGCTAGCTTATGAGCGATTGAAATAGGTTATTAATTATTATTATTTTTAAAATTAGTGAACGAAAGCTTTATTATTGTAACCCAAAGTATTGATTGCCTAGATACGTACCTAACTGCCGCACTCAGAGACGTCAATTAACTTTAATGAGTATTTAATGTCAAAAATTTCATTCAAATCTAGACTATAGGCCCGGCCAGAATAGCGACTAGTTTTAAATTGTCATTTTTTGACGTTAAGTACTCGTTAACGTTATTTGACGTCTCTGAGTGCGGCAGTAAGTCATTATTGTGTTTTTGTTATTTTTAATGAGACTTTGACAGTCGTTAAAGACGTGATAGACGTCAACTCAAGCTAAGCCGCGGATTTGTTGGTCACTCCATCCATTAAAATGAATATATTTTACAGCATTATTATTATACCTATTCAAAATAACAAAAATATTTAATACCTATCTTGTTGTTGGTTTTAAGTAACACAATTTTTACAAACAAATATTGTTTTTCAACAGACATTACCCGAGCACGGAATAAACATCGTATCAGTACTGCTCCACGCTCATGGAACTGCTAGAAAAATATCTCTGAAGCATGTTCGGGGAACCCAGGAACTTCCAACAATCTCAGAGGTGAGAATTGTATCGCAACAGCATGAGAAAACGCCATCTGCGAGAATAAAATATAACTCGTAAAGCTGCTAATAGCATGTGGTAAAAAACACGGGTAATTGAAGTTAATGCAGACAACACCGCTAGATGGCGGTTTTAGAAGTTTTGATTTATTTACCAAATAAATTTCATTTCCTTTCATTTTAGTTAAATAGGTACCTATAGGTAGGTAGGTAGGTAAGTAATACCTAACTACTCTCAAAACAAAACGAAACATGAAACCAACTGCTTCTTTTACAAACCAATTCCTTCAAAAACATCTGATTAAGAATCATGCTCATTGTTTTGGAATAGTTCGAATCTTTGCCGCTAGATGGCATTAACTTTACTTTTCTGATTGCAGGAGAATTCCTACGATGCCCGCTACCAACAGTCCCGTGTGGTTCCTGGGGGGAGAAAGTTCAAAAAAGGCGATATATTAATAACCGAATGCACCTACGACAGCACTTCTAGAGACAAACCTATCCTAGGAGGCTATTCAGCATCACAGGTTAGTACTTACTACACAAAGTTGACCTTTTTTATTTTGTAGCTAACTCAGATCTTCTTCTTTTTCTCCCTGCCCTGTTCCCAGTCTCTCTGGGGTCGGCGCAGTATGTTTCCTCTTCTATTCATATAGGTCAGACGTCATCAAGACACCCATTCCCTTTTGATTCATATCATCCATTACACTGTAAAGGTGCTACTGATGAATGAATGTCTAGAAAAGAAACGGAACGGACAATGTCTTGAGACCGAAGAACGGAGAAAGTAATTGGAATGACGACATTCCAATCCATACTGCTCAAGGTTTTGGCTTAGGTTTTACAACCGGCCGCCTGCCTGACACCAACCTTAAATAGACTTAAATGCCATTATATTTCACCAGGAGATGTGCCTATCATTCGTACTGTACTACCCGCGCACACAACTCGCTGGCTGCTACTCGATGACTCCTGTCAAGGAATTCTTCGAGACGTTCGGAGTCAAGGAGTTCTATGGGCTCAGCATGATGCAAGTGGAGAACATATTTTTGTCCTCTGGGTAAGTCTTTATGTTTGATTATAAGCGGACCCATTCTCCCTATATACCTTCCTACATTCGTAGGGATGTGTCCCAGCATTTGGGACATTAAGGCTCAAGTTCACCAAAACTTAAAACAACTGATTAAAAAATAACCGTTAGCTTTTGACAATTCTTGCATACGGTAAAATGTCAAATCCGATGGTTAAATAATAATCGTCTGTATAAGTGTTGGTGAATTAGGGCCTTAGGCTGGTGTTCACCAACACATAAAACAAGTGATTAAAAGATAACCCTCAGATTTTGACAGTTTGTCCTTACGATAATATGTTAAAACCGACGGATGAACTCCAGCCTAAAGGGCTGTTGACACATACATGCATAAATCACGGAGGCAGAGGTGAATAAACACCCACGTTTGATAGATGTGGATGTCTCAAAATGATGTTAGATCCCATATGGATGTCCCATGGCGGCGATACGCTCGCCACGGCGAGCGTATTGCCCTCTATTGGGCACGTAAATTACAGTAATTTGTTATGTGGTATAACAGGAACACTGCTGCCCATTTCTCATCATGTGTTAACTCTTCATATTCTTGTATTCTGTTCTGCCGTCTGTCACACTTATATTTTTTTGATCTCCTGGCGAATAACTAACTGGCCTCAGTGAATATGAATTCATTTACTCAATCGCAAGCCGAACGCGCTTCTCATTCGCCTATTAATCGCAATTAAGCTCTTTAAAATGACGATATTCTATCAGAAAGTATTCTTAGAGACGAAATTTCACTTGCAGGAACTTAGAAAATTTGCCGCCCCAACTCGAGATGGACTTGCAACAGCGCTATTCAGAAGAAACCGCAATGCAAGGGGATGACCAAGGCGTGGGCTTGATGAGTGAGTATTGTCTTCAAACCTTGTATTCGATACTAACGGGGGCTAGACCAAGTAACACACCGACAAAGATGTCGAAGTTCGATAAAGCAAAATGTATGGGATTTGACGTAAGTCGTCGTGAAATCACGTGACCAAAATCATCTTCGCAAGTTCCTAGTTATGTTGGTAGCGCAAGCTAAGACGCTGTAGATACCAAAGTAATATGGCCGATCGTGACGAACTTCGACACGTTATCGTTATGAAACGATTGCCACTTGGCTACGGGCCCTGTACAGTTTAAGATAGGAATCCAGTTCTGACACCCGTTATCCAACCTTTACTCCTCTCACAGCGTTGGCTAACCCAAATTCGTTTATCATCTTGGTGATTTAGGGCTATTTGTAACCGACGCAAAAACGGAGGAGGTTACTCAATTCGTTTTTTTTTTCTAACATTTATATAATGTTCCGTAATATTATGATTCATTTAAGTTTACTTATATTTGTTACAAATGCGAAACAATGTTCTTCAACCCACAATTATTGGTTTATTATACCATAATCTAATGTTCTAAAAAAAATATTCTGGATAACAGTACCCATGTTGACAGTACCAATTACACCCTTTTGTCACTTCTAATTATATTGATTTGTGTATCCTTATCTATCTCTCCCTAATATTATTAATAAAATACATTGATATACTACCGATCATAAGAACCCCTTAATAAAATATACATAATTATTGTGTTTGTTCCAGAGGAACTAGTGATAAGGGAGCCCTCTGAATTCAGAAACAAAACGTTCATGGCGCACTTAAACGAGATGCCATGGTCGGAAACCTTGCTGACTGAACAAATTGAAAAGACCATGTACAAAGGGATGCACATGATGTTTTGCAAGAAAAGGGACGACACCTGGGGAGCGGTGAGTTTATTTACATACATACAAACATAAATCACCTATTGCCATTAATTATTGACGCTGATTTATACTTAGTCGCCATGTACGGGAGAGACTTGGGGTAGTGACAATTGTATTTTACTCTGCCGTCACCACACGGCTTAATTATTAACTAGTTTTGGCTAAACCTAGAACCTATTTGATCTCTGTTTTTCTTTTTTACAGCCCATACAAATTCTCAACTACCCCACGTACAACGAGCTACAAATCAAAGACACCGCCGAAAAGTCGTGTCACTACAAAAGCGTTAGACTACCCTCCATCACTAAAGGGAACGGTGCCGCAATAAAAACTCCTTTCTCACTTGCCGCCATTTTAGCCGCGTGCGTCGCTGTCATCGTGGCTCGGTAATAATAAGAAAAAACGTAAACTTTTTTTACAAAAGTACACCAATGATGTTTCTGTGTTGTTTTTATTTTCGTTTTTGAATGTTTATGAGGTCATTTTGAACATTTACTGAATAGTTTCGTATTATAATGATATAATAGTATTATTTTGCCAAATTATGTATCATAATTTGTTTGAATGTTTATTATTTAATATAGTAGTTTTCTCTTATCTGTATGCCATTGCCAGGTCTACTTGTTCATAGATTTATTATTGACAAACAATCAACTGTTAATGTTGTTAGTCATGAAATAAATTATGTAATATTTGGACTGGCAATCATCAGTAATTAATTGAGAACAACCCAATTTTGTTATCTAACGAAATGCTAGCTGCTATGGACCTTATGCCAAAGGCTTAGTGTCTACATTGTTTAACAGACTGCGTGTGAATATATGTTTTGTGATTTTGGTACTTATGAGTTGTTGCTCATTGTGTATGTTTCGTATCTGTGCGTATTTTAGAAGTAATATTTTACCAAATAAGCGTATTAGTAATTCTCTTTTAAAACCTGGACTGAATACAATTTCAATGCTGTTGTGTAATGATTCGAATAGAAAGCATATTGTCATTGTAAAGCAAAGGCCCGTTTTGCGAATAAGACCTTATATCAATTATGGTGAAGTAACTTTATGAGTAAAAACGAATAGATTTTGTCTGTACCATGAGTGTCTTATCAAAGAAAAACTTAGATTGTATGTTTATTTGGACATACTGATTTGAAACCAATGCAATAATTTTATACTAAGCATAATTTAAATATTTGAACTAATCGCTTTTGATAGGAGCTATTAATTAGGAATTGTAACGTTGTAATATAAATGCTGTATTGTCCTAATTATAATATAATGGCAGCACTCTATGAGGTGCTGATTTAGTGTGCCTTGGTAATGAACAATTTTGTAAAATTAGGCACTTGCTTATACATATTTTTATACGCTTAAGTCCAGTGCCTAGGCTATACTATATGTGTCGACAATAATATTAAATTATGTTGTCAATTCCATTGTTATAACTACGATGCAGTGCTTTACAACATTTGGTATATTTTTTTAATGCAGCTCCTAATAATTATTTTTTGAGACTATTATTACGTTGTGCGTTTTTTGCGCATAATTGTTATCATTCATTACGATATCAATAGTTTTATGATGTAAGGAATTAAAGAATGATTGCAAGATAAACTTAATAAATGTTAAGGCTGTGCTTATAACTACGTCTGTTTTTATAACTACATTTTTACTCTTTTTTTAAGTTGGAGGAATTACACTCGATATGTAATTATAATTATTGTTTTGAATTAATTTCGATTTACGATAGGTACTTGTAATTCGAAATAACCAATGGCCTAAACTACTCTTTTTTATAAAAAAAAACTTTTCATTATGACTTTATTCTTTTACTTCAATCCTACAAAATATATGTTTTTATTTTATTCAACGTAATGTTTGTAATTCAATACTTTTAATTGCTTAGAATTATTTAATTATATCACATGTTTTTGAGTTATATTTTTCAACATTGACTATACTTTGAATGTAGTTTTAAAAACAGGGCCTAGATGTCGATTATAATTAACGAAGTGTTTTAAGTCAATATTATTTGTGTAAGAACAACAATTGCATTTCGCTATTTTTTTTTAATTTATACCTTTTACTAGTTTTTAAGGTTACGCTTAGTAATTAAGGTTTTATTTATTTAAAAAAGTCAATATATTGGTTTATTACTTTCGAATGTGCAGTTTTATTCGTAACATTTCCATTAGTTCTGACACAGTAAATAAAATAACTTCGGGAGTGATAACAGACAACTCCCACTCAATTTCGAAATGATCATAAATATACGCAGTTAATAAAGGTTACCAATTTTCAGATACTTTAATGATACTTATAAATATTATTTGTGTTTCGGTGCCAGTGAGTGTAAATACATAGGTACTTGAAAATTTACATACATTTTTAGGTTACAGTAAACGTCAAACTAATAGATTGTCAAGGACATTTATAGCCGTCTGTAGATACGTTTCGTTTTACGATTATTGCGTATGGCTAGCTATTACACCAAGTACGTACCCAAGTGCAGGTTGGGTACATCGGTACATTATTATGGTAATCTTGACATTCGTATACATTTTACCTTCCTCATATACAGGAAAAATAACGGTTCTGCTTTTTATGTAGGTTATTTGAAAACTGTCTAGGGTCGGTTTTTTGATGCATAATTAACTCAACCAATTGTTAAAAATGGTAAATAATCTTTAAATATCAAACTGATATTTAACCATTCGTAACATTAGTAACTAAAATTGTTACTAATGGTTAAATATCAGTCTAATATTTAAAGATTAGTAACAATTTTTAACAATAGGTTGAGTTAACTATGCATCAAAAAACCGGCCCTAGCTTATAAACCGTAATGTTGCTGCTATAGGTACAACTAGAAATAACTAAGTTTAAACATAAATACACAAATCACGCCTATTTATCCCCGAAGGGGTAGACAGAGTGAATTAAGAGACACTTGTCGCCATTAATAACGGTTAAGCATATTGCCGTTAATCGGGCATATAAGTCGTAGTATATTGCTAGGTGGTTTTAGCGTAATGCTCCACCCTATTACTCATCGATACCTATACTTAGTCGTTAGTTTATAATTACTCATCAACTTTATGTAAGGATATTTTATTGACTTTATGTTGTATAGGCGATCATTCTAAAAATACTGACGATTTCTATGCAATTTATTCAATGTTATGATATGACGGATGATCATAATTAAGTAAGTCATTGAAAAACTGGTAAGAATAATTTTATGTCAGTATTATAATGAATGAAGGTTGTTGATGAGTGTGTAGATGGGCGCGCAATTCAGAAATAAGGAAAAAATCCAAGCTTTGATATCTAAACAAGTTTTAATAGGGAAACATTTCGGTCATTAATGCTTACAAATAAATTATACTTATCTCTAAATATTGTGTCGACATTGAACACAGTAATCTCACATTTCGAGTGTCGTTCACCCTCAAACAAGTCAAAAGTCAACCTTCATGTACTTATTTCATAATTTCACAACAAGTTGAATATAATTGCGCATTCTTGCGTATTAATTATCTGTGTTTAGTTGTAGGGGGCGTTGGTGCGACCGAAGCATGGTGGCTGTGTTGATGTTGCTGCGTTAGCGCAGAGTGTGAAAGCTGTCGATTTTGAAACTGATTGGTTCCAGTCGAAGCTAGTTGCGAGCTTTGTGTGTTAGAATTCATTGGGAGGTTCTGTGCATAGTTGGGTTGGGAATTCACGTTGCTTGCCTGAGGTTGCTGTACGTACACGTTTGTAGGGAACACTGGTTGTCCGTTCGTGTAGTACAAAACACTGTTGGGGTAGTAAGCCTGGCCATTCGGACTGTATACCATCTGACCAGTCGGATAATTGAGGGATAAACCATTTTGGTTATTGAGCGGCTGTCCGTTATGGTTCGCGGGATAATTTTGAGTGTTCAAGTTGTTATTGTTGAATTGGTTAGCTTGAGGCTCGGACGGAGAAGGGTTGAATCTGTTCTCGAGTTGAGGACTGCCGAACTGTGTCGACTGAGGCACAGAAGACGCCGGATTGAGCCGGTTATTCAGCTGGGTGTTGCTCGGGAGCTGATTGAAGTTCGTATTTCCGCTGGTTGGTTCGATGAAGGTGTTGGGCTTCTGAGGAAAGGTTTGCGGCTTCTGCCTGTGAGCCTCGTAGGCTTGCCAGTTGATGAACCAGAACGGTTGTTTGTCAACTGGCAACTTGCTTAGCCTGTCGATGAGATCTCTGTCGCCGTTCGCCTCGATAGGCAGCCTTTGTGTGGTGGCGTCGCCTTCGCCAAACCTGAAAGCAATAAAAAAACAATTAAAAAATATATATTTGACAACAGTTTCTGGCCCGAAAACGTCTTAGACACGAACTTTTTTTTGTATGCTAGCTACACAGTGAAGCTCTTGGCCCTCATCTCACCAGATGGTAAGTGAAAAGGGCTGAAGATAGAAGCGAGCTTCACCTGGAACCCTCGACCACAGAAGTGTTGGGTATCTTATCACAAATTGTCGGAAAGCAATAATGCTGTAAACATTATTATTATGGCGACAGCTTTTGGTAAGATGGTGTGGTGGTAGCCAGTCAGGCGCACGCTTGAAGGAGTTCTACCACCAATCAAACCGAGTATAAATGTACCTACTCCCCTGGGGATCGAACCCCCTCGGGATCTTCCGGTGAGCGAACCATTAGCCCACGGAGGCGGTTGGAACATAGGTACCGAATGTTTTTGTAATCTGTGCTTAATACTACTATAAGTGCGCGCCAGATAAGTCCCAATGTCGCCACTGATTACATGGGTGACACCTAACATGATTGGCACATGATTGATGACATTGAACAAGGGTATTGATTCACCTATGCCTAACCCTTCGGGGATAAATAGGCATCTTCTTCTTCTCCCTGCCCTGTTTCCAGTCTATATGGGGTCGGCGCAGTATGTTTCCTCTTCCATTCATATCGGTCAGACGTCATAAAGCCATCTATCCACATCGCAAAGGTGCTACTGATGAATGAATGTATAGAAAAGAGACGGAACGGACCATGTCGAGAACGATGAACGGAGAGAGCGATTGGAATGACAACATTCCAATCCATACTGCTCAAAGTTTTGGCTTAGGTTTTACAGCCGCCTGCCTGATACAAACTCTCTTTGGGTATGCTGTTGTTGGTAGTTTTCCCTCCACCATTCGGGTGCCCCAAGGTGCTTATTGGTCTCCACCGGACAATCTCCCATAGTCGACTTTTACGACACCCATGGGATGAGACGGGGCTGGCCTATTCTACGTTATTTGTTCGCTCCCAGGCGAGCATAGAAGACCATTCATCCCTGGTTTGTACAAGTCATTAAGATCTTTATCCAAATCTTCATCCGAAATATTAAGGCCGTAAGTAGGTATTTGAATTCTCGAGAAATGTGCTAACGGAAATTGAAGACATCGATCAACTTCATTCTGCGCACCAAGATTCACACGCAAAAACTGGTTATGAACCTGATTTTGGAGCAAAAACAAAAACAAAACCTAATCTACTAAGGTACCTACATATAGGTACCTATGGCTGTAAGTAATCTAGCGGCCTTATAGGACAAAGGAATAGTTGAAACTTGTGGTCGCCTCGTTAATGTCGGTTGTTAAATAGCCTGAAGCCTTCCTCAATAAATGGACTATGCAACACAAAAAGAATTTTACAATTTGCACTAGTAGTTTCTGGGGTTAGCGCGTTTAACCAACCAAAGAAACAAACCCTTCAGCTTTATAATATTAGTATAGATTAAGTAAATACCTTACCTGTTTCCTAAACCTTCTGTGGTCGTGGTGATAAGCTCAGGGTATCCTATAGGTCTGCTACCCGCGAACGAGGGTCGTTGACCTTTCGCCAATGTCGCCAACGCCACCAGGAATAAAAACTTGCTTCTGTACGTCATTTTCTGTAAAATAAAACGGAAGAGTTAAAACAGCACTTTTAAACTTATTAGTACTTAACTCATTTATAAATATTAGTTTATTTATTTGTTTATTTATAATTTATATTCCGCACTAGGCCAGCGAGGTGGGTAATGCCCATTCTCCCTATATTCTTCCATCCATAGGGAAGGCCTGTGCCCCAGCAGTGGAGCTGGTGATGATGATATTAAATTAAAGTTACATCGCAAAAGTGATCACATTAGATTACCATAAATTTTACAACTTTTCCACTACCACCTTATTTACCTTACTACCACCTATGCCAGTATATAACATAGTGCCGCAAACTTAATAATTCAAGTTCATAGACCAATCAATAATTTGTGCTTAAGTTGATAAATTTCGGTTACACCAATGTTCAACAGTATTTAAAAAAAAAAAATTTCAAATCATTAATAAGGTACTGCCATAACAATTATTTTAACACACTTAAAAGACCCAGATGAATATAAATTAAAACTTTATTGTTTAACAAAATTTAACGAATTGAGGATAGTAGTTGTTCACAGCGATCTAATAAAGTGTTTTCGAATAAACTTACACAATTTTTTACAAAAACATTCATAAGTATCAAACTTCTTACGGTACCTACATTATACGTAAGTTTAGTTAAAATATTATAATATGTTTACGGTATAAAGTTTAAATATTACAGAATTGTTACAAGTTTAAAAATAAATACTTTTTGAATCACACTGGATTGAAAATCATGTACAGCTGTTTCTTTGTCCTTTTAAGTGATATTTACAGATGTTTCAATTTAACCACCTACTTATTTGTATTCACTATCTAATTTAAGCTCACTTATCCATATACAATAACATATGGATAAGTGAAGCTACATAACAGTACCTACATTACAGACAACTTAAGGTCAAACACTATCTACACCTTACAAAACTCGAAACAACATTAACCATACCGGAGAGGACTGTCATGAGATTACTTATTTCTATCGTTGTTTCCTACTGTCGTAACCATACTTTTAATTACAGCAAGTTATAATATTTTTGATAGTGTAAAATTATTAACAATAAATAATTTTAAATCCAGTTTCTCGACAGCGTCATCGGCTGTGACATTGGGAATTACTATAACTTACAAGCTATGAAAATCTATTAAATAAAATAAAATTGCAGAGAAATATCCTGTACCATTTTTTCTTATTTAATAGTTTTTATTATTTACCATTGAACAGAATTATTTAGCACAAAGTATTTATTTATTTAACTTACCGGTTCAGTTATCTGTGGCTCGTCTTTGTATGAATGGAGACACAATCGCACTACACAACGGAATCAAACTGACTGCTCGCAGCTTGTACAACGAAATACTACTTATGAATAACCAGCTCGAGGAAAATAATAAGTCGAATACTAATCTGGCTCGGAAATACCTCTACGGTTAAAGGGGCAGGTATTTATTTACTAAGTGCCTGCGTAATAAATATAAATACCTGTTCCAGGTAGGTAGTAACATTTCCTGCGGCAGACGTCACAGGGAAACGTTTGTTTTTATTATTTTAAATTAAGTGACGCAATCATGAGTAATGAAGTGCCGTTAAGCTTGCCAGACAAAACAGATTAGTTTTTTTGTTTTAATTATTGTACGTAGATGGTTAAGTACAGTACATAAAAGTTCCCTTCAACATTGGCCTTGTGGTGACGGCAGAGTAGACAATTGTCACCACCCCAAATCTCTCCCGTGGGTACAAGGTGACTAAGGATAAATCAGTAATGAGGAATGGGGAGCAGCATTCCTCTTATACCTACCACCTAGCAAAGTACTGCGACTTTTGTGCCCGATAAATGGCAATAGACTCGCCACCTATTAGGGCCTAGGCCTACATAGGACCTAGCCTAATTGGCGAAGCGTGGGTGCTAGTTCACCTCTGCCTACCCCTTCGGAGATATTGGCGTGAATTATGTATGTATGTATGTGTACCAATCCCGACTCTGTCGTAAAAGTTGACTAAGGGAGATAAAATTTTGCCCCGTGTATAAGCAACTGGGGTGCCTGTTGTGGAAAGAAAACCCCCAAAAACAGATACCCAATTAGGGTTGGTGAAAACTTAAGCCAAAATCATGAGCAGTAAGTACGTGCTAAATTTTTGTTAGCCGAATCACTGTCTGTTCACCGGTCTCTCGAATAGTCCTGCCTATCTCTTTTTGTATAAATGTTCTAAAGATTAATAACTACACCTTTACAGTGCGATAGATGATAAATGAATTAGAAGAGAGTGAGTAGCTCGATGACGTCTGACAGATATGAATGGAACAGGAAAGATACCACAAACATGACAGCACTGACCACAGGTAACATGGGAACGTAGCAGAAAGACGATGAATATATTATTATTATTGAAGTTATGCCGTCACAGAATTCTGTTATGGTGAAGGTCGCCTAACAATCATTATTATCAAAAAGATAAGAATAGAAGACAGACTATATTGCGTTTCTTACGCGACCAAATAAAAAGCCGAAAAAATTCTTTAAGAGGCTTCGAAAATGTATACCAATTTGAATTAAGATTTTGGTGGTTAGAAAAGAATTTCGAAAAATTATGATCTTGAGGCGGGAATCGAACCCGCGCCCGCTGCTATCCGGGCAGGTGACTGACCGCTCGGCCACCCAAGACACTAATTAACTTGCCGAAATTCTTCTAACCTTTACACTTCACGTTATAAGCCAACGGGTACCCTCGCAATGTAGAAATAAATTTGAATTGATAATGATAATGCTAATGTTTTTTCATAATAATACACAATCCAGTTAAAGAGCTATACCTATTATTCTTTGCCCATTGCCTATGGCCTAAAATAAATATGATTTATAAATGATTGATTTTTGTTCGGCAGTCATTTATTCAAAATAATCGGATGCATGACAGAACATAATGTATTTCTATTTTTTTTATTGAGTTGTGAGCATAATAGTACATTATATACCAAGGACGATAAAACAAAGAATGCCCAGGAAGTGGGATTTATGGTCATAGGTGTGGCATAAAAATACTTACATACATAAATCACGCCTATATTCCCGAAGGGGTAGGCAGAGGTGAACTAGCACCCACGTTTCGCCAATTATGTTAGGACCCATGTAATAGGTGGCGAGCCTACTGCCATATATTGGGCACAAAAGTCGCAGTACATTGCTAGGTGGTACAAGGAGGGCTGCTGCCCATTCCTGATCCATCACTGTTTTATCCTTAGTCGCCTTGTACGACACCCACGGGAGAGATTTGGGGTGGTGACATTTGTATACAACTCTGTCGTCACCACACAGTCGGTGTATGTAAAAATACTTTCAATATATTTTCACATTCTTACGGTTTATTATACACAGCTGATGTCTATAAGAGGCGAGACAAGAATCTTATGTAAGCATACACTATGTACCAGCTACAGTCAGTTCTCCAAAAAGTTAGGTTTATAATATACAGCATAAAATGTAAGTACCGTACATCTAATCCTATGAACCGTCAACCGTCAAGCCAATATAGAATCACTGTATATAAAAACCTTATGACCATAATAATAAATAATTATAGTGCTTTTAAGTTGGTATCAGCCAGACAACTTTATTATTAGAAGAGATCAGCAATAGATTATCGAGATAATATACTCTAGTGGCATACACACCCAACCCCGTATATATGTTGAAGTGTTACATAATCGATACTGATCCAATGTAAATGTCGCAGTGGAAACTATTTATTAGTCAAAAGTAATTTTAACTAGCGGAGTCAAAAGTACGGACAGACAGCAGGCTACATAAAAATGTCACAATCAATTTTGCAAAAAGGGCTTTATGTCAAAAGAATTAAAGTTGAAAACCGATGATAGAAATTGCTATGTTGCCAAAGTATTGTTGACTATATTTAGAAGGTTAGATTAGGGACATAGGTGAAGATCCAAAGAGGAAAGGGGATGCTCTCTCCTATACTTATAAATGTAAATCTATTACAGTAGGCAACACATAAAAATGTTTTATTGAAAGGATCCCATTAAAAGGGTAAAAAGGGTAGCTAGGTATGACAGCTACCATAGGAATCCTCTTCTGCTACAAACTATAAAACAATATTTAGATGAGATTATTATTTCTTGTATTAATGTATTCAACATTTATATAATAAACAAACACAAATACATCATCAATGCGACAATCAACATAATGTTATAAATTTTGTACTGAAAACTACGATATAATTCTTTCATTGTAATATTTTTAAAGCTATACATACATACATACATAAATCACGCCTATATGAAGGGGTAGGCAGTATCATGAAGGGGTAGGCAGAGAAGGGGTATCATGAAGGGGCAGGCAGAGGTGAACTAGCACCCACGTTTCGCCAATTATGTTAGGTCCCATGTAATAGGTGGCGAGCCTATTGCTATTTATCGGGCACTAAAGTCGCAGTACATTGCTATTGCTAGGTGGTATAAGAGGAACGCTGCTGCCCATTCTTCATCATTAATTTATCCTTAGTCGCCTTGTACGACACCCACGGGAGAGATTTGGGGTGGTGACAATTGTATTTTACTCTTATCAGGTGTTGACCTATATAAATTTAAAAAATTCCAAAAAATATAACTTTTGACCAATAGTTTTGGCTGTAACATATACATAGCAAAACAGAATTGTTGATTTCCATAACCGAAATATTAAATTTCATAATTTGATGAAATGAAAATTGTGTTATAAATTGTGTTATACGGCTAATTATTGAAATGCCAGTTAATTATTAAATCAGATTAATGTACAGTCAACAGCTCGACAATCTATACAAAACTGAAATATCTCCCGTCTATTGGGAACCTTAACTTGATTAAGTGGAAATTAAAGTGAGGTAAATTAAATAGGTATGTCTCAGATCATTTTATGTTAAAAATAAATAACAAAAAATATTCTGCATTTATCGCAATACTACAGACGTCCACTACAGATCACTCCACTACGTTTCTCTGTTTAACTAAAATAAAAAGTACTGAATCGGCAAACAAAACCATATCCATGCTAAATTATGAAAGTGCTCAAAAGTACTTACAAGAATCTAAACTAAATGAAATGCTTAATTGTCATGACCCCATAGTAATAACCGAAAAACTCATAGAAAGCTTAACAGATTCCATAGTCAATAATACTACCAATCGTAAAATTCCAAAAAGCAAGCGTATTATAAAACCCTGGATCACTGCTGGAATTCTTAAATGTATAAATAATAGAAATAAATTACAAAAGAAATACGAAGAAGATCCACATAATGAGATATTAAAAATAACTTATACTAGATATAGAAATTATTGCAATAGTCTAAAAAAGAAATTAAAAATAAACTACGAAAGAAAACTTCTCGCTAGCTCAGTTTCTGACAACAAATTACTTTGGAAAAATATAAAAGACATAACATATTCAAATAAGTCTAAAAGTCAAAATACAGAACTGATGAATAATGGAGTTACACCGTCAGATGCAGCAAATTTTGTTAATAACTACTTTGTAAATATTGGGAAAAACCTTGCCGAACAAATTCAATCACCAACGTCGCATGACCCAGACTACATTAATTCACCTTCCCCATTATCTCTTAGAGGAACTTCCATGGTGCTTCTTGACACCGATGAGGATGAAGTGGATAGAGTTTTGATGAGCCTAAAATCAAGTAGTGCCCCAGGCTGGGACGGCATCTCTACTAAATACTTAATGCGTGTGAGAAACGAAGTAGTGCCTGTTATTGCTCATCTTGTTAACCGTTGCTTTAGTGTGGGGATATTCCCAACCCCATTTAAACAATCAGTTATTATCCCAATACATAAGGGTGGAGATAGAGATGAAGTAAATAACTATAGGCCCATCTGTATTCTCTCCAGCATATCAAAAATTTTGGAAAAACTGATTAATACTCGTCTATTGAGATATCTGGATCACTACAAGATATTATCACCTTCACAATTTGGTTTTAGAATGGGCAAGTCTACAGAAGACGCTATAACTTCCCTTAGCAACTTAGTAACAAACATAGTAGACAAAAAACAAAAATGCTTAACAGTCTTCCTTGATATTAGGAAAGCATTTGATACCGTCTCTATCCCTATCCTTGTGAATAAGTTGGAAAACATTGATATAAGGGACATTCCACTAGCTCTATTCAGAAGTTACCTAACCGACAGAAAACAAAAAGTAAAATTGGGTCAGTATACTAGTGATCTTGCGGGGATATCATATGGTATCCCGCAGGGAAGTGTATTAGGCCCCACTCTATTTTTGATCTATATTAATGATTTGTGTAACCTAAAGATTAATAAAGCTACTATCTTCTCCTATGCAGACGACACGGCAGTCGTGTTTTCTGGAAATTCATGGCAGGAAGTAAAACAAAATGCTGAAAAAGGAATTTGTCAAATCGCGAATTGGTTGGAATGTAATTTACTCTCGCTAAACACGGATAAGACAAACTATATATGTTTTAGCATATACAACAATCATCAGCCCGATAAAAACTTTTGCATAAGAGTTCACCAGCACTGTAACCCAAGTGACAAATGTAATTGTCCTGTCATCAATAAAACTACTCACATTAAGTACTTGGGAGTTATAATGGATCAGAGACTTTCATGGTACGCCCATCTTGAGCTGGTGGCTGGAAGAGTGAGAAAGCTTATATGGGTGTTTCTGACTTTAAGACATGTCGTCCCACTCACTCTATTAAATAATATATATATAGCACTAGTCCAATCTGTTCTGTCGTACTGCATTACTGTTTGGGGTGGTGCCGCCAAAACGAAATTTATGCAGTTAGAACGTGCTCAACGTGCATTGTTGAAAATAATGTACTTTAAGAAAAAAAGATACTCTACTGAAAATCTATATCATGATTGCGGAATGCTCACGGTTAGAAAATTGTACATTAAACAATAAACATTAAAAACACATAAAATGACACCATATAATGTTACTAATCAACTTGCAAGGAGAAGGAAATTCAATGTAGCACAGATTCCAAGAACTAACTCCGAGTTTGCTAGATCTCAATATGTCACTCGCTCAGCCTACATTTACAATAAAATAAACAAGGAGCTAAATATTTTCCATAAGAGATACAGTGGGTGTAAAAAGGATGTACATATGTGGTTAAAAACTCTTGATTATGAGAAGACGGAATTACTGTTACGTTGATTGAGTGGAATAAACAATTGATCTTTCTGTTTCACTGTTCTTCATCATTGTTACACAAATACTGTAATATTTAAACACACACAACAGACACATTTCTACTGTCGACAACTTTAACAGCATACAACACAATTTAAAAATACTACACATGCACAAACACAAGCTAATTAAGTATTTTCATGAATTTAGTAACTTTTATATATTTTTTTTTTGTGTTTAAATGTAATTAGAACCAATAATAGTTTTAGTTTAAACGTGCACAAATGGAAGAGCGAGGTCTTCTGGCACAAGCATGCATTTGCTTAAAAGGAGACCTCGGCCACTAGTGATAAAATGTAAAATTTTTTTTGGAGAAATAAACTATTATTATTATTATTATTATAAGTCATTGACAAAAATGCGGCGATCTGGGGGCCTACCGCCTAACTCGATTGCTGATGATAGCTATATAGCAATGCACTGCTTACGGCTGTAGCAGCCATCCTGAATTTTTAGGCAGTACGGATTTTGTGCCAAGTTCATACAAAATCATTCGGTGATCATTCGTTCAAAGCTATAGCTAATAGTTTAGGTACATTTGGTGCGAAATGACAGCATGACGTCATAAACTATAGCTTTTGCTTTAGCAATCGAGTTAGGCGGTAGGCCCTCTGGGCTTTCTTTATCGTCCGACGTAAGTGTATACTTTTTTGTCATCCCCTAATATGGAAATGGGATTTTCCGTATGCGTAGCTGGCGGAAAGTCCACTTTATGGTCCGGTGTGACAAAACAAATATTATAAATTAGGACAGAAAAGAATTGTTGAATGAATTTTCAAAATGTCCCAACAAGGTTGGTGTCTGGCTGGTAACATATCAATTAAAACCCATCCAAACCCTAAGTATACAATACAATAGATTGACCACTCTCTCCGCTCATCAGTAAAAAATGGTCCTTTGCTTTTGTGTTTACTTACATCTATATATGTAGATGGATGATATGAACAAAGAGTGTGGGTGTCTTAAATAAATAAAGAAGTAGTATCAGCACTCCAACAGCAAGGGCCGACTGAGATCAGGAATAAGTTTGTCAGAAGTGTCTACAGAAGTGCTCGCTAGCTATTTTTGGCGCTCCTACCGTACAGTGGCAAACAATAAAACTTAAGCACAAAGATTTGTCTATTTCCGAACGCACTGTTTAAGGGCACGGAAAATTGAGCTGTTTATCTTAAACAGCCCGCACTGAAACTTTTTCTTACGAGTCGTATCGATTCATACATAGAACAGGGGTAGGCAGAAATCACTTCTCTTCACTTGCTATACGATCCATTTTTTCACTTCATCCAATCTCATAACTGTTTCCATGCATGCCCGTCGGTTTCAGGTACCTACTCAGGTACTGGTCCTTTTTTAACCCTATACTTGGCAGAGAATTTTTTTCATAAAAAAGTATAATTTTGCTACTTCTTTACGTTAATTAGGTTATAAGGATATCAGGAAAAATAAAATAAAAAATCTCTGAATTTCAGTTTTCAGGATATAATATGTGTCTTCTAATGTACATTGCCAAGCTCACAAGAAAGAAATAACCGAGAAAAATGTGTCTTTACATGCACACTGCCATATATTCAATAAACTAAAAAAGAAATAAAACATAAAAAAAATAACATAAATCTTGAAAATACTTAGACAAAAAAGTGTCTTAAGTTATATCAAAAAGTTTTAATATCTTTAATTACCTCCACCACCTCACGGTCAACCAGAAACGGGGCCACCGGACGGTGGGGGTCTTCTTGGACATCGAAAAGGCCTTCGACCATGTCTGGCACCCCGGCCTCATCTTTAAGTTGGCCGCCACCAGCATGCCGCCCGCCATCGTGCAGATGGTAGCGTCTTTCCTCGAGGGTCGTAGCTTCTACGTTTCGGTCGAGGACGCCAACTCCCACACTTGCCCGATACGCGCAGAAGTGCCCCAAGGAAGCTGCCTTTCGCCGTGCCTGTACGCCGCCTACACCAACGACATCCCCACGCTCCAGGACCGACTCCGGGAGGGGGAGAGGGACGTGGTGTTGGCGCTATTTGCCGACGACAGCGCCTTCTTCGCCTCGTCGCGCAACCCGCGCTCACCCGCCGCGAAGATGCAGCTGCTGCTGGACCGCCTGCCCGCATGGCTGGACAACTGGAGGATGGCCGTCAATGTGGGGAAGACGGCTGCCATCCTAGTCGGGTCAAGGCCGCGCGTGCCCCTGCCGCTCAAGCTGGTCAGGACATAGCGTGGCAGACCTCAGTCAAGTACCTCGGGTGTCACATCGACCGCTCGCTCCGGATGACGCCGCAGGTTGACCACTCGATCTGCATGGCGAAAATAGCGCGAGCCCTGCTTTGTCCGGTTTTGACATCCCGACTACCGCTGCGTACCAAACTGATGGTCTACAAGACCTACGTCCTGCCGCGGCTAACCTACGCGGCGCTGGCTTGGTACGCGCTCATCTCCCCGACCCAGAAGCCCAGACTGCAGGCCCAGCAGAACATCTCCCTCAGCGTGATTACAGGAGCGGGGCGGTACGTCAGGAACGACGTGATCGCCAGGGACCGGATGCCGACGGTGGAGGAGTTCGTCGCCCGTCTGGCGCATCGGATGTTCGACCGCGCCGACAACGGGCCCCACCTCCACCTCCAACACATCGCACCCAACATCCCTGTGCCCCCAGGTTGTTACAGACGAGCACTGTCCCGAGAGTTCCTGTCACGACCAGCCGCGGAGACGGAGATGTCACCAGCACCAGCTGCATCCCCGTGACCTCACCGGACATGACACCACTGGATTGGACCATACCATCATCATCATCCCCACTTATCTCGCCGACCCACCACCAGGTTCCCTCCCCCCTACTCTCTGCTCCTTCGGGTACATGGCATAAGTCGAGGCCCGCTCGCTGGCTCCTAGCCGGGCCTTGCCCCACGGCAAACCACCCGGCATATGGTTAGACCGCGCCGAGGGCCTTCGGGGTAGAGCACAGGGGGGCGATGGGGAGCGCTGCCGTCTTAGACGGCGGCTCAGACCACCGGGGGACTGATGTCCCCTGAGTTGATGCCCGGGCCATGAGCTACCGCTCGATGCCCGCAGCCCGCCATCAGGCGGATGACCCGGATGATGATGATGATGATGCTTTATCCCCTTGGTTAATAATCTACTATTTAACTTTGATTTTTTTAAAAAAGTATGGTCATTATGTTGTAACCAAGGTCGTAACTTATCATACCATAACATTTTCGTACTTCTCTTAGCTAATTAAAGATATTAAAACTTTTTGATATAACTTTAGACACTTTTTTGTCTAAGTATTTTCAAGATTTATGTTATTTTTTATGTTTTATTTCTTTTTTAGTTTTCTGTAATTTCTGTAATTTCTGTCTGAACAAAGGCACGATTATATAGCAGCACAGTAGGCAATGTGCATTTAAAGGCACAACATTCACTAGCAGTAATAGTCTATGACGTTGGCAGTGTGCATTTAAATATACACAACAAACATAGAGCCATTCACTCTGAACCAGGCAGTGTGTATTGTAATGCACACATAACAAAAATCGTGAATTACTATATATTCAAAACATATATCACAAAAATAATGTCACCAAACAATTGCATAAAGCTTGCAAAATGTAAAATTATAACCATTTCATACATATAACATAATTTAATTCAGTAAAAATAGGATACTCACAGAGCGTTGCGCGGGTGCTAACCGACGGCTCGCCATTTTGTTCACCACGGACAATATGTGATCGAGACAGATATAGCTATATTTTTCTTACGTAAAGAAACGATTACGAAGACACCTTGAGTTATTATTAAAACGATCCGATGTTTATATTTACCATAAAAAAAATCTGAATTGAATGTGCATTTAAGTACACAATGTCAAGTATAGGGTTAATATACTTTCGAATTGTTTATGAAAAATCCGCAGAGGCATTGCACTACCGTTTTCTCCATTCACTTCCGACATTATATATTATTATGGATATCCTTTTTGTAACTCTTCTTTCACTAGGCTTTTCTATGTGACCAAACCATGCGAACGAAGGGATCTTTCTCAATTCTTGTCATTACGTCTTCTTTCAAACGGCCCACGGTACTGCTAAATTGAATGACAAGCTTATACCTAGACAAATTAACATACCGACAAAGATAACGAACTTCGATAAAGCAAAATGTATGGGTTTGAAATAAAACGACTTTTACTGATAAGACTCGCGTATAATTTGGTGTTTGGCATATTAATTATTTAACCCGACGTTTCGATCACTTTACAGTGGCCGTGGCCACGGGGGACTAAAGATGAAAGGTGTCCTCACAATAAAGTAATAATGAACTACCGTCATAATATTTGATATTTTAGGTGTTCCGATTTACACAAACATTTATATTTGTTTTATTTCAAATGTGTAGTGCTCGTGCAAATATAAGAAAACATTACAATTTATGGGACTTGACGTAAGTCTTCGTGAAATCATGTGACCAAAATCGTCTTCGTAAGTTCCTAGTTATATTGGTAGCGCAAGCTAAGACGCTGTAGATACCACAGATATATCAATATACAATTTAAATTGATATATCTGTGGTAAATACTAAAGTAATATGGCCGATCGTGGCGAACTTCGACACGTTAACATTATGAAACGATTGCCACTTGGCTACGGGCCCAGAACAGACCCCGTATTATGTAAGCCGATTTCAGTTGCTTTCGTCTACCAGTCTCTCTCACTCATTGAGAATAATAGCAAAGTGTGAGAGTGATGACGTTACATCAAAGCAATCGGCTTACATAATACTGTGTCAGATCACATTTAGAGCAGCGACTTAGCAAAACCTTGATTTATAGTACAGTTGAATCCCGTTGGATGCAACAATGCGGTACGTTTTGTCAGCTATTAATTTACTGGCACACATCGACGCAAGTACCTATTAATGCTCGCCGAATCTATGCCGTAATTCGTTCGGATTAGGTCGAATTGGAGGATAAACTCTCACCGTTGTCTGTGCGTTGCTTGTACCAGGACCGAGCCTGTTCCATCGCAGCTACGTTCGAACTGTTACCCCGTGAGTAATGGCATGTGATCTCGGAAGCTTCTAGCAATCTATGTCAATAGAAATATTTTTTTTGAAACTTCTGCGTTTTTTCCAAAAAATACAAGTCATTTGTTATAACTTAACAAAAAATTTCACTATCTTCATTGTTTTATATAACACTAGCTGACCCGACTGACGTCATCGTGTCTTAGCTATAAATATTTAATTCAAACTGGCATAATAGTATTGGCATACTTATTGATACGCTATTTGATACACAATAATGTAAGTTTTATTTTCTGAAGCATAAACATATACCCCCTTATTATAAAACATGGACTAAAAAGTCATGGTTTCAAATTGATGTTAACTCTGTCTTTTATTCATCAAATAAAAGTGACAGCATCAGTTTTAAACTAAGACTAACTTTAGGCCATGTTTTTTAATAAGGCGGATAGGTAGGTACAAGGACAATTATTTTTTCCTAAATGAATTTCTTTAATAATATTTTTTCTATCATTTACAATTATATTATAATCAAAGTGACATCAAATTTAGACAGAAATTAAACGCATCACTACTCCAATTAACTTTGTTGGAAATTGTCAATTTCCTGGTGTACAATTAAAATGGAACTACTATTTGAATAGACACAAATTCTATCCCACTGCCAACGAATTCAACAGAATTTCCCAACTAATTATTTTTAACACAGTTGATTGAGCTCGTTTAAATTTTGTTGTATTGCAAAATTTGCTAATAATTGGGTTTATTTCAATATTGTCAGCATGTTGTGTCGTTAGTGTAAAGTCGATGTTAACGGTATAAATAATACAGTTTTAATTGTGACACCAAATAAAAACGAGATAGCGGTAAGGCTGGCCCGCTTTTCTGAACTAAATACCAAAATAAAAGATCTATACTCCTCTTAAAAATTGTCGTACTTCTTATTACAGTTAACTTTTGTTAAGCTGATGCTCAAGTATACATTTTAAAGAGGGTCTTGATAGCGGAGAGGCTGGTAATTAAGCTTGCGAAAACTAAGCATTGTCCCCAAAGGATGGTCATTAGAATAGTCGAAATTCCATTAACAGGGAAGGTATGTTGGTTATACAGGTTCAAGGGAGGTTACTACACTAGGGAGTGAACGTAGTTAACCTAGTCATAGCATTATTATCCAACGAGTTTATTTGCGGTGTTGTAAAACCAGTATTAATATAATCCTTGAGCTTGAATTGCGCCAAACATTAACTTCTCTGTTTTTATAGCTAGTGACAGCTGACTCTGTTCTTCCTGATAGAGCACTTACCGTAAATAAAGCAGATGAGTCCATATTTTTAAAATAAAGCAATGTCCATGTTTTATTAAACATTACAAATATTTATACTTATTTATTTATACTTAATATATTTATACTTATTAATTTATTTATAAACTAGTGGACTCCCGCAGCTTCGCTCGCGTTAATGTCGGTTATTATAGCATATAGCTTTTCTCAATAAATCCAAGCCAACACAAAAATAATTACATTTTTTTTGGTAGGCACTATAAATAATCCCACGTGGATAGTGTATCCACGATTGTTAGTAATAATTATTGCCGAAACTGTGTCCTGTTAAAAGTTTTACACCTGACACGTATTACAAACCCATATTGCTTGATATGAAGTTCAAAACTTGATTATGGAAATCAAAATTAGTTTGTCGCATTGTTGACAGTGTAATAATTGATATTCATCACTATGAGTTCAACCTACGCTTCTGGAGGCAAATGTACATACATACTTACATACATACATACATAAATCACGCCTATATCCCCGTAGGGGTAGGCAGAGGTTAACTAGCACCCACGTTTCGCCAATTAGCGGGTACAAAAGTCGCAGTACATAGCTAGGTGGTATAAGAGGAACGCTGCTGCCCCTTCCTCATCACTGATTTATACTTAGTCCCCTTATACGACACCCACGTGAGAGATTTGTGGTGGTGACAATTGTATTCTACTCTGTGTCACCACACGGTATAGGAGGCAAATGAATACATGTTTTACTGCCGCACTCAGAGACGTCAAATAACGTTAATGGATACTTAACGTCAAAAAATGACAATTCAAAACTAGTCTCTATTCTTGCCGCGTCTATGGTCTAGATTTGAATGAAAATTTTTGACATTAAATACTCATTAAAGTTAATTGACGTCTCTGAGTGCGGCAGTTAGGGCATTAAGTTCTGTTGAGGAGTCGAAGACTTTAACAGACCTTCAAACTATGCTTTCTAACGTCCCTAATGATTGCGGGATTATTATGTAAGCCTCTTTCAATCGATTTCGTCTACCTGTCACTCTCACTCATTGAAAATAATCGCAAAGTGTGAGAGTGACAGGTAGACGAAAGGGATTGAAACAGGCTTACATAATCGGGGTTCAGGAATGGGTTCCTGTCTCAAAAGCATGGCATCTCTCGATAAGAGTGCCACTGGGGTGTTTATTTAGTAGGTAATTAATTCAAGATTATTTAAATAATTCTTAAATACGTCCATACATAAATCATTATTATTCCCTATTTGTCCCATAAGGGGTAGGTGTTAACACCCACGATTCGCTAATTACGTTGGCTTCCATGTAATAGGTCGCGAGCTTATTGCATTTATCAGGTACGTAAATCACAGTATATTGCTAGGTATAAGAGAACACTGCTGCCCACTACCCATCGCTGTCTTAAGCTTCTTTAGTACACCCGCGGGTGAGATTAGGGGTGATGACAATTGTATTCTGCCCTGCTGTCACCAAACGCCTTTAATAATTCTTACTTCTTTAAAATTTTATTTTACCTAAGCTTTTATGCTTGCTACAAGCAAGTAAAAAAAACAAATACATTTTCCAGGAAAGGAGTGATTTGCTAAAAGCACCATGACGTGAGTGAACTTAAAACAATACACAATCACATTGCAGATTGTGGTGACGGATTGCGTGTGACCAATCCACCTTGAAACTTATACAAGGTCACACGATTTCGAGGAAAACTGGATGAAACTTAAGCATTTTATTTCAAGCCAAAATACTCGTAAGTCACGAAAAAAATGGAAATATTAGAAGAGATAAGCTTTGTTTAATGCAATTATTTAATTGTAACTGTAGTAATTGACTGGCAAAATGTCATAAGCTTTAATGTCTGCAAAAATCAAATTGATTACCTTATCTTACCTAAAAACCGCATCTTATTTTTATGTAATTTTATTCCTATGTTTATAAAAAAAGAGACAGCAATTCAGTGTTCGACTCAAATGAAAGATTCTCCTGCAATTAATTCCTATGGGAGAGCTCTGCCATTGGGAAATCTTCAAGGAAACGTGCTTGGTTAAATAATGCAACTTTTGCACATTTCGAAAACTTCGCCTTCTTAACAATATAAATTGATCCTCTAAATTTTATTCACCTAGACGCTTTGGCCTATAAATAAATAAGAAATATAAATAATATCACGAGATCAATAGTTCATTCTGTACCAAGCCATGAAAACAATAACAATAGTACATGTGGTCAACTTATCAGGTGTTGACTAATTATAATTGACTCCTATTGATGTGTAATTTACCTGTTTACAGAAATCACCATAAATTATAGACAGACTTTAAAAATCATACCACATACTTAGATTCGTGATTCATTTTATAAGCTTGCCAAAGTCTATGCGAAAAGTTTGGTGTGTTCGATGTCACCGAATTCAAAGGAAAGTAACCACGTCACCGGTGTTCCCCATCTGCTAAGAACTCACACAAAGTTATTTATAGAAACTTTATTTACTTCATTCGGTATAAAGTTAAATACACCTTCCGTAAACATCAGATTCAACATCATTATACATAAAATAAACATCTTTGGTTCTAATAAAATATATAAAAATAACAGTACTAATATTTTACTGCTTCAAACAATGATTTCTGGTTACGAGATCAAAACTAAAACTAAATGCAATGCCAGTAAGCTATAAATCAGCCGTTTAGCTAATATCGAATCGGTGCCGGAGTCATCTGGAGTTTCTTTGCAGCATTTTGTGCCTATTTGTACAACTTTAGGATAGAAATCTGTCCAGAACTCAAACGCTTTGTAATTAATGGTTTCAGGTGTGCTCATGGAAAAATTTTGACGGTCGATGATTAAGTAGCCAGGTTTCTCGACTTCAAAAGAGTCCCATTCAATTATTACCCCGGAATTGGTTGGATTGGAGTACCAAGCGAAGTTCGACCACATTTTCATAATGATTTCACAAACGCTTTTGTCCCTGTAGTCCCATTTAGGGTAGTCCTGTGGCAAAGCCAGGTAAGGCAGGCCAAAGACGAAAATTAAATCGTAATTGTGCGGAACTTCGATCCATTCAGGAATGCCTTCGTTTGCTATATCCGAAAACGGCTTTAAGTCAAACCGGTAAAGAAACACAGGGGCATGTTTGCTTATGTGCTTGGCGAGTTCGTAGGTTGTAGCACCGTGAACTTTGTCAGTGTAAAAGTCCAAAAAAAGTTTCCGCAATATAGTTTCGTTCGTTGTAGGCGGTATAGGTTTGTAGAAAAAAGCTACTGCATCTTGTATATGGTGTTGATTAGTAAAACATGAGCTGTTGTCCACAGTGATATCTGAAAGTATCACTTCTTCTCGCATAACATCAAACTCTCTGGGGCTTATGCCTGATTCTTCACCTTCCTTATGAAGGAGCAAAGCGTCTTCCATATTAGTGTAGCCTGTTAAAAACGGCACCGGTGTAAATATATCATCTTTGAACATTCTACTCGGAACGTCTGGTAGAAATGGTGCTGATACATTACTGAATCCGCTGTCTACGATAGGTTTCCATTCGGCTAATGGTTCTCCTATATCTAGGAGCGCTTGATAGTTTACTCTTCTCAGACAGTCCAGTAATTGGAATGTTGGCTTACGGAAGCATCCGAACGCGTTTGCGACTTTGTCGACAATTGGGAGAGAGTTTCTAGCGATGTTGACAGTCGCTGGAGATAGCACGTTGCCGCTCATCGCAATAGCTTTTTGGAAGAGACCGGAAGAGTACGGTGAGATGAGATGCAGGCCTACGCTGACTGCACCAGCGTCGTGTCCAAATATGCATACGTTTTCTGGGTCGCCGTTGAAGCTGGCTATGTTATTCTTTACCCAAGTCAAGGCGGCCATTTGGTCTAACAGCCCGAAATTTCCCGGAGCTTCCGTGTCTATTGTCGAGAAGAATCCGAATATGTTCAAGCGGTATGCAACTGTCACGAATATTACCTGTAAAAAAAAGAAAAATAAAAAATATGGACATACATAAATCACACCATTTGCCCCTAAAGAGGTGTTTTAAAACCGTTTCGCTAGTTTATTTCAGGTTCCACGTAATAGGGGGTGAGCCTAGTGCCATCCACCGGGGTTTTATTCGCAGTGATTTGCTAGATTATTCCCTAGGAACGCAGCTGCTCATTTCTCGTTATATTGTAAGTCGCCATGTACGACAACTACAAGAGATGTAGGGGTGATGAAAATTGAATTCGTCTCATCTGTCACCACCATTATAAACTTTTAAAGTAAATTATAATTATACTTGATTAGTAAATATAACATAAATTTTGGTTTTATATTCTTACCTTCTGCTTCAGCACTAGTTGGAATGGATTGATGTTATTAGGACTTCCACGTAAAAAATCTCCACCGTGGAAATACACGATCGTGGGATAAGTGTCCATCTTGAAGTCTGCAAAGATAAAAGGATGGTTTTTCAAAAATAAATAACATTACACCAATAAAAGTTATCTGACACACAAGTATAATTGAAGAGTAAATATCAAAGACCCTACTAACAAAAAAATATATATTATATGAATTTTTGCGTACCGGGACACAGTTTTCGATAATATTATGAAGTATTTTTCTAACATTAATTTAAAAAAAATATAATGTTCAAATTAAAATCAAAATAATAATACACAGATTTTGGTGGTTAGAAAAAGAATTTCGAAAAATAATGGTCTTGATGCGGGAATCGAACCCGCGTCCGCTGCTATCCGGGCAGGTGCCTGACCGCTCGGCCACCCAAGACACTAATTAACTTGCCGAAATTCTTCTAATATTTACACTTCACGTTGTAAGCCAACGGGTACCCTGCAATGTAGAAATTAATTTCAAACATTCCAAAGCAGATATTTTAACAAATACCGTGCTTTATAAACTATTAGATTTTTTTGAAATTCTTTTTCTAACCACCAAAATATTTGTACTAATTATTCTAACATTTATATAATGTCAAAATTAAAATCGAACCAAATAATAATATTAAAAAAAAAAACAGAATCATGCCCTTATACCATTTGATTTGGAGTCGGTTCAATTCATCCATTCACTACAGTAGCTGCATATAAAAAAATATTTTTATAATATAAATAAAATCATATGAATAACAGTTGGTGGGAATAAGAGGCTTACTGACAGAGGCGCTTTTAAAATATAAAAAGATTCATCTGAAATATTTCATATTTATTACTTCGTGTATTGGTAAAATATAATAAATGATTTACCAAAAGCCCTCGCAGAGATGTAAATATAAAATATTATCGAGACTGTTAATATAAAATATTGGTTATTGCGGCTACAATTGTGATTAATGTGATTATGCACAATGCATCAAAAATAGTTGGAAGAAAGTGTTATGAAAAACAAAAAACATTTGAAGCGCCCAGTTTGATCTAATGACTAGATCGCTGGCTATCGGCCAAGAGGTCCCCGGTTCGAATCCTGGGGCAAAATATAATTATGTTTGTGATGAACACAAACATGTTTTGTTGTTCTCCTATGTATGTTTTATATTAGATTTTGTCCGTCATCTGGGTACCATAACACAAGTTATTTGCCACTTACTTTAAGGTAGACATGATAGTTTTAGGGCCTGTTTCACAATCGACAAGTAAGTTCTAAGTAGCCTATTTCGCAAATCATTTGACAGTTGTAATATGAAATATATGTCAATTGAACTGCAAAGTAAGCTACTTCGAACTTAATAGTCGATTGTGAAACAGGCCCTTAGTGTAAGAAATATTTATTAATTATATCGTCTTTGGGAACGGCTGCCGTGGTGACGGTAGATCATCATATCTCTCTATATTCTACTAAGGGCCTGTTCCACAATCAACGAGTAAGTTCTGGATAGCTTACTTGGCAGTTCAGTTGACGTATATTTTATATTACAACTGATAAATGATTTGCCAAGTAGGTTACCCAGAACTTACCCATCGATTGTGAAACAGACCCTAAATATTATTAATCTATATTGTAGCTACTGATCATCTAATCTCTCCCGTGGGTGTTTTACAAGGCGACTAAGGATACATCAATTACGAGAAATGGGCAGCAGCGTTCCTCTTATACCACCTAGCAATAGCAATGTACTGCGGTTTTTGTGCCCGATAAATGGCAATAGGCTCGCCACCTATTACATGGGACCTAACATAATTGATGAAACGTGGGTGCTAGTTCACCTCTGCCTACCCCTTCGGAGATATAGGCGTGATTTGTGTATGTATGATCAGCTAACTGCCCTGTTCCCAGATTATCTGGGGTCGGCGCAGTATGTTTCTTTTTTCATTGATTTGATAATAATATGTCGTTGTAGGTGGTGTACACAATTCGGGAGCCCCAAGGTGATTTTTGGTCTATACCGAGAAATCTCCATGACTTGACTCTTTCGCCACCCCTGGGGCGAGTTGGCACTTATTACATTATTTACAAAAAAGGTCTATTGACCACTAATAATCCTTAATTTGATAACTTGTCTTGTTGTTCATATAATATTTATTATACATATTTGAATACGTAAAACAATAGATAATTATTCTGTTTAGACTTATTTGATGTATGATACACACACATACATTTCACTCATGAAGGGTTAGGTAGAGGTGAATAACACCCATGTTTTGCTAATTATGTTAGTTGGGTCACATGTAATAGGCGGCGAGCCTATTGTTATGTATGGGGCGCTTAAACTGCAGTACCTATATTGCAAGGTGATATAAGAGGAACTCTACTGCCTATTACTCATCGCTGTCTTACTGCCAAACCTTAGACAGCGATGAGTAAATTTAAGGATGTTACTTCCTTTAAACTTGTCTGGTTGTACTTCATTAGCATAATATAATCAAATTATTTCAACAAGATAAAGCACTTTCAAAAGGTATGGGTACTTGGCTTTAAAATTTTCTGAAACGGTTACCGTGTAATTTCCAGAGTTTTAGTAATTGTATTCTAAGGATTACCATAAGATTTGTAGAATTTAGTCGCTAAAGAACATCCACAGAATTTGGCTTTAATAAAAATTGGAATTTGCGCCTACTGCCGCACTCAGAGACGTCAATTAACGATAATGAGTACTTAATGTCAAAAAATTACAATTTAAAAGTAGTCGCTATTTTTGCCGGGTTTATAGGGTCTAGATAAATAGAAATGTTTATACATTAAGTACCTACTCATTAAAGTTAATTGACGTCCCTGTGTGCGGCAGTTACTGTTGCAATTTTGAAATGAATCCCTTTTGGATTAAAACAGCGTCTTCGTCGCCAATCCCACTTTTTATTTAAGCAAAAATCATGTGGATTTCTAACTGCCGCACTCAGAGACGTGAATTAACTTTCATGAGTATTTAATGTCAAATATTTTCATTCAAATCTAGACCATAGACCCGGCAAGAATAGCGACTAGTTTTGAATTGTAATTTTTTGACGTTAAGTACTTATTAACGTTATTTGACGTCTCTGAGTGCGGCAATAAGAGTAATTATTCAGTTGCCCAACTGCTGGGACCTGGCCTTTCCGGTAGATGGAAGAATATAGGGAGAATGAGCCTACAACCCCCACCTCGATGGCCCAGCGCGAATTAGTAGGTATTAACGACTGCAGATACACCCGGGACCAACGGCTTGCTTTCCGAAGCATGGAGGAACTCGAGGTTAAAAAATTTTTGGTCACCCATCTAATGACTGGCCTTAGAGAACATTGCTTAGTTTCCGCATTCGCAGGCCGCACGCCTCAAACTTCTTGCGTTATATAACTCACCAGTTGCGTCTGTCTTGTATTACATGAGCGATGTTAGGACAATTATCAGTTGGTAATGGGAAAATATAATGAAACTAGTGGTCGCCCGCGGCTTCGCTCGCGTTAATGTCGGTTGTTATATAGCCTTCCTCAATAAATGAACTATCCAACACAAGAAGATTTTTTCAATTTGAACCGGTAGTTTCTGAGATTAGCGCGTTTAACCAAATTAAACAAACAAACAAACAAACTCTTCAGCTTTATAATATTAGTATAGATTCTAACTCTAATAATAGCGGCGAAAGGTCAGAAAATGCTCCGCCTTCCACAATTTGGGCGGCTGTCTAAGCATCCATCAGAAGTTAATTATCCTCATTCTTCGAGCCTTTAGGACTTTCTATTTTTGCTAGAATTATTATAATAATTCATACATAAATCACGCCTATATCCCCGAAGGGGTAAGCAGAGGTGAACTAGCACCCACGTTTCGCCAAATATGTCAAGTCCTATGTAATAGGTGGCGAGCCTATTGCCATTTATCGGGCACAAAAGTCGCAGTACATTGCTAGGCCTAGGTGGTATAAGAGGAACGCTGCTGCCCATTCCTAATCATATTCAGCTTTATCCTTAGTCGCCTTGTACGACACCCACGGGAAAGATGGGGGTGGTGACAATTGTTTTCTACTCTGCCGTCACTACGCGGCACCCGGGTGTATTATAATTAACTTCTTCTCCTTAATAATATCATTAAGGAGAAGAAAATATTCAGAATTTCATGTAAGTATACTTAAGTATATTATAACTTTAATTTAATTTCCAAGAAAAAAGCATTTTAAATTTTTTTACCCACCAACACGCACTTGGCCAGCGTGGTGGGTTATAGCCTAATATCCCTATATTCTTCCATCCGTAAGGAAGGCCAATACCCCAGCTGTGAGAACATTAAAGGGCTGGTGATGAAACTGGGTACGACTGTTTCCAATGTTTGGGTTGTTGAAATACAGTCAAAGTCAAAGTCAAAATTCATTTATTCATATCTGGTATGATTACAATACACTTATGAATCGTTACCGCTAGATACCGAAAACCCGTGTGTCCAAGAAAAAATAGGGGAGGCGGAGAATCGGCGTTACATTGTGTTTTCGTTTCCAGCTAAATATGACTCAAATAGAAAAAAAGGAAAAACATTAGCAAGTTACTCGAACAATTATTAGTGTGATAGGTAATAAAAACAATAAATACTGTTCGGTTGAATCGCTTCACAAACGAACAAATTTTAATGAAACCTGACGGGTGTCAAATGATACTAAAATTGAGTCCAATAGGTAAGTATCCTTGTCCTCTATGTAGGTATCTTAAAGGCAGCGCTTTCAATTTTCAAGGTTATTATTTTGGGAATGACTGTCAAAATACTGAATGTTGGGTGTATTCCCAGTTTTCCTCGAATGCTATCCCCCGATCAGTGGAAACTGGGATTTTTTTGTTGCATCTTCCCGCGAATTGGTACGAACTGGTATTAATTAAATAAACTTGGTTTCGCAGCAGCGGACGTGGGTTCGATTCCCGCCTCAAGATCATAATTCTTTTTCTAACCACCAAAATCTTTGTACTAATTTTTCTAACATTTATATAATGTTAAAATTAAAATCGAATTGTAGACTTGGTTTTTTTACTGGAATGATATAAACACAGTTTGGTTATAATTTTTTGCTAGGCATAATGCTCCACAATTGTGTCAACCCTAACGAGTCTAGTGCGACACGGAATTGTAACATTAATGCCTAGAATTTGTTTAACCATAAAGTTAGGTGCATTAAGTACTGTGACTCATTATGAGTCGCGTTGGAGTCATTATAGACAGGTCACTCGGTCAGTGTACGGTCAACAAAGGTGTAAAATTATTTGCACACGCAAAGCCTATATATCCAAAGCCAATAGTAATAATATCTGCGTTACTTCTGAGTTTCTGAGAGTGGAGATTCCAAAATAATCTAAAAGTCGAGCTTTTAATTTTGGACTTTGAAGGTTAAAATATACATACATACATAAACACGCCTATATCCCCGAAGGGGTAGGCAAAGGTGAACTAGCACCCACGTTTCGCCAATTATGTTAGGTCCCATGTAATAGGTGGCGAGCCTATTGCCATTTATCGGGCACAAAAGTGGCAGTATTATTGCAATACTATTGCTGTGTGACTATTGAAAAGGAACGCTGCTGCCCATTCCTCATCACTGATTTATCCTTAGTCGCCTTGTACGACACCCACGGGAGAGATTTGGGGTGGTGACAATTGTATTCTACTCTGCCGTCACCACACGGCTAAAATATAAAATTTAATTTAGCCACACGGTTAAAATATAAATGTTTAAAATTAAGTTAATCTGATTTTTTATTTTAATTTAAAAATTATATAGGTAAAAGTTAGATGTAGTTAAAAAAATGGTTTAAAAAAAATTATAGTCTTGATGCGGGAATCGAACCAGAGTCCTTTGCAATCTGAACAGATTCTGATGCCTGGATTGTCAATGGGCTATCGTATTGGTTGGCCGAGTGGTACAGGCATAATTTTTTTCTAACTTTTCCTAACCACAATTGCTTTGTGTTAATCTGATTTGACCATTAGTCTTCTTGCCATATTTTCATTCACAGGACTACCAGTAGTATCAATGTTTCTGTTTTGGAGTTCATTTAGCAGTCCCTGTAGTATTCTACTGGTTTTGAAGCCTATAATCTCGTAATCTGTTACAAATCTAGAAGCATCGAAATATAGCGGTGCTTGGCCAAATTTGTCAAAATCAACGATTGAGACTTAATTTTTTTTCTTTCATAGGGATGATCTGTGCATTCCAGTGAGGGATTCATAGCTTATTTATTATTATACCATTGAAGGATCGACGTCAGCTTAATTATATATTTCTTATTTTATTAAAATTATTTAAAACTTCAAAGCTTTAAAATTAGCAGCCAATGAGTAAATAACCACCATAATTATATAACAAATTAATGTTGATAATAGCACGCTTTAGAAGTTTAAATCGGTGGTATCCCTAACTTTTAAACGGCGCAGCTTTAGATCAAAGCTGAAGATTAATACATTTGATGGTTCAGGAAAAGCATTTGTTGAATAAATCACTTTAAGATGACTTATATTTAAGCCGAGGGCGAATTCGAATAGATTTTGGGTAGGGTATTCGATGACTGATGACATAATATAGATCAATAGACTTAAGACGTTTGTAACATGTAGTTAAAAAAAGCTCTGTTAGTACGTTTGTTTAACTAAAACTAATTCTAAATCACTTTATGTGAGATCTTGGAGCACTTTACCAGCTTTGGTCGCAAGTCGTCCAACTTTATACATCCTTAGGAGACGCTCACTGTTTGGCATAGGCTTCCCCCAATCTGGATCTTGGATCTCCAATAGAAATAAAAGTAATTTTTTTAAAGTACGTTTTTAGGTACTACGGCATAGTTAGGTACGTAACGGTTTTAATTGGTATCTCATTAAAGTTAACAGTCATTAAAATTAGTACATACATTAACTATAAATGACTCATCATCCTTCAGCCATGTTCCCAGGTTATCTGAATGTGAATCGGAAAAACATGATGCCCTATTATTTCCTTTGTAGTAGCTTTGATTATCAATCTTAAACAGAACTATGCTCAATGTTCAACTTCAACTAATTAGCTATCTTCTCCGCGACATCAACAGCGATATGACGTAATTAGATTTAACGTGGTCCCAGAGTTAATAATAGCCAAGCAACCTCCGCGATACGTGTGCCTGGGTAAGCCGGGGATGTTGTGGGATTACTACCAAGTTCAAATGAATTCTTGCAGCGTATTATGAATTTACTTTGGTTGAGCAAGGTGAGACGTTCGTTGGCGTTGTATAGTTGCGGTCTGCGATTGCGTAAACTGAGCAATGTTGCATAGGTAATTACAATGTTAACAGCATTATTGGGTTCCGACAATTTGTGATAAAATAGCCAGCCCCTCTGTGGTTGAGGATTCGGTGAAGCTCGATTCGCTATTCGGCCCTTATCGTCACTTACCATCTGGTGAGATGAAAGTCAAGAGCTTCCCTATCTAGCATAAAAATGCACGTTAGGTTAAGATTGACAATCAACAATATAATTAACTTTAATGAATATTCTGACCTGCTGTCGAATGACCTAAAATATTGTACATATTATAATAAATTCTTACGAAAATTAGAAATAGTTGATAGTAATATTTTCACTATTACACGTGTAAATATTACTATCTAACTACCTATTACATGGGACCTAACATAATTGGCAAAACATGGGTGCTAGTTCACCTCTGCCTACCCCTTTGGGGATATAGGCGTGATTTATGTATGTATGTATATTTTCACTAAGTGCATTGTTTACTGCAGCAAGAAAGTGACAGATTACTAACGAGGGAGCAGTTTGTGGCCCGAAGCCGCAACCGAAGGCCACAATATTACCGAGTTGGGAATCGAACTTTCTACCAAGTGCTACTTACTGCTATAGACTACACCCGCAAGGAGCATTCAAACACTTGTTTAATGGAAATAAGCAGGTATATGGTATATTTATGAAACTGACGTTTGTTTTCTTGTAATAAGTTATTTTTATACATTTGTTTTCTATGCGTTCAAATGGTTCTAATAGATTGGCCACTCGGCTAGGGCCACAGAATCGCTATTCGGAATCAATCAAAGATAGGATTCCGAATAGCGATTCAGCTTCAAGCCGCAGAGCATGTCCGAAATTAGGTAGATGCTTAGAATGATAAATTGGGGTCAGAGATAACTCCGGAATACGTACGAGCCAGCGTGATGTTACTGCACTACTCAATCTAAGTTCTGCATCAGTAAACCGCAGATAAGACAACGGAAGCTACAGGGTTATATTTAAGACACCAAAAACCTCCCATGACGAGATAGCTAACATCATAAACAACGTTAGTTTTATGATTTTTAATATAACGCAAAACATTGCGCAAAATTATTTTTTAAAGTTTTTACTGTACTATCGTGATATTTATACGTCTATGTTTTCAATCATAAACGAAAGGACGACGCTACGCTAGATCCGCGCGCTGGTTATTCAAAGTCAAAGTCAAAGTCAAAATTCATTTATTCATATCTGGTATGATTACAATACACTTATGAATCGTCAAGACGCTAGATACCGAAAACCCGTGTGTCCAAGAAAAAAAAAATAATAGAAAAAAAACAGTGGAGTGCGCAGCATGCCTCAGTCTGTAATGATAGGTCTCCCAAACCCGCCCACGCCCCGGTCCGCAACGAAGCGCCGACCCTGCCGCGTTCAATACCAAGATGGTACTAAACGCATCAGGGCCCAACGCTCCGCTAGCAGAACGGCACGCAAGTAGGCTGTAGAGAAACCCACCATTGTCAACGAGTTATGACATTGCAGGTACATTGTAAATTATGCACCAAATACAATCCCACAACTCGCCAATCACATAAACCGAAACATGCCGCGAACTACCAATCAACCCCCCATCCCCCACCCTACCTATACGGACACACAAGTTTTCAATATCTAGCGAAAAATCTACGCCATCCGTTCGTAAGCTACCGGGAGGCCCTGTTCTGAGAAGAACGGGCAAGAAACTCAGTCGGGTATTTTCCTCCCTTAGTTACATATATAATATATAATCTAAATTCAATGAAAATTTAATGAAAGATGTCAATAGCTTTAACGTCAAGTAATAATAATTAGGGTCACAATTTCTGAAGCTATCAACATCCTTCATTACAGACAGAACAGCATATTAATCATCGATTATATAAAAATAAAAGTTATTTATTCCAAACATCCTTGTCATCTAGATAATCCTGAATTTTATAGTATCCTTTTGCCATTAGTACTTTTTTTACATAAGGCTTAAATTTGTGTTGAGGCAGTTCAGTCAAAGATCCTGGTATCTTATTATAGAGTATACATTTCCCCATAAAAGAATTAGCAACCTTGTGCAATCTGAATCTAGTAAAGGCAAGTTTATTTTTATTTCTAGTGTTGTGTTTATAAATATCACTAATTTTAGCAAATGTATTTAAGTATTTATAAACATATAGAATGCAATCGTATATGTATTGTGAAGCAAGAGTGAGGATATTAATATCTTTAAACAGACTTTTAAGTGAATCGCGAGGCTTTAATAGGTAAATAGCACGTATAGCTCTTTTTTGTAAAATAAATATATCCTGAATATCTGCAGCTGTACCCCAAAGAAGTAAGCTATACGACATTACACTATGAAAGTAACTAAAATAAACAAGCCGGGCTGTTTCAACATCAGTTAATAGCCTTATTTTTTTTACCGCATATGCTGCTGAACTTAGTCTCTCGGATAAAGTTGAAATATGAGGATTCCATTGCAATTTGGAGTCCAACTTTATTCCTAAGAATACTGTAGAATTGACACATTCTATCGTTTTATTATTAATTGTAATCGGACTACTAACTTGCCTAACATTTGGTAATGAAAATTTAATACATTTGGTCTTCTTAGAATTGAGTAACAAGTTGTTATTTGTAAACCAATCAAGAACTTTGGAAATAGCTATATTGATGTCATCATAATTATCTTTACCTCTGTCTACTTTGAAAATTAATGAGGTGTCATCTGCGAATAGTACCGTATCACATAGAGATTCTGTGTAGAAGGGAAGGTCATTTATATATATATTGCCGATGCAAGTAGGTGTACGTAGAGTTATTGACTTTTACTGCCGCACTCAGAGACGTCAAATAACGATAATAAGTACTTAATGTCAAAAAATGACAATTCAAAACTAGTCGCTATCTTGCCGGGTCTATGGTCTAGATTTGAATGAAATTTTTTGACATTAAATACTCATTAAAGTTAATTGACGTCTCTGAGTGCGGCAGTTAGAGCGGTAAATTATAGTTATTTGTTGTACATTAACCCAGAAACACCCACAAAACACCCAATCACACCCAAAAAACACTCAATCACCCAGAAACTCCCACAAAACACCTAATCACACCCAAAAAAACCCAATCACCCAGAAACACCCAAAATACTCACCCATCTATTCAGACACACCCACAAAAACCCATTCACCCAGACATACCAACAAAACACCCATTCACCTAGACACACCCTCAAAACACCCATTCACCCAGACACACCTCCAACAGCCACCCATCCACCCAGCCACACCCGCAACATTCATCCAGACACACCTGTAAGTCCCTAATAAAAATTACCGTCCCTAATGGAGTTCCGAGACGGTCAATCAGCTTGAGTCAAGCACGTTGATTTTCAGTATGTTTTTGTTCCGTTGCTAGCATAAACAAATCAAACAGACCTAAAAAGCTTTTAAATGTTTGACTCAAGCATCCAGCAAGCGTTGTAGACGATCAAAATGTTTAAAGCAAGATTGACGCCAAGCTGATTGACCGTCACGGAACTCCTAGGTTTTAACAAATTTGTGACGTGAAAAGAAAATGGCGCGCGCAAAGCAAATTACAAAAAAGTACACCAAGAAGGTTCCGAGTCTGAGTTTTTAACAAATTAAAATAGGTTGCATGACAATTTCGGCACCATGGAGGTAGAAATAAATATGTATAATGATGTTTTGAATTCACAAACTCTTTGCACACGATGTTCTAAATTCAAATTTACTTTAACCACTAGAGGATAAAAACGGCTTTTGCACTCAGATATCGAAGAGCAAAAACGCTTTTTCCGAGATGGTGGGATGAAAAAGTATTTATTTTCGAATGAAAGTAATATCTTACGAATCATCAAAAGTCGTAGAACAAACATTGTTGCATATGATGTTAGCTATCTACTCCTCCGAGGTTCTTGGTGTTTTAAAAATAACCCTGTATACTTGATATTATAAAGCTGAAGAGTTTGTTTGTTTGGTTGGTTGAACGCGCTAATCTCAGGAACTTCTAGTTCAAATTGAAAAAATACTTTTGTGTTGGATAGTTCATTTATCGAGGAAGGCTACATGCTATTTAGTAACCGACATTAACACGAGCGAAGCCGCGGGCGACTACTAGTAATTTATAATTTAATTATAATAATAGTTTTGTACTTGATGCTGTACACGAGAATACCAAATTACTGTTTAGTTGAAACTAAAATGTGTCTTATGACCAAAGGAGTTAAGACTGGACTTAGGTACACGGTCGGGACCATGGACTTATGAGCCATCTAGCAGCACACTAACTTCGCTACGACAATTGGTAGAATTATACACAGTTTTCAACACATTTACTAATTAATAACATGACTGTATGGATCACCAAGCACAAGAAAATATTCTTATGTGTAAATGATGTTACATTTTGTGTGAAAGGGTCACCGGAGGTGAATTAACACCCACGTTTCGTCAATTATGTAGGTCCCATGTGGCGAGCCTATTGCCATTTATCGGGCACGAAAGTCGCAGTAAATTGCTAGATGGTAATAAAAGAAACGCCGCTGCCTATTCCTCCTGACTGTTATAGCCCTAGAAAAATGCAGGCCGTGTGGTGACGGCAGAGCAGAATACAATTGTCACCGCCCCAAATCTCTCCCACGGGTGTTGTATGAGGCGAATGATGTTATGGGGGTGATGGTCACCACCATCATCCCTATAACATCACCAGCTATTTACCGTCCCCACTGCTGGGGCACAGGCCTTCCTTCCTTATGTATGGAAGAATGAAGGGACAATGGGCCATAACCCACCACGCTGGCCCAGTGCAGATTGGTAGGCATTGACGACTGCAGATGCAGCCGGGATCAACGGTTTAACGTGTCTTCCGAAGTACAAAGAAACTCGAGAGAATAATTTTTTGGTCACCCATCCGATGTGCTGTGTGGTGACGGCAGAGTAGAATACAATTGTCACTATCCCAAATCTCTCCCGTGGGTGTCGTACAAGGCGACTAAGGATAAATCAGTCATGAGAAATGGGCAGCAGCGTTCCTCTTATACCACCTAGCAATGTACCTACTGCGACTTTTGTACCCGATGAATGGCAATAGGCTCGCCACCTATTACATGGGACCTATCATAACTGGCGAAACGTGGGTGCTAGTTCACCTCTGCCTACCCCTTCGGGGATATAGGTGTGATTTATGTATGTACGTATGTATGTACCCATCCGATGACCGGCCTTGGGGAACATTGCTTTGTTTACGCAATCGTAGGCCCAGCGCGCCAAGCCACTGCGCTATCGAGCTCCGCTTATCAACTGACGTCTGTTAGTTGCTAGGTCCAAAAATTTCCATCAGTCAATCGGCTGCTTAAAATTTGGGAAGATACACATCCAACCGGCGATTTTCCACGGTGAATAGTCCCGCTTCAGTGGTCATGATCCGTAACTCATCATCCGATGCGACGTGAGCGGAACCTTTTTTGCCGCCAAATTATGGGGCTCAATGCCCCCTAATGTGTTTCGTGCAGCCGTGTTTGAGTTACAACCGTTATATTACGTCAAACTAGAAAATTGTGTAAATGTCGTGACAAATACGGATCATTTTCGCTTCAGGCCAAAATATCGAGTGGTCACTTGTCTTATAACGTACATGAATACATACATAAATCACATACAATGCTAGGTAGTATTAGAGGAACGCTATTGCCCAATACTCATTGCCGCCTTAACCCTTAGTCGCTTTGTACGACACCCGCGGGAGAGAATGGGGTGGTGAAAATTGTATTCTGCTATGCCGTCACCACACGGCGGGTTTGCTGAGATGGAATTAATATAAGAACAGTCATCATCATCATCACCAGCCCTTTAATGTCCCAGCTGCTGGAGCACAGGCCATCCCTATGGATGGAAGAATAAAGGGAAAATGGGCCATAACCCATCATGCTGGCCCGGTGCGGATTGGTGGGTGGGCGACAGCAGCCGGGACCAACGGCTTAACGTGCCTTTCGAAGAACGGAGAAGTTCGAGATAATATTTTTTGGTCACCCATTCAATGACCGGCCCTATCGAACATTGCTCAGTTTACGCAATCGAAGGCCGAGCACGCTATGCCACTGCGCTAGCGAGCTCCTCATAATTTTAAATCTGATAAGAACAATATAGCTGGCGGTATATCCAACTATTTCACTTTTCTATAGATTAATTTACAACTAGCACCCTTCTGGTGTGAATATGATGTCTGACGAACAATGGAAGACGTAGATGAGGAAGGACGAGAAGACGAGGAAGGTATTGGTGAAAATAATTGGTATGATTCTGATAATGTTAACGTTACAAATTCATTTGTTTAAAGATATTACAAATAGGTTGTAGTGGTAACTTGGCCAAACTAAAAGACTATCAAAATATCTCGTAAAATGATTACATAGATAATGTGAACATAACAACATGCACAACGCATCGCTCTTTACTGTGTTGAGTGATGGATAGCAGCGTTACTCTTATTTAACCTAGCAATATACTGCGATTTACTTGCCCGATACATGGCAATAGGCTCGCCACCTATTACTTGGGCACTATCCTTATTGGCGAAATGTGGGTGTAATTTATGTATGTGTGTATGTATGTAACATGCAAAAGTTGAGGCTTAGTAATAAATAAAAGTAACAATAGTATCTCAGTCGTGTTTCCATTATATTCTTTTAAAAGCAGACAAATGTCTAAGCAAATGGAAACAGGAAATAGAAATGTTTTTTCTTTGTAAACAGGAACGCTGTTAAAAACTTTTGTAAGCCTCTGAGATACAATTGTTACGTATTGTAAACAAGTATTCCATCTCTTTAACGATGAATTTAGAACAAGTTTGAAAAAAAAATTAAAGTTTTTTCAGCCGTAAATGTTGAGTATTCTGTTATATTTAGTTCTATAACATTTCTAATACGGAAGACTATTATTACGACTTGAAGTTATTAAAGGGACTATTGATTTTACTAAATTACATAATATGACTGACACTGAGGTATTTCGCCACGTGTTTTGTCTCACACGCTCATAGTAGGAACTTTGTCAATAACTGTTTTGCGTATAATGTTATGAAGTTGTAATATGAGCTGTAAGTACTACCGTATTTCGGCTATAAAATTTTATATCTTAATGCTTTTGTATATTTGCCAACTTACCTATGTTAGGTACCCATAATAGTGGGCAAACTTATTGCCATTCATCGGGAATATCAATCTGAGTAATTTGCTAGATTGCCCCAGGAACTAAATCCTATACCTACCTATAAGTTTTTTTTAAGATTAAACACTTACTGCCGCACTCAGAGACGTCAAATAACGTTAATCAGTACTTAACGTCAAAAAATGACAATTCAAAACTAGTCGCTATTCTTGCCGCGTCTATGGTCTAGATTGGAATGAATTTTTTTTACATTAAATACTCATTAAAGTTAATTGACGTCTCTGAGTGCGGCAGTTAGAAGAACAGTTCTAAAGCGACAGCTGTTTTAAACATTTTAATTGATCATTAAGATACTATACTATAATATAGGACAGGAACTATACTAAAATGTCTTGAAATACATTCTATTTCGAAAATGTGTTCAAAACATTTTTAAAACAGCTTATGTGCCGTGGGGAGTTGAATCAATTATGATGCCGGCTTGGGCTATAAATGGATTGAACTTAGGGTAACAGTTAACTGTAGGTATAGGTAAAATCGTTTCAGTCGGCACTTCTTCAATAAACAAAAATCACAAACCTTCTAATTACTTTATCGCGAAAGAAAGTCTAAACACCATATATTTAGAACACACAATATTTTTGTATCTTTTTTGAGTTATGTCCTTTAACAAGCGTCCTTAAACCGTCCAAACCTTTTTTTTGTAAAAAAAAAGACTTCGGTATCGCTAGTGAGTCAGTGATTCATGTCAGCTATAACTCGTGAATATATTCCCGATAGAGATGACACGGCCAGAAATTGGATATAACCACCAACCAACTAACCGCCAACGTATGTATCACTAATTGATAATCCAATGGATGTAATATCACTATCACAACAACCTTTACACTGTCTACACAGTAATAACACTCAGCAAATCGTTAGAACAAACAGTTTCTAAGCAACGGATTTTATGAGTAATAAAAAGTAATCTATTTCGGTACCAATCATGGCTAAAAGTCCGTCACTGCTTATGGTTTCACCACATGCAAGAGTAATATACATTAATAGAAGCCGGTTACACGAAAGTTTACATTTCTGAGAGTTCAGAAGTCAGTTCTATAATAATTGCATGTATTTGCATTGCATGAGTGGGTCGGCTATTTAAGTGGAAACCATTAGACGGCGCTTGCATTCATATAAAGCTCCTTTAGATTCGTGGCTCAAGTCACAGTGGGCGTTAAAATAAGAAAAATGCAAAATACTTCAAATGCTTCCGAGTAATTGCTACGCTTGGCTACTGGCTCATTTTTTTTAACAAGTGACCACCTAGATTTAATATGAGCTGAAATTCTACTGCTCATTTCGAAGACAGTGGTAGGTACAAGTGCTTTTCATTTGGAAAGTAAATTACTTCGAGGAATTTAGTTCGTTTGATGAAGCTTTGAGAATATTATTTTTAGAATATTAGGTACCTTTGGTTGGTAGTTTATTTTTGCTAAATTAAAATCATAGTTACGTAATCATATTCTTACTTCGGAAATTGTGGATAATCGGTAAGTTCAGACTTTCTACCCAACCAAATCGCTGAAACTATTTTAAGCCACAATTATCTGAATATGATTGGTTTTCATGGTACAATATTTTTTTATCAAAGTTCGTGTATCTGACAATCATTACACTTCACCCGTTAAGACGGTATACATCGAAAACCCGTGTGCCCAATGGAGGATAGGGGAGAGCTCAGTATGCCTCAGCTGAAAATATTATATAAGGTCACTAAAATTCACCTTCGTCCCGATCCTTCAAAGATTTGAGTTTTTGAGTTGCTTCTTTATTGTATTAAATAAGAAATACATATACACAATCTTCTTCATATTAGTCTATCTGGGGTCGGCGCAGTATGATTCCTCTTCCATTCATATCGGTCAGACGTCATCAAGCCATCCACTCCCTTTTGATTCATATCATTCGTATCATTTAGCAATATTCGAATTAATGGACTAACACTAATACCCGTGGGTGTTACTTGATAGAGAGTTGTGAAGCAAATTTAATTCAATATCTGAATAATGACGCATAGAGTATACAAGACGCCTACGACGCTGTAGCTAAAATAGATTTTCTTAGTACAGAAGCGGATCAAAGTTTTACACAATGCAACCTTTTCTATTCAGAAGAGTATTATTACTTGTAAGTTAACGACGAAATATCGTGTGTCAATTCATAAATTATTTTACACACACTCCTATTTCTTTTGCATTAGCTTTTCCACCCTTCTACCTACTAGCATTTATGCTCATCATTCTTTTTTTCACTTGATCTTCATCTCTTCTCATTAACAGAGCCATAATAGGACGATATAAAAATCTAAAACGGAAGCTCCGTTTTAGATTTTTTTTGTTGAAAATTTTATCTCCGATTCTATAGAATGTGTGCCAAACACATAAAATATATTGTAAAAAAAAAAGGAATTTGGAAGAATTAGGAAGAATGTTATAATCTACAATTTTACTACCATGTTGCTTGACAATCTTTCGTGTGGGCCAGGTGAAAAAAATTCAGATAATGCTACCCCCAACTCACTTCAGGAGTGTCGTACATAACGTGCCTTTCGAAACACGGAGTAACTCGAGATAGTAAATTTTTGGTCACCCATCCAATGACCGACCTTGGCGAAAATTGCTTAGTTTACTTAATCCCACGTATTGGCATTTAGAGTAATAACAGAATATTTGTAACAAAGACGCCATAGTCTTACGCACTGGCTGTACAGGCGACATGTGCCGTAAATATCAAAGCTGATTTTCATTAATATGTAATTAAGTGTCGTTCTTGTGCGTGACGGGAATTTCGGGCAAAATATAATTTTGATACACTTCTAATGACAATATGCGAGCGTATACCTTCTAGCCAATTTGAACCTTATCCCAGTAGTAAGAAGGATGCGAAAGAAAAGAAAATTGTGAAATGCTACATTGAATATAATTAATTACCTACATCCGTTTCAGTAAAAGTGTCAGAACACAAAACAGCTATTAAGTTTTTTTTAAAGGAAAAAAAGCTTTTCTAAAACAGTATTTTATCTAGAACTACAAGTTACGCAGCGTTAATATTTTACGATTGATTCTCAAACTTACCATATTTGACATATTATTATTATACAAAATTAATAGAGAATTCATTCATTCATTGTGGTGACGGCAGAACAGAATTAAATCTCTCCTGTGGGTGAGCATAAACCGAGTTCAACTTCAACTGATGGCGTTTAATTCTGCGGTGAAATCGGCCCTAAGTTAGGGCCAGTACAATTAAGTACGATTCTATTTTTTTTTTACTTTTAGGGTGCGTTCCCACTGTGTCGTGACGACAGATAATCGTATAGTTTTAAGTGCCGTGGTTTATATGTTTAAATGGAGGTGTTCACATATAGAAAGACACGATTTACTGTCGTCTACGACTTTTTGCAGTGACGACAGATTGTCATATAATGGGAACAACCAGAGACGACAGTCGTCCGGCGATAAATAATTCGTCACGACTTAGTGTGAACGCTCCCTAAAAATTAAAAAAAAATCGACTCGTACTTAATTGTACTGGCCCTAACTTAGGGCCGATTTCACCGCATAATTAAACGCCATCAGTTGAAGTTGAACTCGGTTTATGCTCTAAACTGCGTTCCGCTTCATAGTTTGCATTAATCAAAACCAAGTTTTATTAAACTCAGTTTCTATGAGAGACGGTGAAATCGGCCCTTAGCGAAATGTGGGTGTTAATAAACATCTGCCTATAGCTTCGGGGTTAAATAGACGTGATTTATGCATGAAATACTTTATTAAAGCCTGTACAATTCTGAACGGTTACCGATTGTATCTAATCTACATGAAAATATTTAAACACTCCAATAAAGTGCTAAATAATACTTATTTTTATTTAAAAAAATAGTAATTTCTTCATTAATAGTAGATTTTCCATCAAGTGCACAAAACGAATCATTTTTGTCCGAGACTTTTAGCAGCCCGAGCCGAAGGCGAGGGCTGATAGTAATGTCGAGGATAAAAATGGTTTTGTGGACGAGGTAGAAACTCTGCTTTTCACTTCGATTGCGAGGAAATAGAACAGTAGTTTATCATATCATTTCTTTAAATTCAATCTAAAATTCGTACAGTTTTGAATATTGAAGGAAATTATTTTTCCCATTGATATTAGGCTTGGGCTGAAGACCTATACAGCCAAGTATAAATTAATTTTGAAATAATAATTTTCTTAAATTAATTTAATAAATTAAAATTTTAATATATTTTATGCCTTAAAAAACGCATAAGAATAAAAATATTAAAAAATAACAAATTCTATCTCTGAATTTCTTATTGTGTTTGGCTGCATGGCTCATTTTCTTTGCCTTAATATAGACACATTTATGAGTAGATACGTTAATGCTCTAGAGCACAAAATTCGATTTTGTGCAGCCTATATCCTGCATAAATAAGCACTTTCAGAGCATGAGAAGTGAAATAGTAGATTTTCCATCAAGTGCACAAAACGAATCATTTTTGTCCGAGACTTTTAGCAGCCCGAGCTCAAGGCGAGGGCCGATAGTAATGTCGAGGATAAAAATGGTTTTGTGGACGAGGTAGAAACTCTGCTTTTCACTACGATTGCGAGGAAATAATACAGTAGTTTATCATAACATTTCTTAAAATTCAAACTAAAATTAGTACAATTTTGAATACTGAAGGAAATTGTTTTTCCCATTGGTATTAGGCTTGGGCTGCAGACCTATACAGCCAAGTTTTAAATTAATTTTGAAATAATAATTTTCTTAAGTTAATTTAAAAACCTACCGTACCTACTTAAATTAAAATTATGTCTTAAAAAACGCATTACTCAAATAAATTTAAGTAAATAATAAAATAACAAATTCTATCTCTGAATTTCTTATTGTGTTTGGCTGCATTGCTCACTTTCTTTGCCTTAACAGAGACACATTTATGAGTAGATACGTTAATGCTCTAGAGCACAAAAATCGATTTTGTGCAGCCTATATCCTGCATAAATAAGCACTTTCAGAGCATGAGAAGTGAAAATTAATATAAAATTATTAGCGTTTCAAAAAGTTTCTTCCGATACCGGGAATCGAACCCGAGCCTCCTGGGTGAGAGCCAGGTATCCTAGCCACTAGACCATATCGGATTGATTGTGTACAGTGAAAATTGGCATGAGTTTACTTACAGTGTAGTGTGGGCGAAGTAGATAAAACATTTTTTTGAATAGAATGAAGATTTTATTTTTGGCAGTGTAACTCAGACTAATTACATTTATGTAACACTGATCAATGTTTGAAGCTCGACCTTTATTTCTTTATGTTAATTAAGATTATTTTGACGATCTTTTTAATCTGCATTATTTTCATTTTCTCATAGTATTTGATGTCAATGCAGTATGTCCATTGTCATATAAGTAGTCTAGGCTTAGTCTAATAAGGTGAAAACGATTCCAGCGGAAGAGCATGCTGAGTTAGGACCGTTTGAGATAAGTTACTATTTTGTTAAATGTTTTTGTTTATCCGTTATTTTGTCTCAATAAAAGTTTTTTCTTTCTTCTTCCTTTAAAGATTTATTACGGGAAAGTTCTCGCAAAGTTAGCTCTATTTTGGATTTTAGTTTAGGCCACTTGTGACTTTTATGAACTTCAAGTGAAATACCATAATTATTTTCAAAGATTTTGGTGGTTAGTAAAAGAATTGTCACCGTCTTGGGTGGCCGAGCGGTCAGGCACCAGCCCGGATAGCAGCGGACGCGGGTTCGATTCCCGCCTAAAGATCATAATTTTTCGAAATACTTTTTCTAACCACCAAAATCTTTGTACTAATTTTTTCTAACATTTATATAATGTTAAAATTAAAAATCGAATACCATATTTTCTTTAATATGACAGCGCAATATTTGTCAAGCACAAAGCGATTCGTCACTGGGTTATGAGATTATGCTCGGTTCAGTTGGCCAGTGCTGTTCCAAAGTTCTATCGATAATTTCATTAAAGAAATTAGGACTGCAATCGGATGTATAAAATATGAAGACGTTATATTTGTAATCTCATTCAGATCCCATGTGCTTTCATAGGTCCAAAATTTAGATAGCATTAATGTAGCTCCTGCCATGACAATTATTGTAAAAATCATAATAAATAATTTAAAAGTATGTAGTACTGTGTATCTCGACGACACTGTGGATAGTAAAGTACAGTCAGCAGCACATCAAACTGTCACAAAATGTTAAACTTTCTCATTCGAAATTGTGCTTTACAACCAACAAGTTAAGGTTGACAATCGATTGAAGAAATTTGACAGTTCTGGGTAGTTTGAAGTGCATGTGTTGGCGTAAAGTAAACAATGTTTAATTCTGTTACTGCCGCACTCAGAAACGTCAATTAACTTTAATGAGTATTTAATGTCAAAATTTTCATTCAAATCTAGACCATAGACCCGGCAAGAATAGCGACTAGTTTTGAATTGTCATTTTTTGACGTTAATAGGGGATCAAAAATATAAAATCGCGAGTTCCTCTATTATTTCGGAAGGCACGTTAAGCAACCCGTTCTAGCAGCATTTGGAGTCGTGAATATAAAGTGTAAAAATATTACTAAGGCTGTTATGTAGAAAAGTCTATTATTGATGACCCTTAACCTCGTAAATGTATCGAAGCAGTTCAATTTTATTAATTTCCACTTTGAAATCAACTACTCAATTTAGTAACAATTGTATAACAAATACTATAAACAAATACTTCGAAAATTTATCGAAAAACTCAAAATATTATTGATCCTTACAATATCGAGTATAAGTTAACGAAAAATATATCCCCACAGTATAGGATCTCGCTAACGATTGGCAATTAAGAGAATTACCCGCAGAAACCTTTTGATAAATTCATTAAGCCTTTAGGAATCATTCCACATTAGTATACCTGATATAGGTACTAATTAATATAGTTAATACCTTTGCTTGGGATTTAGTAGTACATACCTATTGTGATAAATGTGTGTACCTAAGACTTATCGTATATTTATTTGATAGGTACTAATAAAATCGATTGACTTGTCGAACGATAATAGACCATTCATTCTACAAAGCAAAACCGCTTTGTGATTTAATTTGTGTTCATTCGGATGATTAAGTTTTTATTACTTCCACGTAATTCATTCTTCGAATTATACAAATTATGTCTTGTGACTTAGATAAGACGATATTAATACAATGTGGTGGCCTGGTGGGTAGTACAACATAATTATCTTATATTTCATAATATTTAATTATATGTTTAATGGTAATCCATAATAATATATTATGATTAAATATCCGTATACGTAGCGTCGCATCTATACGTAGCTTATAATCTTATACGTAGCAAACTGCAGTAAATATCGCATTTTAGTACAAAGATTTTGGTGGTAGGAAAAAGAATTTCGAAAAATTATGCTCTTGATGCGGAAATCGAACCCGCGTCCGCTGCTATCCGGACAGGCCGATCGGTCAGAAATTCTTTTTCTATAAATCTTTGTACTGATTGTTCTGACATTTATATAATGTTAAAATAAAATCGAATAGTTTATCGCATTTTCGATTTTAATTATCGCATTTTACTTTAAAATGTTAATGGTTAAAAATTGCATAGCGCAGATTTTGGCACAGTAAATTTGTGAACTGTCTTACTATTGAATACCAAATAATAATAGATATAGAGAGTGATAATAAGTATTAAACCTTAAAGGAATTTAATAAAAAGAAAAATAATAGCAAAAGCTTCATTTTTTTTTCATTAATTCCCATACAGGGTTAGTATCAGGCCGGTTGTAAAACCTAAGTCATCGTATTGATTGGTATGTAGTTATCCCGATTACCCTCTTTATTTACTCACCTCTCGATAAAGTATTTCTTTTGTTTTATAAATTTATTCGTCACAATTAAGACCTTTCCAATGCTGTGAATGAATTATGAATAAAAAGAGAGTGGATGCTAGACCAACCCTAGCAAACATAAGAGCAGGAAAGCCGATGCTTCATTTGTCATTCGCTTTGTCTCTTTTGCTATAATGTATAAAATATATTCGACGTAAAATAAACATTAAAACTTAAAAATTATCCAAGAGTTGCCTTAAAAGCAGAAGTAGATTAATTATGAAAGTTCCAAAGTATTTCGGACAGGATCTAACTTAGTTGGTTGTTGAGAGAGAGCAGACACCCGGCTATTGTGTTGCAGACTGTGTGGATAATACAATTACGTCGCAGGAAAATAACGTCTGCAGCTTAGACAGGGATTTTATATCACAATGGGTCCTAGTATGTGCCCTTGTGCAACTCTCACTAAGAACTAAGTTGATCACATTACTCGAACTTTTTCTTCTTAACAGAGTAACACTATCTTTATTTTAAATAACATTTTAAATATGAAGAACTCGTGGCCGCCCACGGCTTCGCTCGCGTTAATGTCGGTTATTATAGCCTATAGCTTTCCTCGATAAATAGACTATCCAACACAATAATTATTTTTTAATTTTAGTCAGTAGTTCCTGAGATTAGCGCGTTCAACCAAACAAACAAACTTTTCAGCTTTATAATATTAGTATTTGAAAATAAAATATTTTTTTATATTTATAAGGTTTTTTTTTTTTTTTAATTCTTTCAGGTATTAATTTCCATATCTTTTCTGTACTTATATTCATTCATAACTAGCCCCTTTCTGGTGTCATGGATGTGGTCATGATCAAAAAAGTGATTGGCTTGATGTCGTCTTACCTATAAAATATGATTATGAATAAAAGAGGTGCCCATGGTAAACGGTGAACAGAGCAAGCAGATGATGATCCAAGTTTGGCACACCCAATTTAAGCAAAGCTTCTTTCGGTGTATTATTCCCGGGCAATATCAAAAAAGCTGCGCGAACAATAATTATCGTGGTTACTTTCACTTGAGCCACTTCCCCGAGTTCCCTTTCTAAGAAAATTACTAAAGAAAGTTTAATTTTGAGGATGTTATTAAAGTTGTTCCTACGGTGAGACTTGGCTGTTGTACTTTTATAAAGATGCGCGAAATTGCTGTAAAGCTACAAATTGTGTTAGTAACTTGAGTCGGCGTTTTAGCTTCACAGTTTCACACAGAATTTAAATCAGATGGACCTGCTCCACGTCATTATTATCATTCGCTTGCCCCGTTTCCAGTTTATCTGTATGCTTTATGTGTGCTTTATTACAGAAAAGTTGAAGAAGTGAAGTTGTTTATCGATTGAAGAAATTTGACAGCTTTGGAAGTCCTTATTCATTCATTATCATCTTTCACATAATCCATCAATTTCTATATACCTACGTAAGTACATAAATCAAGTCTGTTTATAGAATACGAATATAATTTGTTTAAAAGCATACACAGATGATACACAGAGAGATGCTCACAATATTTTTGCTGGGCACACATCAAAGGCGCTAATTAATGAATAATACTGAAGCAGGAAGATATTACTATGATCAGTAATTCAATAATTGCTTCTGTGTCTTTCACGCTGGTTGGTTAGTAAAATAACAAAAAAATGTTTCAGATATGAGTTTAGCTACCTACATCGTACAAGTCAAATATTAATAATACAGAGTACAATAAACTATTCTCAACGATTTCTATTTGATTTCGTTCGTGTCGAACGAGCTTGCAACGTCAAATATTTGAAATTCGAATTTGGACTTCGAATTTGAAATGTCACGAAATCATTTCACCTATTTTAAAATATAATATATCGGGTTTCCAATCATTTTCCAAGCAATAGTGTAAATTTCGTAGGTAGCTGGCCTTTAGTATACATAATTGTTTCAATTAAATGTGTTTTACTTCTAAATTTTTCTTTTATTTGATGTTAAGTCATTGAGAATAAGCGTGTTCAGCTGTTTTACTAGAATTATTTATTAAGTATTTAAATGACATTATTAACTTAATGAAACGATGAAATTGCTATCTTAATGCCATGAGGTGTTCTATATAAAGGAATGAATGTGGAAGTTAGGTTCCAACGTAATAGAATATGACTTTCATGATGGCACACTGATCTTGGATCACCAATTCGATTTCCTCAAAATGTATTATAGAACTTGTATCGAATTGTACGTACAAAAAGAGTGTTTATTGACGATTCTTTTTTAATGCTATACAGGGAAGCTCTTGCCCTTCATCTCACCTGATAGTAAGTGACGATAAGGGCCATTAATGGAATCGAGCTTCACCTGGAACCCTCAACCACGGAGGGGCTGGCTATCTTATCACACATTGTCGGAACACAATAATGCTGTAAACATTATTACTATGGCGACAGATTTTGATAGGATGGTGGTAGCTAGCCAGGCGGACTTGAAAGAAGTGCACCAACCAAACCGAGTACAAATTTTGTATCCCTCTGGGAATCGAACCCGGGACCTGGATCTTAATTTCGGTGGGCGAATCACTAGACCACGGAGGCGACTAATACGAGCATAATTTATTTATAGTATAGGTACTCTCAAATTACGTTCTAATCAATCACATAAAGCAAAATACACAAAGGCGAAGGATCTTTAAGACTATCTCAAGTCCACTGTGATGAAAAAATGAATCTTAATACAAATATTCATCCTTTGGACGAGGAAATTCTTTGAGAACATTGACTACTCATCAAATCTAAAGCTTATGTGGCTATTGTGGCTACCGCGTCAATATTGTGATTGGAGAATTTGGATGACGCGTCCCTTCGCATTCCCACATTTTGCCATAGATACACGGCAGGGTTTTCGAAACTGATACTTGACCTTTTTTGCTTTCGCGTTGCATGATCAATATAGGTAGGAACGGGAATTAACATTCAAAAAGGTAAATACCAACTTAATCGTGCTAATTCCCTTTCTTACCTATATTGATGATACTTGACCTTATTAAGTGTTTGCTACTTATAATTCTCAATAACTTTAGCTCCCCCAGTAATATACTCTGACACGGTTACTTTATCTGTTTTCATCCACTCGTTTAGATTTATTGCTAAACAAAACTACACAATTTAATTCCTCTGCTAGGTCCATTTATCTGATTTGTCCCAGGCCTCTAGAGTTATGCAGACATAAAAGAGATGACACCTATAAAACAAATGATGGCTAAGATCATAAACAATGACTTCCGAGTCCAAAGAACTTGTAAAAAGTTTTTATTTGTTATTTATATTCACGTCTCACATCAACTTCGTTTTATAAATGACTAGTGGTCGCCCGCGGCTTCGCTTGCGTGAATGTCGGTTATTATATAGCCTATAGCCTTTTTCAATAAATTGGCCATCCAACACAAAAAAAAAATTCAATTTGAAACAGTAGTTTCTGAGATTAGCAGGCTTAACCAACTAACCATACAAACAAACAAGCTCTTCAGGTTTATAATATTAGTATAGATACCCAGGGCGCAATGCACTAGTTAAGGAGGTCTAATCCACTAACCCCCGTTTGGGTAATGTCGTACGAAACGTGACTTGAGATAAAACTGTTAAAATTTAATTTAAATTTTCGATTCTAACTTTTTGGACCTAGTATTAAATCGATCTGAACTTTCCAAAGTTTCACTAGAGAATTATCAAATTATCCAACAAAAGTCCTGGCTGTGCAAAATGGAATTTTAAGTTAGTAGAAGGTAAAGGTAACATTTCCAAGGCAATAATTTGATGTAAACATACTGTGACACAGTCCGTAACACTCCTACGGCTTTATCGTGATCCGATTATAGCTTAGTCGGTATATTAAAACAAAAGTGAAATATTGCTTTAGGGACGGATAAGAACGTTCGCCAAGGTGCTAATTCACTGTCCGAATCATTTATTCTTGTTGTGTACATACATACATACTTGTTGTGGAGTGTTTAAATATAACCATTTGCTGTATTATGAAAATTTTTACTAAAAACGACTTTGTTTGTATGTTGTATGGTTCTATACTACGCTATTTTTTCGCATACCTACTCCAAAATAATCATCCTTGGGAACATAGAATAAAAATCGAACGTGATCTTAGAGTCTAGTATCTACATAATTAGTTACAATATTTGCTGATCAGATGTTATCAATGGAATACAATGTAAAAGAGAAAGTTTCTGGGATATGAAAATTTAATATTTCTTGGACATTTTCGAGAAAAAAACTAATTTAAAACTTACTTTATAAAGAAACATTAATACAATAACATAATCATCTGCTTGTCTTTATTACTTTCAGGGTTGGAGCAGTAACTGCCTTCTTATTATTCCTTCATGTTCCTTTGTCGTTTACTCCCTTCGTATCTTTAACGCTATGGCTATTGCAGCCATATAAGAGCGCACTGTAGCGGCTACGACAGAGCGTTACATAAACAAAGTGTCGAGTAACCGAGAAATGGTTGATCAGCAAAAAGTACGACAGCTCACGATAACAATGGAGTCAAACCAATTGTAGACCTAATGACTGTTGTGTTAAGGCAGAACGTGAATAGCAAGTCCTGAATCACGACTACAAAGTTTCTGGAGGAGATCAGAATATATACAAGATCCGACGAAGTACAGTCGGACCGCGGTCCCCGAGTGCACACCTTCAGATCTTCCCTTTTTCGCTGAGTATGCGGCGACATTACCGCATACCCACACGCACGATAGGACTAATCACTGAAGTGAACGATGCCGCCGTGGCCGAAACCGGTCAGGAGCATCATCATCATCATCATCATCATCATCATCTTTAACACTGCCCATCTCTTCTGCGGTATTCTGATTTGCCATCGATGAATTTTCACATCCACCATTTTTATACTAATTACATACATTTCTTCATGACATTTCCATACCAAGCTAACGGGTTTCCTTTTAACATTTCCGTTTCTGGTGCTATTTTCTCACTCCCTTTGACATACTCAGGTGTTACAATAACTTATGGCGAAATCTCCTAGAAAGCGATTCTGTGTTTCGTATTCACAAATATAAAGTTATCTATCTGAAAGATTTGGGTATTTAATAATTTTGCTGAAGATTTTAGCCGTGTGGTGACGGCAGAGTAGGATACAATTGTCACCATCCTAAATCTCTCCCGTGGGTGTCGTACAAGGCGACTAAGGATAAATCAGTGATGAGGAATGGGCAGCAGCGTTCCTCTTATACTACCGTACTGACAATGTACTGCGACTTTTGTGCCCGATAAACGGCAATAGGCTCGCCACCTATTACATGGGACTTAACATAATTGGCGAAACGCGGGTGAGAATTCACCTCTGCCTACCCCTTCGGGGATATGGGCGTGATTTATGTATGTATGTATGTTTGCCTTAAAAGTTTTGCTTGCGTGAAGTAAGTATTATTAGATAGTAAAATGTTAAATTGAGCAACAATGATGGCTAAGATTGTTATGGGTTTGAAAGGAAAATGTATACGTAGTATACCTATAAATATTTTAAATTATATTATTCTATACATATTGCCCGTAATTTTTTAAGCTATTTCTATTTTTAATCTTAGTCTGGCTGGACAACATATATGATGTTTATTTAGAGGAAAAATACAAAGATTTGATATCTTTGTGTTAAGTCCAAAATATTAAAATGCGATAGTTCAAGCCGCAGTGCCAAGTAAATGTACGCCCATTGATAATAACAACCCTCTAAATGTACATAATAATTTTTTATACTGGCAACCCGAAGGCATAATGGCAATGAGGCCTAGCCGCCCAACATACGCTTGGAAAATGACTTTCTTATCTGATTGAGGGGAGAACTTGGATTTTCAAAAGTAGGTTAACGAAGGAATTAATACGTCGCAGTTTGTATTGAGCAAAACACCAGCTACGTGTATTTACGGAATAGGAAAGTACCTAAGCAGTGGGAAAGTGTGTCAGCATTCGTAACATATGTCCGCGAGTGGATTATGATTGATTGATTTAACCTTTTGACAGCTCAGATTGAGACTTAAGAAATATACGAATATTAGCTTCAATTAATCATGATAATTATAAAACATGGACTAAAGTAGTCATGATTTAAAATTGAAGCTAACTTTGTCTTTCATTCAGCAAATAAAAGTGCAGCATCAATTTTAAACTATGACTAACTTCAGTCCATGTTTTTTATGGGTGTATATGTATACAAAAACAGTTTATATCTTAAAGTACAGGTGAATAGATCATCATATGCATTTAGCCAGCTAAGTTTTGGCTTATAATAGAGAAAGAGCCTAACGATATCTATCGAGTACTTTAAGTTCAGTCATTGCTAAGCAGTATACCAGAAACGCGTCTGCTCATTCTTCATGGTATTTATAACTCTTAAGTGGGACTGTACGAAATCCATGGGAGTGATGTTATCCTGCTCTTCCATCACCAGATGGCTATCACATCACGCATTTATCATGTTACTTAGTTAAATGCTATATTTTTAAGTAACTAATAATCTTTTGCTCTGCAATAAGATCAGCGTGCCTACCTCTTAATTCACTTCCTTATCTAAAAAATAGCAATAGCCGATAGCTACGTAGGACAAAGATTAATTAAGGCGCTACCTTGATAATAATTAAACATTGTTATTGAAGTTTTACTCTTATTTTTCTTACTATTATTATTCTGGTCTTCAAATGTATAGGAGTTTACTAATCAACAAAGTGTTTTACAAAAGCCAAAATATCAATGGTAAAATTTTCTCGATTTCCTAAATTCAAATATTATTCAAATTATCTTTTTGTAATTTCACACGGCATAAGCTATTTTAATTAATCTCAAAAGAGTTTTTTGAAATATCATTTCGTTTTTTTTTTTAATAATTACAATATGTATTTAACTTTGTCGGTGCCCCGCACACGCTGTTGTGATCCTTTTTCACTCTAGAAGTCACTCTCTAGCCCTATCCCTACTTAACCCTACATTGTGAATCTATTACCGGTAATGCATGCATTAGATATTCATATTAACATTACTACGAAATAAATTCAGTCAATCTCAAAAGAATTCCGGGTTATGTCAAGTACGTTATCCATTAGGAGAACCATATCGCCAATACACACCCCACACACCCTTACCCTACGTGTAGTGCCTATTATTTTGGAAGGATTCTATGCTGACCCATTATTTGCTTTACCGAAGTGGAGTGGGCCGTGACTAGGCAAGTCTACGGAATGTTTACACAGGCTTTTGGGGTTAGTTTCTTGTAAAGTTTCACCGAGGTTGACAAAGAGAACTTTTAATTACAAAGGCAAATAAGAAATTTTATGCCTTGTGCGATAAATGATTGACTCAATTTTCTGAACTCTTTTTCTTTGTATAATTATATTTTAATACATTTTGTCGTCATCACCAGCTCTTTAATGAACCCGCTGCAGGGCTACAGCCCTTTCATATGGGTAGAAGAATATGGAGAAAATGGGCCATAATCCACCACGCAGTGACAGCGCGGATTGGTGGCCCATCTAACGACCGGCCTTAGTTACTTAATTTACACGATCGCAGACCGAAAAAAAAATGGAGCTTAGGATTATTGAGATAAAGTTTATTTTTACTTTTAATTACGTTTGCTCGACTTTGATCGACTCTTGGGCATTTCTACACCAAAAGGAGAAATGTAATAACTAAGGAACCTTATTTTATTTTTAAGGGTTAAGACAGCAATGAGTAATGGGTAGCAGCGTTCCTCTTCTCTCCACCTCGCAACTGTGATTTTCGTGCCCGATAAATGGCAATAGGCTCGCCAACTATTACATGGGACCTAACCAAATTGGCGAAACGTGTGTGTAGGCTGACCTCTGCCTTACACTTCGGGAATATGTGCGCTATTTATGTACGTATTTAACGTTATTTTAATGATACGAGACTACAAAGAAAATTGTTAGAAAAAAGAAAAACAAAATCTAATACAAAGATTTTGGGGTTAGAAAAAGAATTTCGAAAAATTATGATCTTGAGGCGGGAATCGAACCCGCGTCCGCTGCTATCCGGGCAGGTGCCTAACCGCTCTAAATCTAATACTTAATAATTATAAAGCTGAAGAGTTTGTTTGTTTGGTTGATTGGTTAATCAATCTCTCTAATCTCAGGAAATACTGACTCATATTGAAAAATTCTTTTTGTGTTGAATAGTCAATTTATCGAGAAAGGCTATAGACTATATGACAGCCGACATTAACGCAAGCGAAGCCGCGGGCCATCACTAGTAATGTAATAAAAGTATAACTAAGAAACTTCTTTGAGCGGATTAGAGACATTGCTAATTGTATTTATTTACATACATACATAAATCACGCCTATATCCCCGAAGGGGTAGGCAGAGGTGAACTAGCACCCACGTTTCGCCAGTTATGTTAGGTCCCATGTAATAGGTGGCGAGCCTATTGCCATTTATCAGGCACAAAAGTCGCAGTAGGTACATAGCTAGATGGTATAAGAGGAACGCTGCTGCCCATTCCTCGTCACTGATTTATCCTTAGTCGCCTTGTACGACACCCACGGGAGAGATTTGGGGTGGTGACAATTGTATTCTACTCTGTATATGTATTTATATCTTCTCAATTGCGCTAAGTATATTGCTTGTATGCAATAAAAATATACAACAATAAGTCAAGTTTTACGTCGGCCTTAATATTGCTAGTCGGTACCCAGAGAAGTTGGACATGACGCTAAGTATAAGTTATTGTATTATTTGCGCGGTCCCTAAAACATTGAACAGCAAAATAATACTGAACACAGAAAAGAAAATTCGCATTTTTAAACATTCAAATAGCAGAGTGGCAATGATGGGTCTGTTTTCGTGTTGTTGAGTCTAACTATTCTGTAAAACTCACTTCTCACCTCGACATTAACTTCGATTTCACATGTCAAATTTTATGGAAAATCACTACAAAGAAAGAAATAGGGGTTAGAACATTTTTACATTTATATTTACTTTAGGCATTATATCTAATTATATTTTTTATGAATTCTCATGTGTTACTATAAAATATGAATACGAATTTTGATTTATGTCACACCTGGCCAAAAAGTGGAATTTTCCGCCCGCTACGCGTACCTACTGAAAATCGCACTTCCTAGTCACGGGGTGACATAAAATTTTGTACTCACCTCAGATCGTATATTTGTCAGATACTTGCGATCTGTTTTACTGCCCTTGGTAATTAAATTAAATGTACCTACTATTAAATATTTTTTATGATTCTAGTGCACCTTTTAGTACTTAGTAGGTAAATTATTATACGGATAAGGTCATGTTTTATAGTGTGTTTTGTATTTGCGATTTTGGGACAATACGTTATAATTTAAATTGACTCAAGTCACAAATTGCTCAAGCACCGTTCACTGTAGCTTAGGCTTATTATAATGCTCAATCCAAAATTTTCGTCAATCTAATTTCGACTTGAATTACTAATAATGAATGGTTTATGTTTCTTAGCTTTGTACAAAACTTTCATACTTCTCAGCTAATTGAGTTTGCAATTAATGTTAATTTAAATTTAATTTAACTTGCCATAACTATTTTGTTTCGATAATTTTCAAACTTAATGACATTAAAAATTTCATTACAAAATTAGTTAAGTTTGAAGCGCGTTTTCGTAAGCAGTAGAATTAAGTTCAAAACTAAAATTCTAATTTAAATCCACAGGTTTTTCAGTAATCAAGTAGTGATCAAATATTTTTAATAGTGAATACCTATATTATATTTATTTAAAATAAAATAAACATACATCTATAAATACATAAATCACGACTGTATATATATACAGTCGTTCACCTCTGCCTATATAGGCAGAGGTGAACTAGCACCCACGTTTCGCCAAATATCGGTCCCATGTACCAAAAAAATGGTTTATTCATTGTATTATTACATACACTCATGAATCGTCAAATAAATAACATGACGGCCGCCTTGGTCGAATGCTCAGATTGCTGGGTATTGGCCAAGAGGTCCCGGGTTCGAATCCTGGTAGGGGCAAACTTTGTGATGACCACAAATGTTTGTTGTTGAGTCATGGTTGTGTATATGTTTATGTAGTATATTTTCAACATTTATATACATAATTATATTAAAAATATGTCCATCATCTAGTATCCATAACACAAGTGCTTAAGCTGGTACTTACTTTGGGCTAGATGATAGGTGTGTACAAAATATTTATTATTTATTATTATTATTAAATACGTTGAAAATTGGAAACTAACATAATTGGCGAAACGTGGGTGCTAGTTCTCCTTTGCCGACCCCTTCGGGGATATAGGAGTGATTTATATATGTATTTATGTATGAAAATTGGAAACGTATGTGTCAAAATTTTCCTATATTCAACCCGAATAATACGAATAATACATGTTCTTCCCTGATAGAGTATTAATAAACATAATCGAATCATGTCAACTCACCGTCGGCAGGGACGTACACGTTTAAATAGAGGCAGTCTTCGGAAAACTCCTTCTTCCTCGGCTCGTCTAGCTGCGAGTCGAGCAGCTTCATGAACAGCTCGTCGTGCTTATTCCAGGTCCTTTGTTGTACGTCGTCGCTCTTCGCCTCGCTTTGCATACAATTCGGTGCGTATAAGGTCGCGTTTCGCACACCCTCCCATTGCGGCAAGTCGGCGTAGTCCGGGGCCGTAAACCTTCGGAAGTCGATAGGGGGCTGAGCGTACGGTATGCCCAAATAGGCGGCAATCCTCTTTGTCCTGAACCTCGTGATGTACATTCCGGCTATTGTCCCTTGATTGGCCAAATTTATTTGCTTAGGCTCCCTCGCGGACAAGGCCGCCGTTATCAGGAGCAACAGCAACACGATACGTCTCATTTCGCGGGCTGGCCGGCAGAAAAGTTCGAATAGAAACTTTTTTTGTTTTCGACGACAAGATTTTTTAAATTTGGAACGCGACTAATTCGATTTGGCGCGGAAAGTTTGAGGTTTTACTGAATAGTTGTCTGTTTTTTTTTAAATTTACAACGTGCACAGGTTATTTATTTATTTCGCGCCCGCCCTGGTGGGTGGGTGGTTCGGTTCGATGGTGGTGCGTTACTGTTCTCGTGCTGAGTTCGGCTCGTAAACAGTGGGGCTGTCCGTCGTTATAGCGACCAAGGAATTGCTTTTCTGAGCTCCGACTGGTGTAGAAGTGACTACTTGAGTTTACGTAGGAAAGTCTGATAGCTTGACTCCTTTGCTTTAACATTAAATACTATAGACAATTTACTCAGGTTTATTAAGCTATGAATTACACTAACTGTGATTAGTCTGTTATAACAATTTATAGAGGTTTTATACTTTTACTTTTTTATGCTACTGTTTTAGACCAGGTATTTGGTTTTTTATAGCTGCTTTAAGTCTTATAAAAAATATCTTATAAGAAATCAATATTTTAATCGTTCTTTTTTTATTACGGCCGTGTGGTGACGGCAGAGCTGATGTCACCACCCCCATCTCTCCCGTGGGTGTCGTACAAGCCTACTAAGGGTAAAGATAGGAATGAGTAATGGGCAGCAGCATTACTCTTATACCACCTTTTTTTTATTTTACCAGCTATTTAATGTGCCCGATAAATGGCAATAGGCTCGCCACCTATTACATGGGACCTAGCATAATTGCCGAAACGTGGGTGCTAGTTCACTTCTGCCTGCCCCTTCGGGGATATAGGCGTGATTTATGTATGTATGTATCTTTTTATTTTTAGCAGGCTATGACGACAATTAAGAAAGGGATATGCAATTAACAAATTTGTAGTGGTTTTAAGTAAATAAATCACATTCCAGCCCAGAATAAGATATCAATAAGAAAGTATCAATAAACGTTCAAATTTCAAAGGCTGTTTTTGTATAAAGTTGGTACATAAAAAATTTATAAACATAAAAAATCCATAAAAAATTATGGGTACTCTCAAGCTTATCTTTTTTAATCATAAGCTTATAAGCTTATACTCATAAGCTTAACGTAGCTTAATCATGTCCTTATAAATAATGAAAATGGCAAAATGAAATTAGTAAGTTAATACTGAGGAACATAAAAAAATCCAATATTCGCGACAATAATTGTTTAGCCATAGACAGTTGATATACAGAAGGTATACCGTAGACAGTAAAGGATATTCTTATAATATTTTAACCTTCAATTCCTAGAGAGTTCTTCGTTTATCTAATAGTTTCACTTCAGCTGAAACTTCTAGAGCAAAATAATAGCGATTACAAATAAAATGCCACCACTTCATCTCACTTGAACAATCATACATACATACATAAATCACGCCCATATCCCCGAAGGGGTAGGCAGAGGTGAATTCTGACCCGCGTTTCGCCAATTATGTTAAACGCCAATTATGTTGAACAATCATACACGTACATTTTCATGGTTGCTCCCCAAAATTCTGCGATATGATTGGTTGGTTGACTCAATTATCTTATCGGTAATAGAAATATATTCTGAATAATTTCTATTCTCGCTCTTATTCGTCTTTTTTTTTCTCAATATAATATTATTATTGTCAAGTATTTGAGACGCAGAACACATAAAGACACACAAAAGAATAATGGATTAAACTACGAAAAAAATACGTCAGATATATTTAATAAAAATTTTTGTCCGGACAATAATTAAATCAGGACAGTAAAAAATCTTTAGAAATTTATACGACCTCTTCTCCTCGCCTCTGAAAAAAGAGGCCCAACGATTGTATAGGCAGGTAAATTTCGAAAAAAAAAATTTTCGTTAAAAATAAAATGTATTATTGCACTGTCGCCTCTAAAGAAGCACAACATTAATGTGAGCAGGTAAATTACAAAAAACGATTGCATGTATTTTGACCACAATTTTGTGAAAAATTTCTCTTGTGTTATTTTTATATTTTCAAAAAAATTGCAATATTACGGTGCCGCTTCTAAAACGTAGAAGCCCAACGCTAATGTAAGCAGGCACGGTAAGCTTGCGACGGTCGCGTGACCGAAGCAAGCCTGGAGTCATTGCATTGCTCCCGTCCGCCACATCTGGCCCTATATGGGTCACAGCTCACAGTCACTTACTTTTATTCGGAATCGACTGTTTCACCAATCCACCATTAGACGCTATTCCTGAGCGCTTTTTTTTTGTTTTTTAAGACGCAGGTACTTCGACAAATACAAAATATAAAGAATTGTCGGCACAACATATTTCCTTCTTCTACTCCTGTCTGTGCTTCGTCGTTTTCTCATCCAGTCTTAAATACATACATACATAAATCACGCCTATATCCCCGAAGGGGCAGAGGTGAACTAACACCCACGTTTCGCCAAATATGTCAGGTCCCATGTAATAGGTGGCGAGCCTATTGCCATTTATCGGGCACAAAAGTCGCAGTACATTGCTGGGTGGTATAAGAGGAACGCTGCTGCCCATTCCTCATCAATGATTTATCCTTAGTCGCCTTGTACGACACCCACGGGAGAGTTTTGGGGTGGTGACAATTGTATTCTACTCTGCCGTCACCACACGGCTTGTGGCTTGTTGTCATCCAGTCTTCACGCTATCATATCTTCCTCTACACAATCTATCCATCTGTTCTTTGGTCTTCTTCGCCTTCTACGCCATTCCACGTTCATACCTAACATTCTTCTGATGACTTAGCGTTCAGCTCTTTCCTAAAATAAAAAATATTTTATCACAATGCAAAACTTAGGGCCTGTTTCACAATCGACAAGTAACTTCTGAGAAGCTTACTTCGCAGATAATTTAACAGTTGTAATAAGAAATATATGTCAATTGAACTCACAAGTAACTAACTTCGAACCTACTTGTCGATTGTGAAACAGGCCCTTAGCGGTGTAGTGACTGCAGGGCAGAATACAATTGTCTTCACCCCCATCTCTCCTGCGAGTGTCGTATAAGGTGACTAAGGGTAAAGAAAGCGATCAGTAATGGTAAAATAATAAAATAGTAAGCATGCATACATAAATCACGCCTATATCCCCGAAGGGGTAGGCAGAGGTGAATTAACACGAAATGTGGTTGTTTCATTTCACTCACTTCTGCCCATTACGTTAGGGATAAATATGCGTGATTTATATATTTAAATTTAGTTTAATATACAACAATGTATGCAGTGTTCTTTTGTTTTGTATTACAACGTTAAATAAATCAAGTTTGAACAAGAAACTTACTAACTTCTATGACAACATAATATTCAAAATAATAAAGCAATCTTCTGAAGCGAAGCCAGGTAAATTTTGCAGGCTGAAAACCGAGCATACCATTTCACAAAATTCAACGAAAAAGCGCAAATATTCAATACCCGCTCAAACTGATTTTATGCCCGACTAGCACGTCACGATACGGTATTGGCACTGCAGTGTATAATTTCCACTGTTACATAAAAGTCAAGCCATTAATAGTGACGTTCAAGGTCTCGCAATTATGAAGTGGTTGGAATTGGTTTGTGTTTGGCAATTTAATTTTTCCACTTTTCAGTTGGTGTGGTCATAATTTAATTTTTATTGCTATTTTAATTTATTTTATTTTATATAATAATAATGTGTCTGTAATTTATAACTGTGAAAAAATTGCTGATTTATGAATCAATTTTATATTGCAATTTTTAATGTTCTACAAAGATGAAATACAACCATTAGCATTACGGATTACACAAAACATACATACTTGATGATCATTATCATTTATTTTATTTAACAATTAATGTACACACAAACACAATAATTACAATAGAAGATACATTACAAAGATAATTGTACAAAGGTAGGTACTGCTTATTTCTAAAAGAAATCTCTTCCAGCAGCCCCATATATGGGAAAAAGATTTTGATATTAGATAACATCACAATAACATAACATCATAACATCGAGAAGATAGAGAAAGATATTCATCTTTCTCCCTTGTTTCCTGTTTATCTGGGGCCGGCAAAGTATGTTTCCTCTTTCATTCATTATTGGTCAGATGTCATCAAGAACCACAAAGGAGTTAGTGGTATTCATGATGACAATGTATCTTAAAGTGGTGGTAAGAGCCATGTTCGAAAGACCAATAAACACACAGAGAGAATAGTGATTTGGATAAGAGAATTTCAATACAAATCCTCAGATTTATTCTATTATATGGAACCGAACGTAAAAGTGAGATTTAATAGATTGATTGAATTATAACTGCGTTAAAAATCAACATCTTTTTACGGCGTTATACTTCATGGAACCCAACGTAAAATGGTGAAAGTGAGATTTAAGAAAAAATGGCGCCTCGTATATATTATTCGGAATTATTTTACTATTACTACATAAGAGAAGTTTATTATCTCTAGGAAAGCTTCGGTCCCTTATTAGTAACAAAGCTTAATGAGGAAAATTACGTTCTATTCTATTAATTCCTTTGTACTAATGGAACCTAATAATGTGAAAGTGATTTTGTTACTTTACGCATATCAGCTGCCAGCTGATAATAATTTAATTTTAGGATTACACTTGACAACAGTGACAAACGTATGTAAATCATCATTGAAAATCGCAAGACTTGCTTTAAAACTTACCACTGCGTAGATACTGTTTAGTTTTCCTTAGCAAAGCTAAAGTTAGGTGCCTTAATATTTTTTTTATGTAGGGTGCGAAAATAAATGCACTTTTAATCAAAATAAGCATTTGTGTTATGTAAAAAATAGACCTAAAAATGTTTTAAAAGTTTCATGACATTTACACTGCATGTAACAGAACCAACAACAACACAATACTACGATAGTCATTATGAAAAATTCGAAACTGTAAAATTAAGTAACTTTTTTATGTAACATTTTGTTTTAGTGACGAAAAGTATGCAGATATCATGATCATCATCACCAGCCTTTTAATGTCGCCACTGCTGGGGCACTGGCTGTCCCTAAGGATGGAAAAATATAGGATAAAAATGGCCGTCAAACATGTCGCTGGAACAGTTCGTTTGGTGCGTATGAACGAATGCAGAAGCAGTTGAGACCAATAGCCTAACGTGCCTTCCAACCACGGAGAGACTTAAGATTATATATTATTGGTCACCCACCCAAACCAACTGTTAGCGACAGCTCTTGTAGTTCAAATAAAAAAGCTCTCAATTAGATCATCGAAATGTTTACTTAATTACGCTATGTCCCACAATGACAATAATTGACAACTGACAGCAATCAACAAGGAATATCGGAATAATATTCAAAATATAAAATAAATGATAAAGGAGGTTTTAGTTCTCAACACCGACCTTGACCGAAAATTGCTTAGTTTATACAATCGCAATGTAAGAAATATTTAATTATTTCTATTGGCAGCGTAAGGGTTATTTGCCACTGCCCCTAACGCTTCCTCGAAGAGTTCTTGAGATCTAGTCAAGTGGCCAAGCTATTCCAACGAATAGAATAAGTAAAAATGTATGAAACAGACGTATTACTGAGAAAACACTGTGGCGACCGGCGTGTCAAATGTAGTTGTCAAAAATTGACATTCGTTCGGTTGCGATCACTTACCACTTGTCTAGATACCCTGATGTTCCTTGTCAACAGCATAATACTAAGATCTTTTATTAATAGGTGAATGTACTTTCTCCAATGAAAGCTCCAAATTAGAGTGAAAAAGCCATTGTGCTTCATTTCCCTGAAAATCATTGATCATTTATGCGGTCTAATTAAGGTTAATTTTTACCCAAACGACCGTCATAATTTATGGTAATAAGACTTAGCGATTGGCTGGCAGATGCGTCATATAGCAGAAGAATTTCATAACTGGACATAGATAGTTTATATACTAAGCTGAAGAGTTTGTTTGTTTGGTTCAACGCCCTAATCTCATAAACTACTGGTTCAAATTGAAAAATTCTTTTTGTTTTGGATAGTCCATCTATTGAGGAAGGCAATTTATAGGATTTATAACAACCGATATTAACGGGAGCTGCCGGCGACCACTATCTTACTATACATACACGAACAAATATCATCTAGCCCAAATGCCGTGTAGTGACGGCAGAGTAGAATACAATTGTCACCACACCAAATTTCTCCCGTGGGTGTCGTACAAGGCGACTAAGGATAAATCAGTGATAAGGAATGCTGCAGCGTTCCTCTTAAATATCACCTAGCAATGTACTGCGACTTTTGTGCCCGATAAATGGCAACAGGCTCGCCACCTATTACATGGGCACTAACATAATTGATGAAATATGGGTGCTAGTTCACCTCTGCCTACCCCTTCGGGGATTTAGGCGTTATGTTTGTATGTATGTATGTATCTAGCCCAAAGTATCCACCTTAATTGACTTTAATGACATCCCTGGGGTGACATCAGTCATTCGATCATACCATTCATTCCCAATTTTCTTTCATTCGCTCTATGTCAGTTCATTCATTCGTTCTTAAAAGCGAGTTTGTAAAATTACCTCCTGTTATTACAGGCAGGTAGGTATTTGTTCGTTGCGAACAGAGGTTAATGTAGGCATTTGAGGGGTTCATTGTAGCAACATAACAAAGGATCCAATTGTAAGGAAGATGATGAATGAAGATAACTAAAATCTATAATCGTATGTTGATAAGACATCAATCTTGTTAGATCTTATAGTTCGGGGTAAATGAGTTCCGAAGAAAGAACTACTAGCATTAGCTTAAAGTTGTGACAAAAACGATGTCAGTTCTTCATTTTGTTAATATACTTAGGTAAGGGATGTAATTAATTAATACACAGACATAGAAAAGAAAAATTGCATCAATAAATTCTTCTAGAGCGTCAAAGGAAACGTGCTTAAAGTAGCTCAATGAATACCAAAGAGCTAATTAAGACTGCAAAATGGTAAAAAACACAGACACTACTCTGTAACTTACTCAGACTACATTTATTTATGGCAAGCTTCGTTAGCGCGCTTCTGTTTGCTCTATGAAAGCAACATTAAAAATAATTAATAAATATTTATTTGGTATTTAACTGTTAGATTACAATATTGTGCAGTGTGATGACGTCAGAGCAGAATGCAATTGCTACCATTCTTTTATCTGTCCCGCGAGTGTCGTACAAGGCGCTAAGGGTCAAACAATGATGAGTAATTTTTAAAACACGACGCGGCCCGATGTAGCGCGACGCGTGTTGAGTCGAATCAAATGTATTGGTTTTCTATGACCATAATCACACTATGAACATCAGACGCGATGCCGGTTGCTTGGTGTCCACACGTGGAGCCGCGTCGCGTTTCAATAATGTGTCGGGGTCATAATGAAATATTACGATTTACGTGTCTGATAAATGACAGATTCGCCACCTACTACATGGGACCCTACATAATTGGTGGCGTGTAGGTGTTGATTCATCTCTGCCTACGCCTTCGGGATAAATAGTCGTGATTTATGTATAGAGTGCAGAATAAGTTTATTTCAACAGCCCTTATAGTTTTGCCTACTTTTAATATTTGAGCAAAACTCAGTTGACTTTAAAACGACAAATAAAGAGAGTTTGCGTCAGATTGAATTTGGAATTCTTTTTATTGGCGATCCTGTGTAAGCATTTGGTGTAACATCTACCTATTATTGTAATGCCGAAAGCTCGCGTTTTGAAGGTGAAATATTCGATGTCGGATTGTATTTGAAATCACGTTTTGAATACGGGCTTTGAGATTTAACACGTCACTGCTAATAGCTCCGATCCGAACGCATACAATTTTAACCAGGTTTTGCACGCGATTTATTTTATGTGAGACAGTTTTTCTGAAAATGTGATTTACTTAGGTCTATCTAATGTCTGCGTATATTATTAGTTGTATCGAACATTTACATAAATAAAATTTACGTAATGGTTTTTTGCACTGGTAAATTGGATTTATTACAAAGCTGTACTCTCCATATTCGTCAACGGAACGGCCTACGCCGTAGTAGTGGGTTCAACTGGTGCTAGTGAGTGATGATTGGTGATGATGACAATAATGTTAACAATAAATTTTGCTAAAATTAAATTATTAAAAAAAATATTACTGCGAATATAGCCATTTGTTTAATAAAAATCAACTTAAGACCTGTCGTTTTGTATGTATCAGAGTATTGGGCAAAGGCAGAGAGTGTTAACATTGTTGTTTTTAAGTTATTGTTGTTGATATTATGTATTTGTCATTTAATTTAATTAAAATTAGTCTTGTTGTCATAATGTTGTATGCCTGTAAAGACATATCTTTTGTCTCAACGCATTGATCTATATTGGTTTTCTACAATGTGCATTGCATTGCATTATCGACGGAGTATCATAATACATAAATAAGTTAGCAACCGCTTTCATTCAACCACGTTTCTAGTGTTAGCCGCTCGACTACCAAAGCTACTTCGTTCACGCCGTAGCTAAAGTGGTTACGTGTCTACGCAGGAACCTTGGGCAGCGGGCGTTTCATAATAATAGTAATATTACGATACATTTCTTCGTGCCAATGGCTACATAATTGACTTAAATGGAACGAAACTTCAAGCGGTTTCCCTGGCCAATCATCATCTCGATCTAACCTTGAATTTCGGCTACCGTCCCGAAGTAAGGTACGAGTGTAAGCAGTTCAAGGCGATACCGTTCAGCTATTCATGAGGTCCAATGGAAATTATCAGATCGCCGCTGCTAATGGTGAAAAAAGGAACGAACACGCCAAATGCTTCAAGGTTCTGTTTGTAATGCGTAACTTTTTTTTTATAAATATTCAACCTTGACTAATTCGGGTGGTTTGTTTTAGGCAAATATAACTAATTTTAACCGAACGTCTTGAAAAAGAAGTAGCAGAGCTGGAATTACCACATTCGTCCTCTTGTCTTCATCCTCTTCATTCAATCGTGCTCTCTTATTGCTGAGCGCTGAACTACACCTAAATAAGGCAATAATTACCTATAATAATCATCTTTTCTAAGCCTTATCCCATCATATATACTCCAATTACTTAAGCCTACCATACACGGAGAGGCCGATCGGATCAGGCTAAACTGACTCAGTTAGGTCTGAACGGACTCGTACACATATGAGCCTCATACACAGGCAGTTTTGCCTTCAGTTCATTAGGTCAGGTACCGGACGCATATTGTCATACCCGATCCGTTCAGTTCTTCCGGTCAGGCTATGAGAACGAATTGCTTCAGTCCATCCAGCCGACTGACGCGAGCTTTCCGTCAGGCCATTACACCCACACAATACGGATTTGCATCCGGTCAGGTAGAACTGAAGGAAAAACTGTCCGTGTAAGAGGCACTTTATATCAATCATCATTTCTAGCCCTTATCCCATGATAATTATGCTCCTGTTAGCTGTCAGCTCCTCATTCACATTCATATCGTTTCGCACGCATTCCATCCAATACTTCCTTTTTTCCATCCCTCAATATACTTTTTGGAAATTTTGAATTTCAATACGTTGTGGTAAAAATACAACCAACCCCACACCAGCAGCGTGCCACAAATTGTTGCGATTTCTCAAATTTTTCGTTGAAAATGGACTGGAGAAATTTGACAGTTTCTATATCCCCCAGAGAGCATTCATGAGTAAACGTTCCTGATGGCCAAATAACAGAATTTCAATGTCCACAACATTTCAGCAATTTAAATAAAACAGCCAGGTACACAATACAATACATTATTCCGAGTCACGCGATCGTGGCACGAGAACTATTGGCACTGACACCCCAGTGACCTATCTTCGAGCCTTTTTATTACGAATGAAATGCGCTCTTTGAAAAGAATGAGATATGGGTCTGGAAAGGATTGCTGCCCAAAATACCGAACGCGGTTGCACGAATCAGGGACATTTTCCAAAGCACTTTTTGCGAGTTGAATTATATGGTTACAAAAGGCTTTTATTTTCTACCGTCAACGGCTCGTGAACCTTCATATTCTCCCTGCCCTGTTCCCAGTCTATCTGGGGACGGCGCAGTATGTTTCCTCTTCCATTAATATCGGTCAGACGTCATCAAGCCATCCACTCCCTTTTGATTCATATTATCCATCACACCGTAAAGGTGCTAGTGATTAATAAATGTATAGAAAAGAGACGGAACGGATCATGTCGAGAGACCGATGAACGGAGAGAGTGATTGGAATGACAACATTCCAATCGATACTACTCAAGGTTTTGGCTTAGGTTTTACAGCCAGCCGCCTGCCTGACACCAACCCTCTTTGGGTATGGTGTTGTTGGTGGTTTGCCCTCCACCATTCGGGTGCCCCAAGGTGCTTATTGGTCTACACCGGGCAATTTTCCTTAGTCGACTTTTACGACACCCATCGAGGTTGGCCTATTCTACGTTATTTGTTCGCTCCCAGGCCAGCATAGAAGGCTATATAGGCCCTATTACCACAAACTACCAAATGCTATCAATAAATTCTGCACTATTCATGGAGGTTGTAGGCTGAAAATGTGATTGAGAGTTTTTGTGTAATCTTACGTCGTTTTGATTCGACGTTTAATATAATTTGTTAGGTTGACCGCCTTTCATGATGAGAACAAAATAATGCAGAATGCAATGCACGAGGCCCTCATCACCCCAGAGATCAACAGACAATACGATATCCAAAGAGTAAAAGGGCCATTTTATGTTTGTTGTATAAACAACACAGAACAGTACTACTTTATTTGTTCTGTGCTTGCCCCGAACTACGCTCAATTGTCATAATTGTTTCTTGATCGCAAAAAACGGAACTCACTCTGTTTATCTGTTTGGAAGTATGACCATTATGACGATAGACATTATTTACCTATACGCATGACAGAATACCGAAAGCAATATAAGGCCTCTCGTCCACGGCACAGTTTTTCAACCGTTCGGCTAACACGCCGTACGGTTGAACAACCGTGACGTGAACAAGAAGTCATACTGCCACACTCAGAGACGACAATTAACTTTAATGAGTACTTAATGTCAAAAAAATTTATTCAAATCTCGACCATAGACCCGGCAAGAATAGTGACTAGTTTTGAATTGTCATTTTTTGACATTAGGTACCTATTCATTATCGTTATTTGACGTCTCTGAGTGCGGCAGATAGACTGCCATACAACACTGATAAAAATCACGTGCGGTGCCGTGTACGTCTACAAGCTTCCATAGTAATCCATACAACACTGACGACCGTGCCTACAAACAGCGAATTAACCGTAGATTATGACGGCGAAAAACCGTGTGTGGTGTACAAGAGGCCTAATGGAATTCCATTCTTATTTTTCGTTAGCTAGATTTCACTTTGTTTTTGTGTTACCGTCTCATCTTTGCTGGGTCGAACGATTTTCGGGACCGGAACGAGGTTGTAACACCACCTTTGATTATACGAGTATTTTCGGACTAGAAATCCTTTCTTAGAAAGTACCGTTAACCATGTGTCCTCTACGTTGTGTTAACCAAGTTTCATTCAAGAAACCAATCATAAGTAACAGATGGCAGCACTGTTATTTGCGTGCGCTTTCTACTAAAGTCGGCTTATGTTAACACAGTAATTTAGTTTACACCTGATTGTACCTACCTACTGTTTAATTAAAACCTCTAGTTGTCGAATCTTAAAGACTTCTAATTAAAAATCTACGTTTTAAAATTGCATTGCCACATTTTGCACGCGTTGTTCTTGAGCAAGTGAAGAGTGAAGCTATAAATTTGAATTCTAAAGTAATCAAATGTAAAGTAAATTCTGAAATAATAGGTCACTTAATACTCATTTCATTCGGCATCTCATGAAACATTCTGTGTTATCATCAATAATTATTTTATAGGTAGGTACTTAATCTGTTCTTAAGGCATAGGTGAAAATAATACAACAAAATATAATTCTTATTGAATTCATAATTTAACTTAAAAGAAATTGATATTGCTTTATGTTGTTCTGCTGTAAATCTATCTATAATAAATAATATTCCATTAAAACAACACGGCTCTTGGCAATTCTTTTCACAGCACGCTTGAGTTCTAAATGAAACTTCATTGTTCTAAGAAATAAGTCGTGTAGAAAAGATTTTATCCTTTGTACACTTCATAAGTTTCGTTCCAAAGCTGTAATCGATTATTGTTACTTTATACGGCATCTTTTGGTTTTCACCATTTAAAGCAAAAGATATTTGTATTAAGTAAGTGTATATCGTTAACAGGTAGTAATATAGAACAATTTCTATTACTGGTAATGAATATGATATGTGCTCCGTGTTAAAATAATTTGGGAAGTTGTATGGCCGGGTGCAATCTTGGTGGTTGCGGATGTGTTCCGTGGTAGTAAAAGGCAGCGTTCATAAACGTAACTGACTGTACTTCTAAATATGTACACGGTTACAATATATACAAACTGGACAGTAAACATAAATCGGAAATAATATTTACAAGGCTTAGAAAATAACCATACTCTCTAGCTCGGAATAAAATTCTCATCTAATTAATTTGACAACTGTCACTTAGTGAAAAACATTGTGTTTGTCAAACATAGACAAACAATCAAAGGCGGTCGCATTACAAGAACGCCACAATACTATGTAACAGACATTTATTTATAGAAATGTGATAAAGCCAGCTAAGCCGTGAAAAGTAAATTGTATACTTAAATAATTTTCAGCTTTAGTACAATGAGAGACTTGTCAAGACTGGATGTAGCTGGATGTATTTAAAGATAATAGGCGGACTACAATCTCGCCTTAATGAAAACGATGATGAGGCCTAAGATGGTACACGCTCGCCTAAAAGATACCTGTTCACTCTGGCCTTGAAGAAGGCCAGATTGAAACAGGCAGGCAATGCAGCAAATTCAATGCATGTGCTTTTGATAACTTATACAGTAGTTCCATATTTTATTTTATTTTGCACGTATTCGTACCTATCAAATCAACAACCACCATTAACAGATATCTGTTTTGAACAAACAAACAAACAACAAAGTAAAACGATGACCAGAAGCCTTAGTGATACTGATACCATGTTTATTGGATTGTTTAGTTATATGAAGTCCTCACTAACAACCAACATTAGTTACTGAGTTGACGGGTTCAACTTCAAAGGTCTCGTTTCAATTAGCAAATTAAAGCTTTTTAATTAGTTTAGTTGTAACTTTGCCGGGAGTTTGTTCTAAAATTAGATCGGTAGTTTAAATGAAGTCATCGCAACATTTAAATCAGACCGTACATCTATATACGCCGTGTGGTGACGGAAGAGTATAATACAATTGTCACCACCCCAAAACTTTCCCGTGGGTGTCGTACAAGACGACTAAGGATAAATCAGCGATGAGAAATGGGCAGCAGCGTTCCACTTATATCACCTAGCAATGTACTGCGACTTTTGTGCCCGATAAATGGCAATAGGCTCGCCACCTATTACATGGGACCTAACATAATTGGCGAAACGTGGGTGCTAGTTCACCTCTGCTACCCCTTCGGGGATATAGGCGTGATTTATGTATGTATGTATGTATGTACATCTATATTAATATCTTATGCAAGCTGAATCTCAGTCACATTTTCGTCCTCTGGCGTATGATTCCAATCAAACTTACTTTCTTGTACTTGGCATTACTTTTTTGATTTCAATCAATCACTCATGACTGAAACCATATTTTTTTGGTCACCCATCCAATTGCCGATTTGTGAAACTCGCCCTTGTGATCTCGCTCTTGCGCTCTCGCCATTACGACATTTAACTCCTACATAAAAAATATTTTCTATTAAAATGTTTCAAATAAGTTTGTTGCTGTACTTATTTGTAGGCCGACTCAAAAAGTTAAAAGTGTAAGCCTATTTGTATTTCAGGAAACGTACAAATTCGTTCTAAAGATACATTAAGTAATTCAGTGAGCATAGCCAATCTTCTCATAAAGTTCTGCCCTCAGATCTGAACTTCGGATATATTATATTGTAAGTATCTACTGTTAGCTTACACGTGTGGAATTCTGATATTTCCTTCTGGGTTTCTTTTTGAATGGTGTAAATCTGTTAAAGACAATTAAGCGGGGAGGAAAATTTCTGAACTAATTTCCTCTTCATAGGTCTATGAAATTTATTTGAACTGTAATATTATAGTAGGTATCTGGGAGTAAAATTAAGTAATTGTAAATAAGAGTTTAGTGAATTGAATATAACAGTATACAGTAATTGCTCAGTGGTATCGGAGTATAACACAAGAACGTTGCTGCCCATCTCTCATCACTGTTTAACTTATTCGCCTTACCTTCGATAGAGATTGGGGGTGGTAGTATTGTATTATGCTTTGTCGTCACTACATATTATTACACTCAGGTCGATGAAATTGCATTTAAACTGTAATATCTATGTGGGTTAAAAAAAACTAAATTCGGCTTTTGAGAAATGATTACATTAGTATATAGTTTAATTCACTCGAAAATTACTGTTATTATTATTATGAACATTATAAATATGTTGGAAATATTATTACATTTAAAGAAAGAGATGTTAAAAGAGCTATAAATATACATACCTACTGCTGTGGGAATGCACTCCTAAATCAAGACAATACTTTTCGCAATTTTTCTGACCTGTTTTTCTATCTTTATTTTGTGTATTATGTTAATAATAAATTAAGGAGTGACAGGTTAGCGTGGTACTGGCATATAATGAGGAGAGATGAATGTTACGTAACTAGAGGTATGTTAAGTATGGACGTGCATGGACCTATGATGAATGAGAGGAAGATCGAAGAAGCGATGGATGGATTGTGTGAAAGATGACAAGGGAAAGAGGGGAATTGATGCTGAGCTCACGTCTAATAGAAGAGAGTGGAAGAAGAAGACATGTTCTGCCGACCCTACTTAGAGTAGGATAAGGGCAGGGAGAAGAAGAAGAAGAAGAATCCTTAATCAATTATCAAATTAAATCCAGTCAAGTCATTCTCGATTGAGCTTGAATTCGGCATACATACATAAATCACACCTATGTCCACGAAGGGGTAGGCAGAGGTGAACTTGCACCCACGTTTCGCCAAATAATATATGTCAAGTCGGGCACTAGTATTATCACTGGGTAATTATTACACCCGTAAAATTGAGAATGATACTTGAAAATCTTGAATACAATTATTCTAATTACGCAAGATTCATATTACGTATTTCGATATAGTAATGAACTTTGATGCTTTGACACCAAGTGTTGAGGCACCAGAATAATTCAAACCACCAACAACAGCTTACCCAAAGAGGGTTGGTCTCAGGCATGTGGCCAACTGTAAAACCTTATCTAACACCTTGAGTAATATGGATTGGAGTTTCGAAATCCCAAATACCTTTCTCCGTTCATCGGTCTCTCGATTCGATGCGACATAGAATGAATATAACCGATTTTAATTTTAAAACCTTTTATCTTTATTTTATCTTTCTTATGCGTGTAGAGCAGAATACAATTGACATATCATCTCTCCCACGGGTGTCGTGCACGGCGACTAAGGGCTAACTGCCGCACTGAGAGACGTGAAATAACTTTAATGACTACTTTATGTCGAAAAGTTTCATTTAAATTTAGACCATAGATCCGGCAGCAATATTGATTAGTTTTGAATTGTCATTTTTTGACAATAATAAATCATTATCGTTAGTTGCCGTCTTTGAGTGCGGCAGTAAGACAGCAATGAGTAATGGGCAGCAGCGTTCTTCTTATATGCCACCTAGCAATATACTGCGACTTCCACACGGGAATGGAAATCGCATATGGAATAAGCTCGCCACATATTTATTGCATGGGGCATTGATGGACAATTGGCTAAACATGAGTGTTAATTCACGTCTGCCTACCCTAGGCGTGTTTTATGTAAAAAAAAAATGCAGCCCAGTGTATAATACATACATAAATCACGCAAAAAACGCCTATATCCCCGAAGAGAGAGCAGAGGTGAACTAGCACCCACGGTGGAGAGCCTATTGCCATTTATCGGGCACAAAAGTTGCAGTACTATTGCTAGGTGGTATAAGAGGAACGCTGCTGCCCATTCCTCATCACTGATTTATCCTTAGTCACCTTGTACGACAACCACGGGAGAGATTTGGGGTGTATAATGGCTGCAGATATAGCTCATTGAGCCTTCTGATTCATAGTGGAACCCGAAATATTATAATATCTTGGTCATCCGTTCAATGGCCGGCCTTTGTCTTCGAGTTTCTCTGTGTGCTTAGGTCGTCGCGCCTATCAGAACTGTCGTACGTACTCGTAAATGATATCATTTTTCTTCTGAATGACGTAAGTACTCACACACGCGCACGTAAGTAATCAGTACTACAGACCTTCCCGACGGAAATTTTATCGAATATCAATTTGCATTGATTTAGTGACAATTCATCAATGGCCAGATGGTCAGACTGATGTAATTGAAATCGGGGCCTTAATTGATATTTCGATCGAAGTTACTTTTCAGGTGAGTGCTGGTTAAAGTTCCCTTCAGTAGCAGGTTTTATTGTTTAAATAGATTAGTGTGTTTTTGATTAAATCTTTGAGAGTTCCCAATAAGTTTAAGGGGCAATTCGAACGAGGTGAGACAGCTTCAACGTCATTTGTTCCCGATTAGACTTAAATCAAGGATTAATTGTTATCACGGGCAGGTTGCGATAGTTTCCAAGACTTTACTAAGCGCCAGATTGTTTCACACCTTAACTTTCAAGTTAAGTGATTAATATTTTCAATGAGAAGACAATTTTAAATAATAGGCATAATGACTAATTTTGAAAAACTACACCATGTTTTTCTTACGTGTCTACTTTACCCAAAATAAATTATATTTTTGTAAAAACTTTCGATTTTGATAGAAAAAACATGTTTTGAATAATGCAATTTAAAATTTCCGCCAAAACGCCAAAATAGCAATGGCGTATCTGTGACGTCACTATTCCGTAAAAAGGCCAGTTTCTTTATTAAACTAGTGAATTTGATTGGCTAGTAAAATGTCAAAATGAAGATAACTGTATTATGACGTCACGCGGCGTTTTAGCAAATATGGCGGATTGCTAAGTTTTGTACTTTTATTTTTATAAAATAAATATCAATCTTAATTATTTGATTTGGATCACGCGGAACGATTCTGCAAGACTAATTACTAATTGACGGAACTCTTTATTTACCCGATGTCATTGGAAATAACGTTGATTTTGGTGCAAATTATAATATCCGCAATAAATACATTATGAAGTTGTGCTCGTTATCTATTATGTAATTCCAATATTTGGTTGAAGCTCTTTTAACACAGACAGACGGGAACCTCGGGCTATATTTTTCTTTCATTTAACGAAAATGGACCAATATCATATTGCAGCTATAGTGCCGATTTTGATGCTAGCTGTATGTCGTACTTTTTCACCTAAACTACGTTTTACCTTTACGCAAAGATTTACCTTTGATGAACAAAAATAATTCTATTTATAAGCCTCATAAAAAAATATTCTCAACAAAGTTTACCAAAGCTCTGGGGCATTTCGTATTTCTGATTTCTTTGTTACATCAATTTCAATATTTCAATGAATCCGGTACGCCTACAAATATTTGATTCTTCGGGAAGTAATGTAATGAAATGTGTATTTATTAAGTTTGGCTCAGGTTTTATTCGGCGTGCCTCAGGGAAGCGATGCGATTTAGAAGTAAGATAATAACCATTTGTTTACATTACGTAATATCAATGATTAAGGCGTTTCGTTTTTTTTTATATTGGACGGGAAGTAATATTGCACATTGCATAGCTGGGCATAATATTCTGTGTTTATTTAAGATCTTCCTCGTGAAAACTTCCTCTAAACTTCAGCGGAAGTGTAATAAAGCTGATATTACACTTGAGATAATAATATGCGATGAAGCCAAGCAGTTTTCTAGAAAAGAATTCGCTGACGGTAAAACGACGAAACTAGGAGAGGAATGAAAGACTATCTAGATCTAGAATATAAACGAAAAGGAAACAAACTAAAACTCTGTCATTTTTTAAGGATCTAGCTAGGCTGTAGGCTGAGGGTTTTGGTTGAGGTTCTTTGGGGAAGGCAAAGACCTTGGAGGGTTCTTGAAACTTATATGCATATCCTTGAACCTTGAACCTTATAGCATAGCTTATGCTTGAATGCAAGGTTCAAGGAAAAAAGGCTAGAAATTTTTTAATTTGCGTCCAACACCACCATAGAAATTGGAATACTCAAATTTGTTAGCAAGTTATATTAATGGTGAAATATTGCCATGCGCATCCTTATGCGACCTGTTACACATCACAAACCTTTTTCTGTCTGCCTGAAACTATGTATTCCGATTCAAGTCTTGTTAACCTTGGCTCATTTATCATTTCTATAATCATTAGCTTCGATATTATATTTACATACATTTTGTATTCAGCCATAGACCGGACCATTGGTGGTTCACTAGCTAATTTTATTTTAGACTGCATTAACGTCCTCCTCTTAATAGGGTTGAATAATAGGGATTTCATCCAAAGTTAGAATACATTGAGCATAGATATTGGATGAGCGTCTTAAGCATATTGTGAAATGTTATACGAAGAGTAAGCGGCTGGAATATCCCTATTGGGTTTTTATTTGAACGGTGTATAAATACATAATAGAAAATATATTACAAAGAGAAAGAGGTCATATAAATTACCTTGGTATTAAAATCCAATAATATTTTTGCTGAAAATGTGTAGCTAGAATAGCTTTTACTTCAAAATAACCCACTTATCTTTTGTTTAGTAAACTACAGTAGCCTTTGTGATGACGAATATGACAAAGATAAAAAAAACTGAAACACTTTTCTACTGAATCCTGATAAAACCCTAATGTTTGGACAGAAGCAGGTGAGAAACCAATTCAATATTAAGATGTCACGTATCTTATTAGGTACAATATCTTTTCACACACCTATCCGCAGAGAATGTCGCGAATTCATTCTAAATAATACCCGTCCCACGAATACAATCTGTCTCGTGAAATGCAAATATACGATTTGTCTCTTGAGCGTGACTTGCCACACTTATTCGGATTTGGGCAACAATATAACGCTCTAAACTATGTACAGAAATGTGCCGTTACATGGAATATTCAATTCACAGAGTCATAGAACTATGCGTTACAGTGAGAACTTCGTTAAAAATGTAAAGCTTAAAGCTCTGTAAGAACTGAAAATAGGTATTATAGCTCTTCCCTTGACATTCGTTAACCTGAAATTTTACCATATTACGTATAAAGGCGTTTTGAATTGTTATGAATGAAAATTAGCAAGGGCTTGCCATTCTATAATAAAGTCATACTAGCTCAATAAAAAAATAATAAAGTCGAAAATAAACCCAGATAGTGAAATTATTACCTCTTAACTTCAGGCTTATGTTAGCTTGAACGACAATACTTATTTTGTAGTAATTGTCCGGACCAAAATTTTGCATTTTCAATTTTCGTCTTATTATTGGTTAATTTAATTTTTGTCTTATCGATAGTTAGTCCGAAAAATAGTTTATAAACTTAGATAAATCACCAATCACGCTATCGTAACCAACGTACTACTAGATACGTCTTATATTTTCACGTTTTCAAAGGTCGAAGAACATAATTTTTTTTATCACCTAAGTTGAGCCTGTGTTAAAGTTGCTTTTGTTTTAGTATCATCATACCGATATTAAAATAATCTGTGTTAATAACCCCCGAATACAGAAACGCTACTCAAATTTAGGGGACTGCTTAAAAAGTTAAGTGGACACTACCTGTCAGAATTTGTATGGAAAAACGTCAATTTTGACAATACTTAAATGTTAAGCGGGACTCAAACTTTGAATAGCGTTTCTGTATTCGGGGGTAAGATATATACAAATCAGAGCTAAGCATTTATTTTTGGTATTTTAAGCGTCAATTTATTTTCCAGTAGGTGGTTAATTAAGGTAATTGACTGCTTTTAACATGAAAGGGGTAAGTTGCGGAACGTGGAATTTTGAGGCGAACAAATACCGAAATTCTTTTTTAATATTTCAAATTAAAATAATTTGAAGACTCTTTTTTTTGTTCTCTGTATAAAATTGGGCTATGTTTAGGTTACATACATACTCACGCAAATGTATCCCGAAGGGGTTATGTCTGCGTTATGTCCCATGTAATAAGGGGTGAGCCTGTTGCCATCTATCGGGCACGTTAATCGCTGTATACTCGTATTGCTAGGTGGTATAACAGGAAAACTGCTGTCCATTCCTCTTCACTGTTTTTACCCTTCGTCGCTTTATACCACACCCGAAAGAGAGAATAGGGGGTGGTGAAAATTATTTCCTGCAGCGCCGTCACCACACGGCCATACACGGTTTAGATTAGTACAGCTTAATCATAGCTAATTATTGTAAGGGCCTGTTTCACAATCGACAAGTAAGTTCTAAATACCTTACTTCGCACATCATTTGACAGTTGTAATATGAAATATATGTCAATTGAGCTGCAAAGTAAGCTACTTCGAACTTACTTGTCGATTGTGAAACAGGCCCTAAATGTAAAGGTACAATTAAGTGCAACAACTAGCGACCCGATGAAGTCCTTAATATTGCAAAATTTACAAAACTCTAGTAAAACCTATTGTATACCTAGTATGGTATCGGCGTCAAATTAGAAGATAGTGTAACAAGCATTTGAGCAAAAAATCGACCGTGTGGTGACGGTAGAGTAGAATACAATTGTCACCACCCCAAATCTTTCCCGTGGGTGTCGTACAAGGCGACTAAGGATAAATCAATGATGAGGAACGGACAGCAGCGTTCCTCTTATACCACCTAGCAATAGCAGTGTACTGCGACTTTAGTGCCCGATAAATGACAATAGGCTCGCCACCTATTACATGGGACCTAACGTAATTGGCGAAACGTGGGTGCTAGTTTCACCTCTGCCTACCCCTTGGGGGATGTAGGCGTGATTTATGTATGTATGTATGTATTTGAGCAAAAGAGTAAAGCGCAGACTGACTACATTGCTATCGGTTAAGAGTTTTGGTATCTATGTTTTATGTTTTCTTTCCAATCTAAAACCAAACAAACTGGTATCAAAGTCTAGAGTAAGTCACCCTCGCAATAAATCCAAATTTCCACGTTACGATAAACATGATTAGGTACTATATCTTAAGTTAATAGCTAAAGTTTACACTCAGGCACACTTCCACTCGAGCGTGATTCGTATATGGACGAAACATTCACGGAACCACTTAACTATATTTTATAACTAAGTCTAGGTTGCGAGTGATACGAACTCAATCCTTATTGTAATTAGATATAAGGTTCTTTATTGGATTATTTGGGCATTTATCGTATTTGTGATAAATGCGATCGCATTACCGAATGTTCTGACAAATATAGAAGATAGCTATGACGTGAGCAGTTACTGCCGCACTCAGAGACGTCAAATAACCTTAATGAGTACTTAACGTCAAAAAATGACAATTCAAAATTTGTTGCTATTCTTGCCGGGTCTATGGTCTAGATTGGAATGAAAATTTTTGACATTAAATACTCATTAAAGTTAATTGACGTCCCTGAGTGCGGCAGTTAGACTTGAAATGGCAAGGGAAATAGATAAATTGTACTGGGATGCATAGAAAATTTAAAATGTGCAACTTTAGATTATGGATAAAAGATAATATGAATTTGAAATAAAACAACTTTTAGGGATAAGACTCGCGTATAATCAAGCGTTTGGTATGTTAATTATTTAACCCGACGTTTCGATCACTTTACAGCGGCCGTGGCCTCGGGGGACTAAAGATGACAGGTGTCCTCACAATAAAGAAATAGTTAACTACCGTCATAATATTTGATATTTTAGGTGTTCCATAATTGGGTATTTCCGTATTCTAATAATTGGGTCCCAAGCAGGTGGTATGTCCCAACCATTATCCCTATTGAAGTTTGGATGTTTCTTGATTTCAATAGCTTCACGTATCATTCTAGGTATGTATCGTTTCTCTTTTGCTAGAATTTGCGGTTTGTCAAATCTTACACAATGGTTGGGTCCGTCTAAAGCATGTTCACATACTGCAGATTTAGTTTCGCGCCTATGTTTCACATCAGCTATGTGATGCTTTCTCTTAGGTAAATACTCATTCTTAATCTTGATCAATCTTATTACTTCACTCTTCCAATTTTTTTACTTTTCACTTTTATTTTAAAGGAATTTTTGGGGTCACGCGTTTTTGTATTATTATTTCCAATAGCTGCCTATCTTTGATCGAATATTTAGGTGATTCTGATACTTTCATTAACTGTCTTTATTGGCATAATCAGAACTAAAGCTGTCTTCTCCAGAAGTTTATTCTGAGATTTTAATTAAAATACTTTTTTTTCCAAACATTTAATTTATTATGTGTCATAGCAGGTATTTGTTTTGTATCAACAAAAACGTCACTCACACGTACTGAAGGTTGGTTAATTCAGTAGGTACAGACAGAAAATAAAATAGCAGAATTACACTTGTTTTATTTTGTCATCAAAGACGCAGAGTTTATTATTCACATTTATTTTGTAATTTTGTGTCCACGCCGCAACGAATTTATATCTGAATCTTTCGATTCATTCACCATGTATGTCGCGATTTACATCGATTATTCCACTTCAATAGTTTCGAGTAGGAAGCGTGTTAATATTCAGGAAGTATCATCTTATAATAATTGTTATGGTGGTGACACAATTTGAATCAAGCAACTCGCACGAGGCGAATCAAGTGAGCTGTTAAATCCGACGCACAATATAACTGCTGAATATTGATGTGACCTGTTAAAGGCAAACTTGGTAATGAGAATAACAACAAAACACGTAGGTAGATGCGATCTTTATTTTACTTAAGAATTGTTATTTTTATTTAAACATTATTCAACATGTAACAGAAATAACAGGCACCCTGAACATAATCCATGCCAACTTATTAATAATAAAAATAATGGTAATATCAAAAAAAAATTGTAAAGTAAATTTTCGAAGTTTTGCTTTAATTGACCAAACACTTAGTAAATTTTTTAAATTGTCTTACTATTGATATGTATAACCAAGTCAGCATGAGCATTGTTCATGGTGTAAGTTATTTCTGTGACATTTTGCATAAATGTTAAAAAATATATTATTACAAAGAAAATTGTGTTCAGAAAACATTCGAAGAATTGCCTGTATTGTAGAGGACGCAGGTTTGTTTCCCGCATCAAGGCTGTAATTTTTCAAACTTTTGGTAGCCACGATTTTCTTTGTTACTAAGGATTGATTGAAAACAACACACAATCCGCTTAAATTTAATAGCAAAATAGAATGAGAAATCGTATTCGATTCTAATCTTACATCAGAGTCACCCGCGCCGATGAGTCCTTGCGAACGTTCGTGTTTTGTTCGTATAAGCTTGTAAGATTGAAAAGATTTTCTTGTCAGATGTGGAACACGCATGTCCCAGGGTACAGGTCACTTGCATTAATTAATTTTATTATTTAAAAGGGTTGGCTCGCTTATCGTATACACCTTTAAGTAGGAGCTCGATGACGCAACACCTAGTACCTGATATCGTTATCGTTGTATATGTTAAGTAACGTATTTATAAGCAGGGCTTCAGAATGGCACCAAAATGTATTTATTTATTTGGGAAACAAACAATTCAATATGCATCGAATCTTTTGGCGCACAAAAACTGTGCGTTTGCAGATAAAGTCTTTGTACGCTTTGAGTAATACCTCGATATCAGAGTTTTATTCCGAATATAAGGTGTAAAGTACACACCGGGGTGCATTTTCGAGGAAAATAACTGTATTATTTTTTACTGATCTCTTTTACGCACCAACACAGAACGCGTCATAATAACGCTATGTAAAATATACGATCAGTAAGTACTTTATCGTATCTCGTGCTTACGTAGAAACACCCTATTTCCGAGAAAAACCACTTTATTTACAACTGAATTGTGCGCCGCGAAATCAAGTGTAAATTTCAGGACACGAGATGTAGATAATTAAACTGTCAGATACAACACATATCAGATAAGTATCTTGGAGTATGTACGGGAGAACGTTGAGCGTACTTGATAATATAATATTAAATCAACATAGTTATTATAATTATAGTTCGCCTCGTTGAGATGTGTATAGAGTGAGTCCTATCTGAACTTAGAGGAAGGTGGCACAAATCTAGTGTATTGTACGAATTATTGTATCTTCACAATCGTATTACGTATCTTATAAGTGTGTAATAGTTTAAGTTTTATTAAAAAGTATGTAGTAATTACAATCCATATTGCATGCCGTGGCAGCCTTTAATTAAGACAACACAGCGTGAATACATCTCTGTCACTCCTTCCTTTGTAAGTTATATATTTAAAATCCGGATTGATAGTTCTCGAACCTATTCCATCTCGCCGCCTCTGTTGGTCTCCAGGTAAGACGTGTACTTTTTATCTATAACCATTTGTCTCCATGAAAATGCCACATTTACTGCCACTAAATTTCGAATACAATCTAACATTTTGATGGACATAGGACACACAGGAGGCATAACAATAAAGCTTCTCTTTTGTTCCGTTTATTGTTAAAGAAAATAAATGTAGAAATACTTCTCTTTGATTCCATTTTCTTCTCAACTAGTCTAATTCAAAATTCGTTTATTATGTATGATTACAATACACGACTTATGATTCGTCAAGGCTTACTTAATTATTTATAGTTTTTAATAAAACTTAAATATTGTAGTGACAAATGATATCATATTATGCTCTTATACAGAGTACTGATTTTGTTTTAATTCACATTAACTGTGTCATGAAACGCAATTTATTGAAAAGTAGACCGTATAGATTTGATGAAATTTAAGCATTTATTCAATTGTAAAAACAATTTACATACATACATACATACATAAATCACGCCCATATCCCCGAAGGGGTAGGCAGAGGTGAATTCTCACCCGCGTTTCGCCAATTATGTTAAGTCCCATGTAATAGGTAGCGAGCCTATTGCCATTTATCGGGCACAAAAGTCGCAGTACATTGTCAGGACGGTAGTATAAGAGGAACGCTGCTGCCCATCCTCATCACTGATTTATCCTTAGTCGCCTTGTACGACACCCACGGGAGAGATTTGGGATGGTGACAATTGTATTCTACTCTGCCGTCACCACACGGAAAACAATTTGACATAAAATATTAATCAAAATATAAAATTGATTAAGTACCTAAATACTGTTTATGGTTAAGGGGTTCTACTAATTAAATCAAGGGAAATTAACCCACATAAAGGCTTTGTCTCAAACGTAGTGTTAGTATTGTGAACATTTGTATTATTAATACTCTCATATTATTGTTTAATTTTTAATGAGCACTACCAACATCATTTGAAATAAAACCACTTTTACGACAATTCGAAATAATACAAACATACCTACATAAATCATACCTGTTCATCCTCGCAGGGTTGGGCAGATGCGTATTCAAAATAATGACTACCAACGGGAGATGTGTACTCTAAATAATGACTGCCAACTATACATCATATTCAACATAAATATTTCCTAAAGTAATCTTTCACATATGAGAACAATTTCTATTTTCCGGTTGAGGCGTTTTCTCTAACGACCTAAGGGTGAAGAGACGTAAAGAACGTGTTTATAAGATAAGAAGCCATGCACAAATACCTATTTTTTTATGTTACATATTTTAATAATACTATGTAGTCTTTCCATTTTCATGTAGATTGGTTGTTGATAGTAAAATTCTCGCGTATCTGGGCTATATGATACCCAAAGCATAGGAAAGTAGTAATGTTAATTAGACTAATGTCATATAATTATACAAATATAAATATTCTTTGAATCATCTAATGAGAAATTCAAGTATGGCCCATAATATTTTCTAGTAAAACGTAGTTTCATAAATTTTTATTCTATTCGTTGGAATAGATTGGCCACTTGTAGATCCGCCGTGAAAATAAAGCCACGTCAAAAAAAATTACTCAAAAAGCGAAACATAAATATTATATTTTATTTAATCCGATACTAATTAATAACAAACCCAACGAAAGTAATTAATTACATTGAAACACGAACGTCCATTGTTGTCGAAAGCGATCCATCATTTGCTTAAATACTCCCCCGCATAAAGACCTCGCATAATTTAGTACTGATTCCAGTTGACCCCCGAGAGAAGAAAGTTTGTTTTCTATCTGCTGATCATTGTTAAGAAATAAAGTGTTTTATTATAAGTTCACGTTAGAACCTAGAAATATTTAGGTCCTTGATATTTAATAAGATGAGACATTTATGGTCCATTTGATCGGATGGTGAGATAATCTGGCTTTTTTCTTAGGTGGTTCGGTCACTTCAGCGGTGGATTGCTGGAGCTTTGTGGGCTCGCTAGCGCAGTGGAATAGTGCGCTTGGCCTGCGATTGCTTAAACTAAGCAATGTTCGCTAAAGCCCGTCATTGGATGGGTGACCAACAATTTATTATCTCGAGTTCCTCCGTGCTGCGGTAGGCACGTAAAGCTGGTGGTCCCGGCCGCATCTGCAGTCGTTAATACCCACCAACCCGCACTGGACCAGCGTGGTGGGTTATGGCCCAATCTCCCTATATTCTTCTATCCATAGGGAAGGAAGACCATAGGGTATGGTGCGTATGCATTCCAATCCGACATAAAAAAGGGGGTTTCGGTCACTTAGTAGGACCAAACATTTGTACGATGAACACAACACAAACTTTTGATTATAAGTCTATCTGCCGCACTCAAAGACTTCAAAAAACGTTAATGAGTACTTAACGTCCAAAAATGACAATTCAGACCAGTCGCTATTCTTGCCGGGTCTATGGTCTAGACTTAAATGAAAATTTTTGACATTAAGTACTCATTAAAGTTAATTGATGTCTCTGAGTGCGGCAGTAAGTTGTTCATATTTATGTAGGTATACTTTTACATTTTAATAACACTAATTATTATGTTAGGTAGGTCCTATCTAATGCGGGTGAGGCTATTTCTTCTATCGGGCATGTAAATCGCAGTATGTAGGGAAGTGGTATAAGAGGAACGCTGCTACCCATTACTCATCGCTGTCTTTACTTACCCTTACCCCCGAATACAGAAACGCTAATCAAAGTTTAAGACTTGCTTAACATTTAAATGTTGTCAATATTGACGTTTTTCCTTACAAATTCTGACAGGTAATGTCCACTTAACTGTTTAAGCAGTGCCCCAATATTGATTAGCGTTTCTGTATTAGGGGGTTAGTTGTACGACACCCGCGGAAGTGATGGGCGGCGGTGACAACATTGTATTCTGCACTGCCACCACACAACGATCAACGGTGCGGCCGTGTATGATTTTATGTCAAACCTTACTTTGTAAAATAGTTGCCAATTTTTGATAATACAAACAGTGATTATAAACCATAGAGCTCTTCGAAATCGAAGTGAAACCTCTGAGCCTCTATACTGCCGAGCTCCGTTCGATTCAGAAGCATTGTTCTTCAAACAATAATGCACGGGAATATCCTCTTGAAGTATACGCTATATTGTACACAGATTGTCTACACAATCTTGCTGTGAGTAATCTTGCTCGGGACGCGACTGAGAGTCGTTCCGACGAGATAGTGCTGTGTAGCGAGTATTTGAGAGTCTATAATGGTTTTAAAGAGAAAAGCTTTCAATTTCATGCTTATTTTCCAGCGAGCTTGAAAATGATAAGTTTTCTAAGTATAATATTTATGTTGCTAGTCTCCCATGGTGTGGGAGCTAAGCAAGAATGTGCCAGCCCCGACTCATTCCAGACTCATTCATTAAAAGTCGACTAAGGAAGATTGCCCGATGTAGACCAAGAGAAGCTTCTTGGGGCACTCGAATGTCAAAGGGTTTACCACCAACAACTACGTGCCAAAAGAGGGTTGGTGTCAGGCACGCCGGCTGTAAAGTCAAAGTCAAAGTTTTTTATTGCACCATGTTGTTTCACAGATCTTAACAATGAAGAGAATCAAACATGACCCTGCAAGGGCACGGCAATACCTTTTTTCTGGTATAGGTACTTAATTAACTTCAATAAATTATCTTTACAAAATTTATACATTTCATTAATCATATTATATCATAATATCACATTATCAAATCAATTTCATGCATAAATTAATTTTATAAAAAAATAAAATTATTATTATTATTGGTCAATTAAGATCATTTAAAAACTCTTGCAGCGAGTAATAACATTTTCCAATGAGATATCCCTTTAACATTTGTTTAAATTTATTTCATTTGCTTTCATTTTTTATTATGCCAGGTATTCTATTATGAATCTTGACACTAATCCTAAGCTAAAACCTTGAGCAGTGTGGATTGGAATGGTGTCATCCCAATCACTCTCCTTATTCGGTCTCTCGACATAATTATTCTTTTCCGTGTCTTTTCTCTACATTCGTCCATCACTGGCACGACTCAAAACGCTTCAATATGCCAGAATTAGATATATTCTTAATTGGCTCCACCAGACTCAAAGCCATCTTAATCTATAGCAGACCCGTCTAAGTAACACTTGGCTGTTAATACCCAATCTTTCCCTCCCTTATTTAATGCAACTTTGTTCTTCAGGATACTTTATTTGACTTTTTGTTTGTATTTTTGTACCTTCGTCGTAAAGGCAAAAAAATACAAAGAATACTTTCAGAATGTTTCATTATTTAATGATAGGACTATGGAGGAGCTCGCTAGCGCAGTGGCATAACACGCTCGGCGTGCAATTGCGTAAATTAAGTAATGCTCGCTAAGGCCAGTCATTGGATGGGTAACCTAAAATTTAATATCTCCAGTTCCTTCGTGTGTTAAGCCGTTGGTGCCGGCTATATCTGTAGAAGTTAACACCCAACAGCCCACACTGGGCCGGCGTGGTGGGTTATGGCCCATTCTCCCTATATAATCTTTCATCCATTTATAGGGAATGCCTGTGCCCTAGCAGTGGGGACATTAAAAGGCTGGTGATGACTATAACTATGTAGTTATTGTATTGATGTATTTTTTAATTGCAATAAAGAGTATATATATTAAGGGCATACCTAACCCACTCCACATAGGATAAGATAAGGGCAGGGTGATGATTATAGGTATAGCTAGTAGAAAGTGGATGACAATGGTTTAATTTTAAAATTCAAGTCATTCCTCAACTATAAAATTCATCTCGCAACTGTTAACTTTGTAATTAACTGCCGCATTCAGAGACGTCAAATAACTTTAATGAGTACTTGATGTCAAAAAATTCCATTTAAATCTAGACCATAGACCCAGCAAGAATAGCGACTAGTTTTAAATTGTAATTTTTTGACATTCAGTACTCATTATCGTTAATTGACGTCTCTGAGTGCGGCAGTAAGAGGAATTAGAATAAATTAATTAGTGCTACGTTTGGCTGGATCATAATGTGATAATTACTTTGACGCTTCTCTTTTCAAAGAGCTGAGCGAAAATAAATACAGCTTAATTAATATGTGTCTAATTTGAGAAAATAGTAAGACAAAGTGACAAATTAGCTGGGTTGTTAGAGTTTCACACACTAACTGCCAAACTCAGAGACGTTAAATAACGTTAGTGAGTACTTAACGTCTTAAAATTTTTTGACATTAAATACTCATTAAAGTTAATTGACGTCTCTGAGTGCGGCAGTTGGGGTACTTTTCCACCACAGATGTGCGAGGAGAGGATGCGTTTGCGAGGAATGTGTTCTCCTCAAACCAATAGAATCCACTCCAATTTGCGTGCCTAGGAAAATGGGGTAATTCTATTGGTTCTCCACAAACACATCCCTCGTAGCGCATCCTTGCACATTTCTGTTGGAAAAACACCCTTAAGGTTAAAAGAATGATTGTGATAGAATACCTAGAAAAATAAACAAAATAATAATTCGAAGTACGGTCGCGGTCAGAAATTGTTACCCAGTTTTGAAATTAGATTCTTTACACACTTTTTTCACTAAAGTTAAAATAGCCATATCAAGTTATTTTACGTTACCTTTTAAAAGTTTTTTCACTTCTTATGCTCTGAGAGTGCTTATTTGTGCAGGATATGAGCTGCTCAAAATCGAATTCTGTGCTCTAGAGCATTAACGTATCTACTCATAAATGTGTCTATATTAAGGCAAAGAAAATGAGCCATGCAGCCAAACAAAATAAGAAATTCAGAGATAGAATTTGTTTTTTAAAATATTTACTTAAATTTTTACATAATGTGTTTTTTAAGTCATAAAAGATATTAAAATTTACATTCAGGTACGGTAGGTTATTAAATAAATTTAAGAAAATTATTATTACAAAATTAATTTAATACTAGGCTGTATAGGTCTGCAGCCCAAGCCTAATATCAATGGGAAAAACAATTTCCTTCAGTATTCAAAACTGTAATTTTTAATTTTAGTTTTAATTTTAAGAAATTTTATGATAATTTACTGTTTTATTTTCTCGCAATCGAAGTGAAAAGCAGAGTTTCTAACTCGTCCACAAAACCCTTTTTATCCAGTTTCGGAAAAAAATGATTCGTTATGTGCACTTGATGGATAATCTGCTATTATGCATAATGACACACCAAGAATAACAAAGTGAATATCAGTGGGCCTAGCAAGCAACGTGGAAAAAACCATCGTCATCGGCGTGGAAAATTTGTTTTATTAAGTGTGCGATGTGCGCGATTCTGTTCCCGACTGTACCTACAACTCGCACAGCTTAATACGGTATAAGCCTAACCTCCTAAAGTTAACGATATTATTTTTGTGGAGAAATACGAATCATCCGTAATCCGAACAAACAAGTTTTTGGGGAATCAGAACAAAATACATAACTTTCCATAAAAATACCCATCAATCAACAAATTTAGAGAAGCGAAAACGGGACCAACATTATTAAAGTATTATAGGTAGGTACAAATACTTCCTTCTATGCTGGCCTGGGAGCGAACAAATAACGTAGAATATGCCAGCCCCAACTCATCCCATGGGTGTCGTAAAAGTCGACTAAGGGAGATTGCCCGGTGTAGACCAATAAGCACCTTGGGGCACCCGAATGGTGGAGGGCAAACCACCAACAACAGCGTACCCAAGGAGGGTTGGTGTCAGGCAGGCGGCCGGCTGTAAAACCTAAGCCAAAACCTTGAGCAGTATGGATTGGAATGTTGTCATTCTAATCACTCTCTCCGTTCATGGGTCTCTCGACATGGTCCGTTTCGTCTCTTTTCTATACATTCATTCATCACTAGCACCTTTACGGTGGGATGGATGATATGAATCAAAAGGGAGTGGATGGCTTGATGACGTCTGACATATGAATGGAAGAGGAAACATACTGCGCCGACCCCAGATAGACTGGGAACAGGGCAGGAAGAAGAAGAAGAAGAAGAAGGTAGGTACAAATACTTACAACCCTTTAGTTAAAACAGTCAGTTTGTAACAGATCAACTATTTACACATTCGAATGAAACTTAAAAACCATTTTAACCATCATCATCAAATAATCAAATTAGCAGTAGAGCATTGTCTATTAGTTTATGATGTTGTTGAGGGGTATACTAGCAAAATTCCTATATGTATAATAATATTATTATTACTGAAGGACCCTATCTTCTATAGAACTTTATTAGGTTTTAATAAATAAATCGTTTTTTATACTGCCGTGTGGTGACGGCAGAGTAGAATACAATTGTCACCATCCCATATCTCTCCCGTGAGTGTCGTACAAGGCGACTAAGGATAAATCAATGATGAGGAACGGGCAGCAGCGCTCCTCTTGTACCACCTAGCAATAGCAATGTACTGTGACTTTTGTGCCCGATAAATGGCAATAGGCTTGCCACATGGGACCTAACATAATTGGCGAAACGTGGGTGCTAGTTCACCTCTGCCTACCCCTTCGGGGATATAGGCGTGATTTATGTATGTATGTATGTTATTTCTTTGGATGACCGCTTCGGGAGACCTTTCCCTAGGTCTTGATTTTATTGATTGCAATTTTAACCTAAAATTTTCACTCCCATAAGCGTTTCCATCAACATCCCCGTTTGCGGCCGAATAATTGAAAATTAAAACCACTTTTGCTACCGTAATCACCAACAGGCGCTCGGGTGGGAGTTTTCGCACTTTTCGCTTATAAAAAACGAACTTTTACACGATAATTGCCAAAGTTGCCGGAATAGGGGCAATTCTGCGTGCAATAAACATTTAATTTTGAGGGCTAGGAGAGTGCAAATTACTGAATAAAAAGTTTATTCTCGTTTCCCTTATCTTGAAAGCTTTCGGTGATGATTTAAAAAAGTGTAATATAGGTATGATCTTACATTTTAAGACAATTTTCAATATTCTTTGAGTTGTTGTTTAAAAATTTGTTTTAGTATAGTGGCATAACACAGTACAATTTTTAAACTAATGAACTAATGTACAGTCAGTCAACCAGGCGTCAAGTTACAAACATTCTGAATTGATGTGCTTTACGTCAAACGAATTTAAGTTAATAATGCGTTTAACTGCCGCACTCAGAGACGTCAAATAACGTTAATGAGTACTTTACGTCAAAAAATGACAATTCAAAACTAGTCGCTATTCTTGCCGGGTCTATGGTCTAGATTTGAATGAAAATTTTTGACATTAAATACTCATTAAAGTTAATTGACGTCTCTGAGTACGGCAGTTAGATATGTTATGTTAATGCGTTTTTTTATATCTTATATTTTTTATATTTTTATATCTTATATAAAAACGGAAATGGAAACGGGGAATAGGTGCACTATTCCCCGTTTCCATTTCCGTTTTTTTACATTCTATCACCCTCGGTTGCCTGGAAGAGAATACTTTTTAGCAATAAGACCAATACTTTATTTCTTTAAATGCTGCTTTTTTTGTGTGTTGTTATGTATGCAAAAGAATATATTATTATTATTATTATTAATGCGTTAAAGATATAGGTATGATAGTTTTGTATAATATTCGTGATCTAGATTGTACCTTGTAAAATTTTAACAGACTCAATGATGATTTTTTAATTTTTTACTGCCGCTCTCAGAGACGTCAAATAACGTTAATGATTACTTAACGTCAAAAAATGACAATTCAAAACTAGTCCCTATTTTTGCCGGGTCTATGGCCTACATTTGAAAGACAGATTAATTGTGAATGAAGAGTAGTTTGGCGGCCCGTACACACACAGTCAATCTGCGATCGTGATCATTGATTTTGATCGCGGATCGCGGTTGAAATTGACTGTGTACGGGCCGCGATATACACAAGAGTCCCACTTTAGGCTTACACTTACGGCATAAGGGAAGGGTGACCAAAGCGGGTATACTCGCCATGGGCACTCTTCCCCTATGCTGTATTAGAAGCTCTATGGCGCGGGCAGCCCGGTGAGTAATGTAAAGGCCCTTAACCGAACAGAGTACGCCCTTCAAGAAATGTAACAAAATTAGATTTTAACGTTTATTTGACGTTTATTGAAAATTCACGTCCGAGTCTAATTTCTTGTACCTACTCCGAAGCCGTTTTTCGTGTTATTAATATTTCGCCTTCAGGCATATTTCGAACTGTAATGGAAAATTCTAATAAAACAAGATTAGTCACGAGTTGACCCGAACAGAAAAATGTTTTGCCGAAACGGCCTGATCGGATCAAATTTTCAACTTCGAGGAAAAGTGGGTGGATTTGTGAAGTTTTTGCGGCACGGGTAAATTAAATGGCTATTTAAAGATTGCGATGTTCTAAATCTTAACAGTGTATTATGGCAGTGTATTAATTAACTTGATTGGCTAATTATACTGGCTAAAGTGAAATCATGTGTAGGTATAAAGGTCACCGCATATGTAACGGGAAAATTCCCCGGACGGGATGGGGACGGGGTGCCTCTCGTAAAAAGCCCCGTGTGACATATACACAGAGACACGGACGGGGCTTTTTGTTTGTAAGAGGCTCCGTCCCCGTCCCGTCCGGGGAATTTTCACGTTTGGTAAGCGGAGACCCTAAGGTGGCCCGGCCCGTACACAGTCAATCTCGATCCGACCGATCGATGCGACCCGCGATCAAAATCTGTGATCACGATCCAGATTGATTGTGAACGAAGTAGATTGGCGGCCCATACACAGCCAATCTGGAATCGTGATCATTGATTTTGATAGCGGATCGCGATAGAGAATTACTGTCACGGTTACCGTTACCCTTATTGACTGCTGCTTTGAAGAAATAATTATGTGGTAATTGGTGACCAAAAATTTACTATCTCGAGTCCCTCCGTGCTTCGGAAGGCACGTTTAGCCGTTGGTCCTGGCTGCATCTGCAGTCGTTAGTACCTACAAACCCGCACTGGGCCAGCGTGGTGGGTTATGGCCCAATCTCCCTATATTCTTCCATCCATAGGGAAGGCTCGTGCCCCTGCAGTGGGGACATTAAAGGGCTGGAGATGATGATAATGATGATGAATTGATACCCGGCTGCCTATTACGAGCCAATTAGCATGCCGACATTTTTCCAACCTTTCAACGTTATAAGCCAACGGGTGGGTACCGCAAATTTAGAAATACATTTCTGACATCAAAAGCTGGTATATTTACAAATATCGTGAGTTCGATTAAGCTTGGGTTTGCTTTTTGATTATTATTGGATTTTATTTAATAAACTTCTGGGGCACAGGCCTTCCCTATGGATGTCAGAATATAGGGAGAATGGCCCATAACTTACCACGCTGGCCCAGTGCGGATAGGATTACAGACTACAGATGCAGACGGGACCAAAGGCTTAATATACATTATATTTATAGGTACATCTTCATCATCACCAGTCCTTTACTGTTCCTACTGTTGGGGCATAGGCATTCTCTATGGATGGAATTATAAAGAGAGAATAGGCCATAACCCACCATTCTGGGTTTGTGGGTGTTGACCACTGTAGATGCAGCCAACGGCTTAAGACACGAATGAACTTGAAATAATATATCTTTGGTTACCCATCCAATGACCGGCTTTAGCAAACACTGCTTAGCAAACTTTGCTTACGCAATGACGGACCAAGCGCGCTAAGCTACTGCTCTATCGAGCTCCTCGTTGTTTTTTATTTGAACATTATAGTATAAGTGTTAGAGGATATTTTACGAACATTTATTTAGCATAATTTGTTTATCTTCGGTACATAATTTACAGCATAGGGTTTATTCGTAAAACACATCTTCTTTACCTGCTGTCCGTACCGTAATCATTACAAGGCTGGCCTAAATTTTATTTGGATTTGAGGCGATAAAAGTCTTCATGTAAAGATAAATATGAAACATGCCCGCTTGAGCTCAGACAAGGGCTCTAATGCGGGCATTATGGAAATAAGTAACAATAAAAGCGCCATAAGTAGACACAACGTTAGGGTTGCCATCTACACATAAATATATACATAAATCACGCCTATATCTCCGAAGGGGTAGGCAGAGATGAACTAGTACCCACGTTTCGCCAAGTAATCGCTATGTTAGGTCCCATGTAATAGGTGGCGAGCCTATTGCCATTTATCGGGCACAAAAGTCGCAATACATTGCTAGGTGGTATAAGAGGAACGCTGCTGCCTATTCATCATCACTGTTCTAACCTTAGTCGCCTTGTACGACACCCACGGGAGCGATTTGGAGTGGTGACAATTGTATTCTACCCTGTCGTCACCACACGTCATTATTATTAATAAATACTTCGATAAATCACTTCTATTTATCTCTGAAGTGGTAGTCACAGGTATATTAACACTCACATTCCGCTAACTGTATCTTCTTACTTGGATATATTTTGAACTGCATGACACATACTATTACAAATAAGTAATGTTGCTGTATATTGATTTCTAAATTGATTATGTCCGGTTATGAGCATTGACTGCAACATTCTCGTCAATATGCGATGAATTACTTTCAGCATAAGTGGGAGTTGTTTCTTATGTATCGTAAAATTATATCAGTTATTTTATAATTTTTAATGTAGACTTGTGCTATTTAGAAGTACCTATATATTAATGTTGATAACTTTTCTTTTATTTACGACTAGTGGACGCCCGCAGCTTCGCTCGCTTTAATGTCGGTTATTATATAGCCTTCCTCGATAAATGGACTATCCAACACAAAAAGATTTTTTTTTTATTTGAGTCAGTAGTTCCTGTGATTAGCGCGTTTAACCAACAAACAAACCAACCAAACAAACAAACTCTTCAGCTTTATAATATTAGTATATATATATCACCTATAGATGTTCTTTTATTGTGTTTTATCATCAAATTCAGAAGCTGATTCTTCGTTACTTAGCCTACAACTTCTGGATATTTTATGGGGAATTGCCTTTCTTACATACCTACACATAATATATACATAAATCATGCTAATTTGTCCCTGACAAATTTAATATAGCCACGTTTTGCCATTTATATTAGGTCCCATAATAATTAGGGGTCGAGCCTATTCTAATCTAACGGGCTAACTTATAATTTCTTAAATATTTATATAATTAGAGGTACTGCCTACATACATTTTATTAAAATTTTAGTTTTATTTTCACTGTAAAAAAGGAACATTGGAGTCTTGGTTCTTTTTTTACAAAACTAACTATATTCTACGACGAGACACAATTTGCCGAAAATTTTTCTAGGTTTTAATTTTGCTACAATACCTAGAACGTTCGTGTAACAAACAAGTGGAAAAAAAATGATACGACAAAGGGATATCCTTGTTTGATTACAGACGTGATTCATCACTCCGTGAGACTTGCACGCTTCTTAGCGATTACTTATGGATGTGCGTAAACGTTCAGTGCAAACGTCCACGCGAAATTTATTCAATGTTAAAGTTCGCTTCGTGCGCTGAGTCTGTGTGCTTTAGAAAATACAAGACAATGACAGAACACGACATTATGTTGTTGTTATATTTTACCAATAGGCACGCCCAATAATATACCTTTGATGGCTTTCAAAGTTCGGTATTAATATTTTTTTATGATAGGCTTTTATCTCACCCAATGGTAATATCGAAGATAAAGGCTAAAGATGGAATCGAGCTTCACCTGGAACTCTCAACCACAGAAAGGCTGGCTATACATATATACATACATAAATCACGCCTATATACCCGAAGGGATAGGCAGAGGTGAACTAGCACCCACGTTTCGCCAATTATGTTAGATCTCATGTAATAGTTGGCGAGCCTATTGCTATTTATCGTGCACAAAAGTCGCAGTACTATAGCTAGGTGGTATACGAGGAACGCTGCTGCCCATTTCCTCATCACTGATTTATCCTTAGTCGCCATGTATGACACCCACGGGAGAGATTTGGGGTGCTGACAATTGTATTCTACTCTGCCGTCACCACGCGGCGTCACAAGGCTGGCTATCTTATCACAAATTGTCGAAACATAAGAATTGTTCCCTATTAACGAATAAAAAATGTCAGGTTTATTTTTGTATTAACTCTATGGCGCCTGCAGTTTTATCAGTAACTCTACACCGCACCGCGAAGACACGACCTTAAATCGGTATAAATGTTCGCTTATCACAAATCCAAGTAACAATCCTTTGGGTGAAGTGTTGAGTACTACTGGCATCATTGGCAGGTGTGTTGAACATTATAATTACGATAAATTTTCTCGTTTGTCTCACTCTATGTACAAATTCGTACAGACAACGCGACGTCAGATATCAAGCTATTTAATTTTGTTCAAAAAGTCCCATTTAGTTTGTTTTGCACCATAAATTTACACATTCGATTGTTTGAGTTGTTGCCTACTACCGAGGGTAAAGTAGTCCAAATAATAATGACTAAACTGTATGCTCAAAAACAGTGTTTGATGGAAAGAGACAACGTTTCATATATAATTATGCCGCAATGATTTTGCTATTTGACAATGATAATTTGGCGAAACGTGGGTGTCAATTCAACCTGCGTGGGTGTTAATTCTGTCTACCCCTCCGGGTCTTGGGGGTTGTCACTTTCAGTAATTTATTGTACACCACTTTTTTCTAGTATACACCAACAAACTCCGAGTTTCTTGGTGTATACTAAAATAAGCTTCATATTTTAATCGAGAATTTCGACAATTATTTTATTATTAAAATCAAATTAATTTTTGCAAAACCAATTAATGTTTTAAAACTAAGGGACTAAAAGCTAAATTAAAGGTAGAAAACCTCGCCTAGGTCTTCTGAGACAGGAAGTGTACCAATAACGCTGGCTGCATTACCTCGCTGAATGGCGAGGCTAATTTTTTGCGCGAAATACAGACCAGCCTTATTGTCACCTACTGTCTCACATAGCCGCTTTGTAATGTCCCGAAAAAGTCGGTGAGCTCCTGGACCCCATGGTCCCAGAGTCTCTACCCCAAACGGCTCAAATAGGTAGTCTCCTGAGAGACCGGCGTATTTGCGCCGTTTAAGGGATTCAGCGGAAGCTGCAGCCGATCCGGACATTGCTGAGGTAGCTGGAATATGGGACATTGCTAGAGTGTCCACGCAAGTGGCGTCCCATACCAGACATTTTCCCTTCTTCCAGGGAACGAGAGTCATGCCGTCAGGCCTCTTACCATCATCCCGTGCTAAGCCATTAGGCTCCAAAGCAGCGGGCATTCCGGTAGTTACGAGGGCCCGGCGGATGATGTCATTAACCTCAGCGTGTCTTCTAAATCGGCCTGCACTTCTTGTGCAAGAGAGACCATGGTGACCAAGATTATCGACCATTATGCCACAGCGGCATTGGTGGGGGACATTACAGGCGATGCCTAGGCGCAGGCATGTTGCAATTCGAAATGCAGTGCGATCAAGAAGTGTCCCTATATTAGCCGATGGCAAAGCCTGCAGCCATAACCCGGATTCCCACTCCCCTACAGCTAAGAGACGAGCCCGATCTGCAGAATTGGATGACGTGTTTAAGAGTTCTTCCCGCACCAATTTGCAGAGTGGCTCGTCCCACTGTCTTTGGGAGCAAGGGGACGCTGGCAATCCTAGATCAGGGCAAGCCGCGGACCAAGTTGACTTTGCCTCGGCTAAATGAGACACTTCATAGGTACTGACACTATTAAGTAAAATCCTGTCGACTAAATTACTTGTCCTGTGAACAGAAGACAAGAAGGCTGGAAGAGCAACACTTGAAATTTTCCTTATACCTAAACCTCCATGGCGAACAGGTAGAGAGGCTTGACACCACGAGCGATCACACAATTGAATGTTGAGGACCGAAGAAAGAGTTTCTTTTAATTTGTTGTCCAATTCCAAAAGTAGATTGGGGAATTTCCAAAGTTGACTAGACCGGACGATATATGTGAATTGAGGGACGAACAGACAAAAGCGGAGAATAACATAGGCCATGTGAGTATTGATTTCGAGAAGTCTACTACATGTATCTGAGAATTTGGAAATTTTTTCTTGGACAAAGCTTGTGATGGAGTCATCTAGAATAGGTGCTCCGAGAAGACGAAGATTGGGTTTATTAATTGTTAAAATATTGGGGGCCAACGAATTAAATTTTGAGAGTATAGCGTTCCTATGATATTCTGCGACATTATCTGAGATGAATAATTCACATTTAGAGAAATTCAGTTCCAGACCTATACCGTTGAGTTCTTTGATGAGTATGTTTAGGTCATCAAGAACTGAATTAGCATCGCCTCCTAGGGTTCCATCGTCAAGATACCACACGTTAAATTTGGATTTTAATTTTTGTATTATTGGATGGATTGCTAGGCTAAAAATTGCCGGACCGAGGGGGTCGCCTTGTTGGCAGCCTACCTCAGAGGAGATGTGGTTATTTCTGTATTGAAGATTTGATGGTGTGCTGTAGCACTGCCAAAGGAAGTTGTAGATACAAGGAGTTTTATTTTTTACTTGGTTTAATAGTGCACCCCGGTCCACAGAGTTAAATGCATTTTTAACGTCGACTTTGAGGACAACCTCTCCACACTGGTTATCCAAGAAAGTGCGGAGAGCATGAACAGCAGCTTCGCAGCCTGATTTAGAGCCAAAACCTAGTTGGGTTGGCTGGAAATAGTTTGATAGGCTGTCCATGACCTCCCTGCAACATGTCTTGGCAACGAGGCGGCGGTAGGTGGTACCGACTGCTATGGGTCTTACTCCGCCATCCTTTTTCTTAAGAGCGCAGAGGTTGGCCCCGTACAAAACGCATAGAACCTCGGGATTCACAATACCTGCGAGCATTATGTTGGCTAATGAGGTTAACTCTTTCAGCAGCGACTCACCGGCATCGCCACAGCTCACAGATGTCAAATCTTTTAAGTGCTGGGGTGTAAGACCGTCTAATCCGCCGGCGGAGCCGCTGTTAAATGAGGCAATTGCCAAGCGTATCACATCTGCGGAAACATTAAGTGGTGTGTCATTGCTGCTCGGCCGGTCAAGTAAATCGAGGTTGGTGATCCTCTGTGGGTGCTTGCTTTTGAGAGTGGACAGGGTGTCGGCAGAATTAGGGGCTATAGAGTCGCTTGAGAACAGAAGGCGCGCGGCACCCTTGATATCCCCATCGCTTAATTTGTTTTCAACAGATTTAAATATGGTGTGATTGTTGAATGAGCGTGAACGAACTTGAAAAGCCGGAATATTGTAAGATGCACAGTTTTGTTTAACGCGAGATGTAACCGACGAATGAGATGCGGGGTCTTTGGATACATGTAAAACGCGGAAAGGAAACGTGAGAAGACGCTCCCATGTCGCTTTTGAGTTCTCGCTCACGGTAGCGTGTATCTCTTCTGCGAGTTTTCTCGCAACAGATACACGCGCGCCGCGTGGGATACGTCTTAACAGAGGTATGTTACATTTATACTCAGCGAGAGTTTGTGAGAACAAATTAGGCGATGTGATTGGAGAGTCGTCGGGTGTGAACGGGGCGGAACGAAATTTTATTATTGTTTTTTATTTTTGTTAACAGAATGTCGCCATCTACTTGCATATGGTTAATACTGTCCATAGTACTTCCTTCCTTCTGTCAGAGGCCTTTCTATGCTGGAAAACGACCCATTGGATACCCAGAAGTATCAACGACTATTAAAAATGACGTAGCTTCAGGAGGCACAGAAAATTTAGTACCACCAGAGCTCAAGGGAGATGTGGACTATGCAAAAAGACTGAACGATTTGCCAATTGATAAGCAACCTTTCTGGTTTATAAACAAGGAACATTATGATAATATCCGAAAGAACCCGCAGACTTATCCCGTGCGACCAAGTATTTTCAACGAGAATACTTAATTATTAAAACAAATACCCCCAAACACAGAAACTCAACTCAAACTTTGAGTCCTGCTTAACATTTACGTATATTCAAAATTTACATTTTTCCATACAAATTCTGACAGGTATTTGTCCATTTAACTTTTTAAGCAGTGCTCAAGTTTTGAGTTTTGAGTAGCGTTTCTGAATTCGGGGTATAGTTAGCTACTTGCTTACAATCATGCTAATTTAGAAGGCCGTGATATTGTTATTTGATTATTTAGATTCCTGGTCCAAATTCTATTTTGACAAATTATATGATACAGCTATTGTGTATGCAATTTTTTTTAATGAACGTCGGTTAAAGCGGGCTTTGTGTGCTTGGAATGTAATAAAATAATGTTTAAAATTAAAATGTTAATAAAGGCTTATTTGTGTGGTATTTTGTATTCAGTTTTCTAAAACCCAAAAGACAGCCGGCTAGGTCGAATGCTCAGATCGCTGGGTATTGGAATAAAAAATGTCAGGCTTATTTTTGTATTAACTCTATGGCGCCTGCAGTTTAATCAGTAACTCTACACCGCGAAGACACGATCTTTAATCGGTATAAATGTTCGCGTATCATAAATCCAAGTAACATTTGGGTGAAGTTGTTGAGTACTACTGGCATCATTGGCAGGTGTGATGAACATTATAATTACGATAAGTTTTCTCGTTTGCCTCACTCCATGTACGTATTCGTATTAATTTTGCTGTTAAAGGTCATTTAGGTTGACTATTACAGTTTTGCACCTTATTGCTTACATTCGATTGTCTGAGTTGTTGCACCTAGCGTCAACTTGTCCAAACAATAGCATGTTGACTAAACTGTATGCTGAAAAACAGTGATTGATGGAAAGAGTTAATATTGTCGGTTGTTTTATTCCTCGATAAATGGACGATGCACGAAGTACAAAATATGAATTACCACCAGACATGAACGGAGATGCGGAGTATCAAAATAAACTGAAAAATATGCCAATTCATATGATGCCACCTTTGTGGTATATAAACGAGGAACTTAATGATATGACTCAAAAGTACCCGCCGAATTATAACTTGAGACCAAGTAGTTTCATATATAAATACTTACATAAATCACGCGTAAATCCCCGAAGGGGAAGTATTTTCAACGACCATACCTAATAATTAAAACGAATATTCCCGAATACAGAAACGCTACTCAAAGTTTGAGTCCTGCATAAAATTTACGTATGGTCAAAATTTACGTTTTTCAATTTTTTCAATTGATATAAAAATGTTAATAAAGGTTTATTTGTTTATATATAAGATATTTTGTATTCAGTTTTCTAAAACCACCCACACCTGCCCCTTTATTAAAAAAAATCATAAATTCGATTGATCAACGTATAAACTTACCCCCGAATACAGAAACGCTAATCAAAGTTTGAGACCTGCTTAACATTTAATTATTGTCAAAATTGAGGTTTTTTCATACAAATTCTGACAGGTAATGTCCACTTAACTTGATAAGCAATCCCCAATATTTGAGTAGAGTTTCTGTATTCGGGGGTTAGCCAAAGTTCAATAAGCCGCTAACCTAAATTTATGTAAGCAACCAATTACTAAATACACTGTTCAACAATGTCTAACGATATTTTATGTACGCCTACTTCATGTTGGTGCTAGTTCACCTCTGCCTACCCCTTCGGGGATATAGGCGTGATTTATGTGTGTGTGTGTGGGTGTGTGTGTACTTCATTTTCTATCAGCCTCCATTCTTTTAATACTAGTTAACATATTCTTTGCAATTTTAAACTCAATAAAAATAAAATATACTAAGGGCCTGTTTCACAATCGACAAGTAAGTTCGAAGTAAAACAAAAAAAACGGGGACAGTCCCCCCGTGACCACGGCCACTGTAAAGTGATCGAAACGTCGGGTTAAATAATTAATATGCCAAACACCAAATTATACGCGAGTCTTATCCGTAAAAGTTGTTTTATTTCAAATGTGTAGTGCTCGTGCAAATTTAAGAAAACATTATAAGTTCGAATTAGCTTACTTGGCAGTTCATTTGACATAATAATGTAATTTTCATATTACAACTGACAAATGATCTGCGAAGTAAGCTACTTAGACCTTACTTGTCGATTGTGAAACAGACCCTTAGATAATATGAAATGATGGTGTTAATAAATCATAATTTTAGTTAGTGTACAAAACTCTCCAAGTCGCAAGAAATAAGACCAACCAGTTCGAGGCAAAAGGAATCGTGGAACAAACATCGTGTTTTGATTCCATCAGCTAAATCCACATTAGCATTAGATAACGAGAATTGATGCGGTAGCTGGAGTTCTTAGTATAAATAAACGTATCCAAACCAAACTGATACAGTCGCGTTGGTTCATTCGTGAAGTCGGTTGTTTTTCATGCACCTTTCATGCTTATAGGAGCTCGCTAACGCAGTGGTATAGCGCGCTTGACCTGAGATTGCGTAAACTAAGCAATGTTAGTTAAGGCCGGTCATTGGATGGGTGACCAAAAATTTATTATCTCTTAGATTTTGGTGGTTAAAAAAAGAATTTGAGCCGTGTGGTGACGGCAGAGTAGAATACAATTGTCACCACCCCAAATCTCTCCCGTGGGTGTCGTACAAGGCGACTAAGGATAAACAGTGATGAGGAATGGGTGCAGCGTTCCTCTTAAACAACCTAGCAATGTACTGCGACTTTTGTGCCCGATAAATGGCAATAGGCTCGCCACCTATTACATGGGACCTAATATAATTGGCGAAACGTGGGTGCCAGTTCACCTCTGCCTACCCCTTCGGGGATATAGGCGTGATTTATGTATCTATGTAAAAAGAATTTCGAAAAATTATGATCTTTTCTAACATTTATATAATGTTAAAATTAAAATCGAATAGTTTATTATCTCTTGTTCCCCCGTGCTTCGGAAGGCATGTTAAGCCGTTGGTCCCGGCTGCATCTGAGGTCGTTAATACTCACCAACCCGCACTGGACCAGCGTGGTGGGTTATGGCCTAATCTCCCAATATTTTTCCATCCATAAGGAAGGCCCGTGCCCCAGCAGTGGGGACATTAAAGGGCTGGTGATGATGATGATGATGATGATTTCATGCCTAGACAAGTGGCCAATCTATTCGAACAAGTGTAATACAAATGTCAGATTTGACAACTTCCCAAGATACAGGACTTGTCTTAGTTTGGAAGTTGTAGATCAGATTTTTGAAACTTTTAAAGTAAATGTAACATTGTTCTTTTTAGCTGTTTTGTGTTTGGTTTGAATAAATTTTATTATTATTATTACATACATACATACATAAATCACGCCTATATCCCCGAAGGGGTAGGCAGAGGTGAACTAGCACCCACGTTTCGCCAATTATGTCAGGTCCCATGTAATAGGTGGCGAGCCTATTGCCATTTATCGGGCACAAAAGTCGCAGTATATTGCTGGGTGGTAGGTATAACAGGAACGCTGCTGCCCATTCCTCATCACTGTTTTATCCTTAGTCGCCTTGTACGACACCCACACAAAATGCTAAAATCTGTGTCCAGCCAGCTTGAATTTACGTATAAAACTTCTGGCTGGCACTTCTGAATCTCAATAACTGGAGCGTTTTCGAATATGCTTCCTCTACTAACATTATGTGACGCAAATTGTGACGGTAATAACGTTTGATTTATGGCGTCACATGTAAGGGTTTACGAGAAATCAATTAAAACTAATGTCCAGCCAGCTTAAAGTTCAAGCTGGCTGGACACATGTATCTGCGCTCCCTCATGGTCTACGGCCTTCGAAATATGTCCAAGTTTTTGTGGTGGGGACGATAATGATAATCTGAATTTGTGACGGAGAAAGTTTACGTAGTTTCAAAGATATTGATCATTTAATTTTTTCCATACAAAGATCTATTAATAATGTGAGGCGACCATAATTTTACAGAAAGGATTTCGTTTTAATCGACTTATCGGCCGATAGTGTTTTCCGTGCGAATAGAAGGATAGAAGAAATAGATGGATTCTGAATTATGGGTGTTTAGCCGTTACATAAAATGCACATAAGTAGGTCATACTTAAATGTAAGCTATTTTGAAGATTTGTCCAGACAGCCTGAGCTCTATTGTTTATTTCCTTTTAGCATCTAATCTTCACAGTAAAATATTTGATAGTGAATATTAGATACATTAAGCTTCTTTGGTTACTATTAAGGACCATCACCACATCGAAAGAGAGAGAGATGGTGCTATCGTAAGAGCAAATATGTTAGCTCATAAATTCAGCCGGTGTTCGATAATGGAAGTCATAATCACACTGTTCAGAGCCTTTTGCTCAACATTTTACACGTGTAGTTTATGGGCTAGACGTTTATGAAATTTGATGACGCCTTCCGCGTACAATGTAGTAACGTGATCAGAATGCTGATGAGGTACTGTTACGGAAGTGCATAAAAAATGTTCCCAGGAATACGGGAGAACTGCGTCCCTTTTATGCAGAGTGATTGAGTCGTCGCTGGATTAGATCAAATAGATTGGTGCGAACGTACATCATATACATACATCACGCCTATATCCCCGAAGGGGTGGGCTGGGTGAATTAACACCCACTTCGCCAATTAAGTTAGGTCCCATCCTATAGCCATTTATCGGGCACAAAAGTCGCAGTAAATTGCTAGGTGGTATAAGAGGAATGCTGCTGCCTACTCATCGCTGTCTTTATCCTTAGTTGCCTTGTCCGACACACACGGGAGAGGTGGTGACAATTGTATTCCACTCTGCCGTCACCACACGGCATAATAATTATATTTAATTTATGGAAAAAACAAGCAATGAACATCTAGTGCTTGTGAATATATGTTTATTTTTTTACATTATCTCAACTACACAGTCTTTTAAAACAATTCAATCTTAAAAATAAAAAGGAAAGTACAAAAAAGATCTAATTTGTGGTACTATAAAAGCTCATCAAGTTTAAGTTAAGTCACTATCCTGTATATTAGGCGTTATTAAGACATCCACTCTGTTCTGGTTCACGCTTATGATAAATTAATGTACAGGGAAGTGATGGTAATCATGTCGGGTGACCAAAGAGCGAAGTGAGGAATTGGAATGACAACATTCAACAATATCCTTTCTCTTCACGATTTTGTTTTAAGTTTTACAGCCAGTCAGCAACCTCTTTGGGTTTTAAATAACCCTCTAGGTTTGTAGAACAAATGAATGAAAGGAGAATGACAAAAAAGATTTTTATGTCGGAAGTGACTGGAGAAAACAGAAGGCGAGCCTGGGAGGATCTTTCATAGTAAAAATTTATTCAAGAGTACCCGAAACCGACGGACATGCATGGCAACGTTAATGAGATGGGATAAAGAGGTTTTTTGAAAAAAGTGATCTCTGCCAACCCCTGCGGGAGAAAGGACAAGTGATTGGAAGTATGCACCTATGTTTAAAAGCAAAAACCTAGACGTAAACTAACCACGTATATAAAATTATGGCTAGTTTACGTACGTAAAAAAAAAAGGGTTTTCTTCCCTGAACCACGTTCCATAGAACTGTCACGCCATTTACGACCATGTGTTTCCATTGTTCGAGGACACGCGATGAATGAAATTGTTTCGAGGTAAGGAGTAGGAGGCGGGCTTGCTTCTGTGCTCTTCCAAGGCCCGCCAGTTGAGGTACCAGAAGGGCTGCCGGTCTTCGGGGAGCTTGCTCAGCCTTTGGATGAGGTTGAGGTCGCCGTTCGCTTCGATTGGCAGTCTTGGAGTCGTTGTTGGAAGTGCTTGTGGAGCCGGCTGGTTGGCAAACGGCCCTGGTGGTGCGTCAGCAGGCTCGCCTGCGGTGAATCTGAAATCCGTCATTTTCGACATTTTATCAATAGGCTAGTTCGCAAATTTTGGAAAATGTATCTAACTTACACAAAAATATATTATTTTAGTAAAAATAGGCGTTTTACTTATATATTTCACGTTTTCAAAAACCAATTTTATATTTGCCTCGAAAGCCGGCCAAGACTGTCATGGCGTCTTGAATGACGTCACCGTATACCATTTTCTATGTAGTAATGACCATCAAAGTCTACATTGCCCGTCAAATAAGCCACGCTCTCTAGCACGGTACGTGGACAAAATCTCTCCGTCACTTGACAGTGTTTTGTTTCGGGATTTATTGGAAGTTAGGGCGAGAGGGCCACCAATTACATGGGACCTAACATAATTGGCGAAACGTGGGTAGTTCACCTCTGCCTACCCCTTCGGGGATATAGGCGTGATTTATGTATGTATGTATGTAAGGCGAGAGGACGATAGGAAATTTTTTTTTTTCCCCGAGGAGATTTTCTCTACATCCCGTGCTACGGGCTTCTGGTTGATGTTTAGTGTCACGTTGCTACATGCCACTTTTTCCCGATAATCTTTACATAATAAAATAAATGGTGTTGGTTTCTGTTATCTACATATCTTAATTAAAAATTAAAAACTCAAACTGATTTATTCTTAGTAGAAACAGGCCTATTATATCAACTATCCTCCTCTGTTGGAGATGTTCACAATCAAGGTACCTGTCAGAATGCCACGCTACCCTTGTGGGCTTTTCAAATCGAGGCGCTGTAGGACCAGATTGGGTAAAGACTCTCCCACTATTCGCCTGGCTAATCTATATAACAACCTTACTCGAGATTTTCCGGGGCATGACATACACTACCAAAGCCGAAATAATTTTCTAAAAATCATTCGAAATGCTGTTGACGCACCTTAACCGCAACTTCAATAACTTTGTGACTATTTTAGTATACTTTTTAATGACAATTTATTATATATAAACGACTGTAAATTTAGCAATTTCTTAAAGGACAATTTTATTTTATTATTGTCGCGCTTTGTAATTTGATTTAATATTTGTTTAATTTAATTTTTTGATTAACTGTATTTTGTTTGTAACCTTAAGCTTTATGTAAAATATATATATATATATATATATATATATATATATATATATATATATATATATATATAAATGACTGTACGCACGATGTGGTTACCTGTAAATATAAGAACAGTCAGCAAGAATTGTAATACTTAAACTAATGTTAAGCCTAAAACAGCTGTACTCTTATGTTGGTAATCCAATAAATAAATAAATAAAAACTATAAAATATGTTTATGTTTATCACCATGGTTACCTTACTATACCAAAGCCAACAACTATATGTGACGAAAATTTTCATGATGACATTTTGCGAAAGTGACGTTCTGCATCAAGACCCTATAGAATTGACTGAAACTGTTAATAATGTTAGGTGATTTTACATGTTTTTTTTTTTTAATTTAGACATTTCCTCGCTGACAAGTTACGTGTTGTACTCGAATGCAAAGATTGAAATAATCCTTGTGCTCTTTTGTTTCCCTCGCTATTGTTCAGGATTCTAATTTAGAATTTAGAATCCTTCGCTTGCTCGGTCATAAAAATTGAGCACGCGGTTATAAAGCAACTTTGCACTCTTGTTTATCAAATAATTATTATAAACTTCGTCAGAAAGTGTGCTAGCTTTTGTTTGCAAAGAAAAACATTTGCAAAATCAATTATTAGTTTTATAATGATAATTTGTCATTAGTTCTATTAGTGAACCGGCGGTGCTACGTCTACGTATGTAGCCTCTGAAATCGAAATGGTAACTTCAGTCCGTTTAGAGAAGCAATTTTTTTTAAAGGTAAACCAACAAGATGTTCCTTTTAAGGCAGGTCGGCCGGCGTAAATAGGTATAAACAACAACACACCCTCCTCACCCCGCGCATTTTATTTCGCGCGATCCCATCGACACGGAAACTCACAAATGAACTCGCCAGTGACACAGTAAAAATAAGCAGTGGAATAACATTATTCAAATTAAAGAATGTATTTTCATGAGTCGTTATTTTTTGGGACCGTGGTACAGTCAACGGCGCTTCAGACTACCCAAAACTGTCAAATTTCTTCAATCGATTGTCAACCTTATCTTGTTGGCAGTAGAGCCAAAAGTCGATTGAGAAAATTTAACATTTCGTAGTAGTCTGACGTGCTGTTGTCTGTACATGGGACCGAACATAATTGGCGAAAAGTTGTTAATTCACCTCTACCTACCCCTTCGGGAATATAGGCGTGATTTAGGTATGTATGTATATTGTTTTGTGCCTTTGTTCATTTTATTTATGTATGTATGGTACCTACCGTTTGTTGTTTATTATCTATAATACTTAATTGGGTTTCAATTCCTACTCAAATTTGACCCAGTATTTTTTTCAAGTGTTATGTTATTACGTTAGCATCATCGGAGTACTTATTTTTTTTATCTGAAAATCTATACAAAGGACAAGGAAAGATTATTTACATTTATTAATTTGCTTTTTTGAATAAAGTAGTCCTGATGATTAATTTGTACACAGTTTTGAATTTATATTATTTTCATTGTTTATTTTTTTTTCATTCATTCATTCATTTCATTGCTTTACTCTGCATAAACATAGGTAAGTCATCAAAGCAAAGTTTCGGAACCAACCAGGCACTGAATAATTCAGATTGGGATGCACTAGCATAATGGATGGTACTGGTGTTCATTCATCATTTATGATAGGTACTGCAGATAGAGCATGACTGATCGTCTGAACATGAAGAATGGTAGTTATAGGTGGCGAGTCAGACTTAAGAATATTCTTAGGCCAGCTACGCATTGTAGATAGCAGACAGTCAATATTTTACCACAATCGGCATTTTTTTTGTAAATTGTACACTTTACAACGAATAAGTTACGGTAGAGTAAACAATTATAGGTTATTATAATTAGTTTTTCTTGCGCGGCGTGCTGATATTGACAGGACTTACCTACTCACGACTTCCACTGTTTTAGTAAGTAAAAACTTTTATTATTGTTTTTAAGACGTCAATAATTAACGTTAATGAGTAGGTACTTATTACAAAAAAAACAATTCCAAACTAGTCGCTATTCTTGCCGGGTCTATGGTCTATTTTTTTATATAATTATATTTTTTTGACATTAGTGCTTAGCTTACTAATGTTAATTGACGTTTGTGAGTGCGGCTGTATATTATTTAATTGCAAAACTGACGATATTTTAATTTAGATAAACATTCAGGTTCAGAAAGTTAATAAAGTGAGTATAATTAGCTTAAACCTTAAGTTTAAGCGATAAGGTCGCCCTTTGTACAATTATTTTTAAGGTTACAATGTTTCTATTTTTTATTTGGTCGATGTACAATAAATAAAAAAAAAAATAATTATTTATTTGACTCATCGGACATGGATTTAGAAATCCATGTCAAATAAGGTTTTATCTTGTTAGAATGCATTGACTGGGGAATTTAAATAGTTTTCCGAAATTACCTATCATCGATCGGCCGGAAAGAGTTAGCAGATGCAAAGGCAGTAGCACGAGCATCTGGTACTTCGGCAGGAGTGTCTTCTATTTCTGGGTAGCCGTAAGGAAGCCGACCAGCATAGCTTGGCCTCTGAGCCAACGCTATGCCCACGGTGCACAAGATCAGGAATAGAGTGGTTTCCATGGTGGATCTGAAATGCAAGACAATAATGTTCTATATAATATACTATGACACACATACATAAATCACGCCTTATACCCACTTTTCGCCAAAGACCTAACCGGTCCCATAATGTAATAGGTGGCGGCCTTATTGCCATCTATCGGAGACATAAGTCGCAGTATGTTGTAAGCAGGTTTATGACATACATACACATACATCCATATATCACGTCTATATCCCCGAAAGGGTAGCCAGAGGTGAACTAGCACCCACGTTTCGCCAAATATGTCAAGTCCCATGTGATAGGTGGCGAGCTTATTGCCATTTATCGGGCACAAAATTCGCAGTACATTGCTAGCCTAGGTGGTATAAGAGGAACGCTGCTGCCCATTCCTTATCATATTCAGATTTATCCTTATAGGTTTATGAGCAATAAATCAAAAGGGAGTGGATGGCTTGATGACGTCTGACCGATATGAATGGAAGATAAATCCGTAATCATTTCTAGTAAAGTGTGTAAGTACTTCATCGAAATGTAAATTCCCTTGGGTATAGGCACATCTATGCTATGGGCACATCTCCCCTATTCTACCAGTCACACGACGTCAATTAAAAATATGATTTGAAAATCGAGTGGATACGAAAAAGTTAACAACACATCGGAATACAAAACAAATTCATCAGACGGAAACAAATCAATGTGCCCCTTTCAACACGACAATGATAAATGGCATAGACAGTCGTCGAACTTCAAATAAATTCAATGTTAGACGAAATATTATTTATTGGCAAACAGTCGACGGAAATTTGAGATTTATAAAAATACTCTTTTTCAGAGAGCAGACACCGAGGTGCGAAATCCTGATGCAAGACATTAATTTCTGAAAATGCCTATTCGATAACCCAGACAGGGTAAGGTTGAGAAATAAATCTTAGTATATTACCAAACTAAATGCAATAAGACCTCTGATCAGTTTACTATTTTTCAGATAAGATACCGCGATTCACCGTCAGGACTAGGTATGGACAATACCCGGCCATAAAGTTATAAAAACCCGGTATTAAAAAATATATTATTATTGTATTTTGTACTAAAAATTACAGCTTCACAGTCATTAATATCGTTTCATTTCTAGCCCTTTTTTTACTTTTGAGGAACCTAAGCTATTGGTCGAGTGGCCTTTACAGCATCTAGTGAGCTTTTGGAGAAGACGAGCCTTACAATCGAGCACTCCCTGAGAGGGTTTCTCTACGGCAGGCATCTCCCTGGGGAGTCTCACTGCCGTAGAGATCCTCGCAGGGCGCTACAAATCAGAGCTTGGAGCGGCAGGCCTGACGGTGCATCTAAAGGCGCGGACCTCGGCTCAGGTGAGCCGTGTAGTGGAGGGAGATTTTAAGCCAGTCGTTAGGACGTCAATTATGTACCCAGTTAGTTATTCTCGCATTATTTTCCTTGCGATTCATATCGATAGAAAAGACTTACTGTCGCACTCAGAAACGTCAATTAATGATAATGAGTATACTTAATGTCATTAAATGACAATTCAAAAGTAGTCGCTATCCTTGCCGAATCTATGGTCTAGATTTAAATGAATTTTTTTGACTCTACTTATGTACTCATTAACGTTAATTGACGTCTCTGAGTGCAGCAGTTAGTCACTTTGTCAGGATGACGAGTTGAACGTTGAACGTATACCTACGTAATATGATGAAGATGTTGTTTTAAAGTATTTACACCAAGGATTTCACAAAAATATTTTTAAGCAAGTTCATAAAAATAACAAGTTAAGCAAGATATTTTAAATAATACGACACAGAACGAATCTAACCATGTGTACAGTTAACATCACATCGTTTGCTTTATGTTACATTATGTCCAATTTTATCTCAAACGAGTGAAGGTCAATTGGAAATTTATGATACTTTTGTATAATCTGACGTGCTGGTGATTGTACACTTGAGGTGTATAATGAAACTACAAGTACAGACCTGTGAAAAACAAAACAGAATCACTTCACCACAAACGCACTTTTCATCCACCGGCAATTGTTTTTATATTGAACCTGTAATTGCCGAAAATATCGAATAAAATACGTGTTATTTGAGACGTCGCAGGATACACTAAAATGTCAAACTGGTTCGCATTAACTTAAATACTCACTCGCAGAAGTCGCCAAGATAATAAGACCGGTATGTTTCTCATTAAGTATTGTGACGTCACGCACCTGCCTGTCATAATAATAATTAAATTAAAAGCTGAGACGAGCTTGCAATTATTAGCTAATGTTGCTTCAAAACGGTGCAAGTAGGTGAAGCAAGTAAAGGCGCGAGCTATTAGCGCAAGCAGCATGCACAAGTTAGTTAATCAATGTATAATCAAAGGCGCGGGCTACTTGCCCAAGTTACTTGGTCAAGCTACACGTGCTTTCTTAGCACGCGAGTACTAATTAGTTTCTTGTTCGTTTCAGCTGTAAGCATGTCTGCGCAAGGAACCCGCGCGATGTGATGCGCGCGTAGGCTACATGCGCATGTTACCTGTGCAGCTACATCCTCGAGTCGCTGGAATCGCTTACATCATCCATATAACCTGCGCACGTGCTTCAACATGCGCAAGCCACTTGCACCGTGTAGAAGCACCATTATTGGCTTACTGTTTTGCTTTGCTGCCGTGTGGTGACGGCAGAGTAGAATACAATTGTCACCACCTCAAATCTCTCCCGTGGGTGTCGTACAAGACGACTAAGAAATTAGAAATTACTTACTTCAAGTATTTTAATGTTCAAGTATTATTTAAACATTATAAATGTACCTAAGAATAAATATTTAATTATGACAGCTAACAAGATCACAGCAATTAACATTTTCTAGTTATAATAAACGGTTTCAACCTAAAATAATAAAATAACTAAATGTAATTAAAATTAGTTAGGTTTTTTCCGTAAAAAATCCTCTTGTTATGATTTTATTATACAGGGACACGGTATAATAAAACCATAACAAGAGCATTTGAATTACCCTCTAGCCCCTTCGTGGATAAATGGGTGTGTTTTTTTTATGTAAGTAGTGTGATGTGGCAAATTAATTTCATTTCGTTGAGCACTTTCCTACATTTTAGGTGCAAAATGACCAATGAAAACGTGCAAGTTTTTGGCGCAAAGAGAAAAATTTAATGTATTTCTTTGTCGACTAGCCGAGTGATAAAATATTAACGGGCACAAATGGGCCATCGAAGTGGGTTTTGCCCGGAGGAAAATATTTTCCGAATGCTGAAATAAATATGGTACAAATTAATCAATGAAATTAACAACATAAAAACAAATGGAGGACTATTCTATTTTTCCATTTTGGGTTTTGCCTCTGTGTCAGTTGCAAGGAAAACATTGGTTTATTCAAAATCGAGTTTTATTTACACCGCATTAGGTGCAGTTTTAGCCTCAATTTTAATCTCGGCGGATCGCATAATGCAACTGATTATCACCGCAACGACTTTGAGCTTGTCTTAATAAAAAATAATTAAAAGTAAAAGGTTTTTTTAATGCTAATCAGTGTTACTGCCGCACTCAGAGACGTCAATTAACTTTAATGCGTACTTAGTGTCAAAACAATTCATTGAAATCGAGACCATAGGCCCGGAAAGAATAGCGACGAGTTTTGAATTCTCAGTTTTTGACACTATGTACTCATTAACGTTATTTGACGTCTCTGCGTGCGGCAGTTAGGCTGCTAAGCAAAGGGGAGGTGACAACCAATCACCACACGCTACTAGTTCAATTTTGTTAAATCACACACATACCCACAACACTCAACCCTTATTTGCCTAAGGGCCGGTTTTTTAACTCAACCATAATAATTGTTAAAAATTGTTACTAATCGTTAAATAATTTTAGATAATTTTATCCATTAGTAACATTTTTCAACAATTGTGTTCGAAAACCGGCCCTAAAACGACACCCGCAGGAGATATTGAAGGTGGTGACAATTTTATTCTGCTCTGCCGTCACCAAACGTTTCATACAGAAATAAGGGCTCTTCCCAACCGTGGGACGTACGAGCTCATTGTTGTAATTTTGTAAATTCACGTCTGACGTCGCATAGACTTAATTAATTTCAGTGGCAGTCAAAGTGTGCTCAGGTAATTGTTCATTTGTCACTTTAATCAAATTACTCAAACGCCTCCAACGTAGGTACGCGTAATTAAGCAAGCATCCAACATTTAGCGATGCTTCGGTACAGTCAGCACCATGAGTAGATGAACACAACTAGAGCCCTATCACACCAACGAAGCTTAACCGCCTCTGTGTTCTAATGTTTCTCCCATCATTACCAGCCCTTTAATGTCCCCATTGCTGGGGCACGGACCTTCTCTATGGATGGAAGGATATAGGGAGATTGGGCCGTAACCCACCTCGCTGCGGTGGCCCAGTGCGGGTTGGGGGGTATTAATGACTGCAGATGCAGCCGGGACAAACGGCTTAACGTGTCTTCTCTTCTTTGGTCTTCCTCTCCTTCTACGTCCTTCGACAGTAGCACCTAACATTCTTCTGCCAACATAGCTTTCACCTCTTCGCATGGCATGATCAAGTATCTCTAAAGTCGCGCTTCTCAACTCGCCTAATTTGAAGGCAACAAGAAATCATGAGTCATTTTGTCGCGATTACTATAAAAAAAAAAAAAATCCCAAAATATCCAGTTCTTAAAAACTATTAGAAGTACTTAATTAACCTAAGAAAAATTTGAAGGATTTTTGTTGACTCCGTGTCATCACTGCTCATTATGCTAATATTTATGAGCCAAACGGCTCAAATTGATTCGTATTATTAGGTTAATGTATTTATTATGCTAATTATCAACAATATAAAATATTCTTGTTTGCCGTCTTCCAAGCTGGCCTGGGAGCGAAAAGCCAATAAGCACCTTGGGGCATCCAAATGGTGGAGGGAAAACTATCAACAACAGCATACCCAAAGAGGGTTGGCGTTAGGCAGGCGGCCGGCTGTAAAACCTAAGCCAAAACCTTTAGCAGTATGTTGTCATCCCAATCACTCTCTCCGTTCATTAGTCTCTCAACATGGTCCTTTCTGTCTCTTTTTTATATACCGTCCCTTTTCGGTGTTAAGTATGATATCTTTTCTATACATTCATTCATGTACATGCATGACTATATGAAGGGAGTGGATAGCTTGATGACGCGTGACCGATATAAATGGAAGAGCAAACATCCTGCACCGACCCATATAAACTGGGAACAGGACAGGAAAAAGAAAAAGAAGTGCCTCTTTCAAAGAATACACAAGAAACATTTGTTTTGTTTTTGTTACAACAAAAAACAATTTTACCAGCATCTATTTTAATACAAATGTTATGGTAAATTGAGATACAAATAGAATGGTCAACGAAAATAAATAAATGGCTCATTCAAATAACAAATCGATAATGACAAGACTATTTCATAATTCATTTTGTATTTTTTTTCATCATACCATAACACACACACACACACACACACACACACACGCACACACACACACACACATATAAGTAAAATTATTTACTATAGATAGATTCACGACGTCCGTGTTGTTGATTCCTTTGGTCAAAGACCTCTGCGCTGAGAAATTAATCTTAGGAGGTTAAAAGATATAAAATACAATATAAATAACACATTAGGCTATGTCTCTATTTTAAACTAATGTTTACCGTCAGTTTCGCTCACGTTGATGTCTTTAAATAACTGTCAAAGTGGGCAAAGACTTATTATTATAAAAAAGGAATAATCCTCTGTTAGCAAGGAACCTTTTGTTTTTTTAATAAAGACAGGGAAGCTTTTGACCTTCATCTCACCTGATGGTAAGTGCCGATAGGGATCGAAGATGGAATCGAGCTCCACCTGGAACCCACAGAGGAGCTGGCTATCTTATCATAAATTGTCGGAACACAATAGTGCTCTTAACATTATTATCAAGGCGTGTTTACGAGCAACAGAAATATTTAAATTTGACTTTGCCACCAAAAATATTCTCAACTTTTTATGTTACAGTTTGTTACCCCCTTATTATAAAACATGGACTTATTATAAGTCATGGTTTAAAATTGAGCTACCTTTGTCTTGCATTCAGCAAATAAATGTGACAGTATGAGCTTATGACTAACTTTAGTCCATGTTGTAAGTGAGTTTATTTATTAGTTTGCATAGACATGAACAGGTGCCACATAACAATAGGTACAATTTAGGAAATTCTTCCAGAACCCCTTTCGAGGTCATTCACCTGGGACGGCCCTTAGGCATTGTTGTCTATTCCATTGGTCTCCAATGAAGTTAATACCGTACTATTAAATTATACTCCGCGCGATGTTTATGACAATAATTGCTCTTACCGTACCGTAAAAGCGCTCGTTCCACTAATTTGTTGTTTTAATTTATGTAATTTATTCTGCACATTTACAGTTTCGGAAGGCCATAAATTAGTCTCTTGGCATTAAGTCAAATTAGGACCAGAGAAATATTACCTACAAACTAAATTTAGCACAGGAGTTATGGTATATGATCTTGTAGAAATAAAAAAAAGAAGTTAATTATAAAAATACAATATTTTTTTTAGCCTATAAGTTAAGATCCCACTGCTGGCCAAAGGCCTCCCCCCTCCATCTCTAGCAATCCCGAGCAAATTCCGTCCATGCCTCCAGATCGTCTCTCCACCTCTTTCTAGGTCGACCTCTACGCCTTTGACCATCCTGAGGTAGCCAGTCTGAGCACTAATATTAATTTATTTAAGGAAAATTATAAAGTCCACAGTTAACGGTTAAAATAAGCTATTTTCAACAAAGCTTTCATCAGGTTATTTTCAATCAAGAAAAAAGAATCTCAATTAGTGTTTCATTGCTCTGTATCAGAGGCACGTTCTCAGTAAATACACCAATGACAACATGAGTTTCGATCGTGCTGAACGTTCCAAATTTACATAATAGCCGTCAGGGAAGCGTTATATTAAACGCCCAAGAGTTAACTCTATATTATCAAGTCAGCATGTTTCAGAAAGAATGAATTAAAGGAGAATGATAAAAGGAATTTAATTTATATGGTAGAAGTGAACGGAGAAATTGGAGAGGGAAGGCCTAGGCGAATGTTTCTTAAACAAATTGAAAGTCAATTATAAGGGCGAAACTGACGGGCATGCACGACATTAATGATACTGGATGAAGCGAAAGAATAATATGTTAGGATCGAAGCACATGGAAAGAAGTAATTTTTGCCTACCTCTGTGGGAGAAAGGCATTATGAATACAATTGTATGTTTCTCACAATCAATTGCAATGGAAGCATTTAAGCCTGAAAGTCGCTAAGCACGTACCGCGCAAATATTTTTATATTATTATATTTAATGAACACAGTCGTTTGTTCTCGAAACTCGAAAGTTTACGTAGTATATTACAAATCTTTAATGATAATATTAAAATTTGTCCTTAGTCTAGTATCCATAGCACACACAATAGTGAGTGTAAGAAATATTTATTTGCTTGTAAATCAATCATCATAATCGTCAGCACCATTGTTGGACAGTTATGCCTGCTCATACAAAGGGTTATCGTCTACATCAATAATTAGGATATTCCTAATTTATATAAATAAACAAACTTCATTATTGTTGATGCGTAGATACATACCTAAATAAACAAACTTTGTTAATCTTGATGCGTAGATACGTCTCCAGAAAAGACGACTTGATAGTTTTCGACGACACAACATTGCACGATCCGGATTTTTTAGGCATGTGTGTGAGTGTGTGTAAGTTTGAAAACACGATTTTGTAAATTTAATTTATGTAGATTTTTAAGGATGAAGGCGGCTAATAACAACATACCATGGCTACCTACTGGTCTAAATTTAGATTGTTTTTATTTCACGTCTTCTGGACTACTAGCACTGTGGCTGCTATTGTATGAGTAGCTCGAAGAACTGCGATGATCCCTAGAACCAATAGTATATCCGTCTATTGGTCCAATCAACGCATTAAACCAAAAAGGGTTGATGTCAGGCAAGCAATATGCACCTTGGGGCACCTTGGGGAATGGTCCCCTAAGGCGCTTATTGGTCTACACCAAGCTGCTTTTTGGGGTGGGACTCAGGCAGCAGTCCGGCAGTAAACTTAAGCCAAACCCTTGAGCAGTGTGGTTTGGAATGTTATCATCCCAATCACTGTCTCCGTTGCGCGGTCTCTCGACATGGTCATTTTCTGCATTCTTTAATCACTGCCACCTTTTCGGTGTGATAGTTAATAATAATAATAAATATTTTTACACTCACACCTATCATCTAGCCCAAAGTAAGTAGCTTAAGCACTTGTGTTATGAATACTAGATGATGGACATATTTTTAATATAATAATGTATATAAATGTTGAAAATATACTACATAAACATATACACAACCATGACTCGGAAACAAACATTTGTGGTCATCACAAAGTTTGCCCCTACCAGGATTCGAACCCGGGACCTCTTGGCCAATACCCAGCAATCTGAGCATTGGACCAAGGCGGTCGTCAGTTGATTCAAAACTAGTGGTCGCCCGTGGCTTCGCTCGGGTTAATGTCGGTTACTAAATAGCTTATAGCCTTCCTCGATAAATAGACAATCCAACAAAAAAAATATTTTCAATTTGATTCAGTATTTGCTGAGATTATAGCGTTCAACCAACTAACGAACCTAACTCTTCAGCTTTATATTAGTATAGATAGGGAGTGGATGACTTGAAGACGTCTGACCGATATTAATGGAAACTAGAAACAGGACTGGAAGAAGAAGAAAAATTTCCAGTAATAGTTCAATTCTGTTAGAATGGTACGCCAAAAGAACCTAATGGAAAGGTTACTTAATAGCATTATCATAATGCATAATCATAATTCTTCTTCACAATGGTAATTAGCAACGTAGGCTAGTTACGTTCTAGCTAACGGCCCACGTAGATATTTTGTGCTCCGTGAATAGAAATTAATTGTGATCTATTGGGCCGTAAATCGCATTATAATATTAGATGGTATAGCAGTAACACTGTTTTTCATTTTTTATCACTATTTTTATCCTTGTGACAGAGTTTGCATTGGTGAAAGATTTGCCCTAGCAGGATTCGAACCGGGACTTCTTTACCGATAGCCAGCGATCTAACTATTCGATTAAACCAGCAGTCACATTGAATATTATTTACAGAATGATCATTGTATGTTGTGACTACTATAGTGTTTTCTAAATTCTTAAAGCCTCTCACAGACAGACGCGGTCAGTGGTAGCGGGGGACGGTGGCAAACCCGAACAAACGATGACCGCGCTGGTTTGAATAATACACTTATGTTAACTATGTTACAACTGCCCGCTACCGCTGACTGCGTCTGTCTGTGAGAGGCTTTATTCTATAAATAAGGCCTGTACCTTTGATTTCCTTACTTAGGAATCACAGGCCCTACGTAGGGATGCCAGAATATAGGTAGCAGACAACCACCACGAATGGATTGGGGTATTTGAAGGTAATTGAAAATGATCATTACTATCATGAGCATAAAGTGTAAATTGTAATATGGACATATTTAATTGTAATCATGATAATCCTTGACGTTGGACATTACGACCACTTCTTTGTAAATGTTCTTCATCAGGTGATTTTGACAGAACTCCAATGGCACTTGGGTGTAACCTGGAAAACATAGAATAGTATATTATGCTACGAGTATGCTACGTTGGTCATTACATACGAGGCATTAATGCAAGCGCGAGCCGCAGCCGAGCGCGGTAAGGAAGCTGAGTATGTAATGATCAATGCATACGAGTTGCATACGACGTTTTTCAACACAATTGCGAGGAAAAAACAAACTTTTATTGTTATTAACTTTTCTAAATAATTTGTTCTTTTTTAATTCTCCTTATTACTAGGGATGGCAAAGGGAACCAGCACTACTTTCTTCAGTATGAATCACATTAAAACGCGGATGTATCACGTTTTAATACATTTTGGGAGAGTTTGGCGGCAAATTTACACTAACAGCCTATTGATGGAGACTGACGAGGTAGATAGACCACGAAAATGCTCATCGCCTTTCTCATCTAATGCACCTGCAATATAAAGATTTTGTTTCACTAACTGCCGCACTCAGAGACGTCAATTAACTTTAATAAATACTATATGTCAAAAAAATTCATTTCATTCTAAACCATAGATCCAGCAAGTATAGCGACTAGTTTTGAATTGTCATTTTTTGACATTATGTAGAGTACCTACATTAGCGTTATTTGACGTCTCTGAGTGCGACAGTAAATCTTTATATTGTTCATCGCCGTAGACGCTTATTACACAAAAATACACATTATTTTAACAGTGAACATCACTCTGACACAATATTAATTTAATAAAACAAATATGACGACTTTCAAAAGGCACAGAAAAACCGGCTGTGCATGCTAAGCAGCAGCAAAATAAAAAATTAAATAAACTATAAATTAATGTTTCTAAATATGATAGTTAATTTATGTTTATAAACATGGAATAAAATGTTTATTTATCATCTTAACTCTAAAATTATTTAATATTCGTAAAAATATTCAATGTCCATAGACAAATTCAATAAGCAAAAACTTTGGAGTGGTTGGCGCGTTTCAATGGTGAGACAGATTTTTTTTCATTAATTCAAAAAATGTTTCTGGGTGGATTTTGTGCGATGAAAGTGGTGTTATTTTGATGCTTAAGGATCTGTGTTGACGTTCAATTATGAGGAATTATTAAAAATAAGTCTCATGGTGTGTTTGTTGTTGAGAATTTAATAGTGGGTTTCACCACCTCATCAGTCACCATCATGAACTCTGTTACCATTAAATTCGCGCCGAGCACTCCCTAGATGCGTTAAAATTTGTGACATCCCTCTTTTAACGTAAAATTAATTTAATTTTTATTAATTTCACACACATGAATATAGACTAACTGCCGCACTCAGAGACGTCAAATAACGTTAATGAGTACTTAACGTCAAAAAATGACAATTCAAAACTAGTCGCTATTCTTGCCGGGTCTATGGTCCAGATTTTAATGAAAAATTTTGACATTAAATACTCATTAAAGTTAATTAACGTCTCTGAGTGCGGCAGTAAATAAACTAAAGACATGGCTGTATGGGCTAGACCCTATGCTTCCCTAAAAATATAGGGAGAATTTTACAAAAAATAAAGAATTAAAAAATATACCATTACGCACTAGTACGTAATATAATAGGTTGGGGAAAAAGTTTCTTCGCATTTTTTAAGAAAATTCAATACATTTTTTAATATAGTTTATTACATTTAACTAAAGTATGTAGGTACCATTTTGTTCGATAACTTTATGCCATCTTGTAGGTAGGGACATGATCCCATTGCTATAGAAATTTTGGGACTTCTGGTCAAAATACCGCGACAAGTGGTTTTGGCAGTCCTCTCGTGATGTTAACCTGACACTGCCTAAAGAATTCTGAAGAGACCGAAACAGGTGGAAATCTGAAGGTGCAAGGTCAGGACTATACGGCGGATGCTTCTGTTGATTAATTCCGGCCGCTTTCTCTCAACTTCTTGCTTTAATCTCATCAGTTGTTCGCAGTAGAGTTCAGAATCGATGGTCCTGCCTGGTGGTAACAGCTCATAATGAATAATGCCCTTCCAATCCCACCACACACACAGCATCACCTTGCTGCGAGTTAACCCGGGTTTTGCCACAGTCTGTGAAGCCTGACCGGCCTTTGACCACGACCTTTTTCGTACGTTCTTGTCGTACGTGATCACCACGATCAGTGATCACACTTTTCATCACCAGTTATCAGCTTCTTCAAAAATGGTTCGGTTTCATTACGTCGTAATCAAGAATCACAAATGAGTACACGGTTCATTAGGTTTCTTTCAGTGAGCTCGTGAGGTACCCAAATGTCGAGCTTTTTTGTGTACCCAGTTTTTTTCAAATGCGCCAAAACTGTTTTGTGGTCAATTTCCAGTTCTTCAGCTACGTCGTAACTACTGACATGCCGATCTTGCTCCACTTTTTCAAAAATGGCATCCATTTTATCTGTAATAGGGCGACCAGAGCGACGTGCATCTTTGACATTAAAATTTCCGGATTGAAAACGCTAAAACCAAATTTGTGCTACTCTCACAGACACTGCACTAGGTCCATAAACATCGCAAATTTTTTTCGCGGCTTGCGTTGCATTTTTACCTTTTTTGTAGTAAAATTTTAAAATGTATCGAATTTCTTCATTAGATTCACTCATCTTGGCGGTACGAAAAACAAATGAAAATCACACATTTTCCTAATTTGAATTTGGAATTATGTTCTTTAAAATTTAAACTTTCAATTATACCAAAACCAGCCAGATACAAATAGTATAGCCAAAGAGATTTTATTATTTATTAGTTTATACATACTATAATGCGAAAAGACTTTTTCCCCAACTAATATTATGCACGAGTGCATAATATACTGCATTATGGACCTTAAAACGGTGTAATAAGAGTCAATTTTCGAGCAATTGTGTTGAAAAATATTTTACCGGTCAATAACTAACCCACAGAAACGCTACTCAAAATTTGAGCACTGCTTATAAAGTGAAGTGAAGTGGACAATACCTGTCAGAATCTGTGTGGAAAAACGTCAATTTTGACAATACTTATATGTTAAGCTGGACTCTAACTTTGGGTAGCGTTTCTGTATTCGGGGGTTTGGGCCGGTTTTTGGTGGTTTCCAGTGGTTTTTTTAATGGTTCAATATTAGACTGATACTTAACTATTAGTTAGTGACAATTTTTAACAATTGGTTGAGAGTTAACTATGCATCAAAAACCGGCTCTAAGCAAACATGTATATAATGAGCTTAGGCTCAATTAATTGTCAGTAGGTACCTTGAGGTTCTGGAGAGAAAAATGCAAAATAACCTGGTTGCCGTGTGGTGACGGCAGAGCGGAATAGTCATAGTTATATCAATACAATTGTCACCAACCCCTATCTCTCCCACGGATATCGTATAGGGCAATTACGGGCGGTGAGAATGGGCAGCACCGCTCCTCCTATACATTGCGATTTACGTGCCCGATAGATGGCAATAGGCTCGCCCTCCATAACACTGGACCTAACAACAGGCGAACGACGTTTTTGACGTCCTAGTGAAAAACAGTTTTGGCGTTATTATTGGATTACTCGACTACGAAGAAGTAAGTAAACTAAGCAATATTCGCTTAGGCCAGTTATTTTTAGGTGATTAAAGATATATTATTTCGAGCTATTCCGTGCTTCGGAAGGCATGGTAAGCCGTTGGTCCCGACTGGAATTTCCACTGGGCCAGTCTGATGGGTTATGGACCAGTCTCCCTACATTCTTCCATCCATAGGGAAAGACTGTGTCCCAGCAGTGGGGACATTAAAAAACCTGGTGATGATGATGACTCGACAACTACTTACCATCAAAGTCTTCATCGCCCCGACAGTTCAACATGTCCAAGTAGCAAGCGTTGTTGAAGGTCCTGTACGCATAAGACCTATACTTGTTCGCCCCGCACACAGGCCTGTAGTGGCTGGGGCAGAAGACTGGGCAGGACTCTCCGTCCGTTCTACGTGTGGCAAATTGGTCCTTGATGCAATATATTAAGCCAGTCTGTACGATATCTGGAAATATTCATTCATGGGTTACTGATTACTAAGTATATGTTGACATCTGTTGCAATCTGCTTGAAAGTCGTAAGAGATCGCACAGATTTGCCACGGGCAGTCTGCCAGACTCACTGTGGCGGTCCTACACTAGACAAACATCGCACAGACCTAATGCAAGCGAGGTCCGGCGGGCAGTCTGCAGTCATGTCTGCAGGCAAGTCTGTGAAGTGAATTCCCCGCTTAAGGATGGGGGGCTGTGGCTAACGTACTTGGGCGGATCTTTAGATGGATATCCAAAAATATATATTATCTCCGGTTGTTTCATGCTTTAAAAGGCATGTTAAGCCGGGGACTACAGCTGCATCTTCTTCTCCATGCCAACGACTATAAAAGTGGCCGTCGGAAGCACGCAAGAACTTATCTTCTTCTTCTCCATGCCCTGTTCCTAGGCTCTCTGGGATCAGCGCAGTTTGTTTGCTCTTCCTTTCATATCGGTCAGACGTCATCAAGCCATCCACTCACTTTTGATTCATATCATCCATCACACTGAAAATGTGCTCGTGATGAATTAATAGAAATGAGACGGAACGGACCATGTCAAGAGACCGATGAACGGAGAGAGTGATTGGAATGACAACTTCCAATGCATACCGCTCAAGTTTTGGCTTAGGTTTTACAGCCGTCCGCCTGCCTGACACCAACCCTCTTTGGGTATGCTGTTGTTGGTGGTTTGCCCTCCACCATTCGGGTGCACCAAATGTGCTTATTGTTATTGGTCTACACCGAGCAATCTCCTTTAGTCGACTTTAACTACACCCATGGAAAGAGTCGGGGCTGGCCAATTCATTTTTTTGCTCCATGCCAGCATACAAGACGAACGCACGAACTCATGATAGTATTTTGGTAAACTATCCAATTCGTACATTTAATTTAAATTACCTGCATCAGAGCATTTTTTGAAGCGTTCTAACGCACACAGGCTGGGGAATAGTCTGTACGTCCTGTTTCGAACATCGAAAGCACAGGAAAGCTCATCGTTGCTGGAAATTGTACATTCTTCTTGACACGTCAGGTCATCTCCGAAACAATGGGATGTTCCTGCTGTACAATTTTAAACGTTAACCCCCTTATTATAAAACATGGACTAAAATAAGTCATAGCTTAAAACTGCTGCTGTCGCTTTTATTTTCTGTATGACAGATAGAGTTAGCATCAATTTTAAACTAGCTTTAGTCCATGTTTTATAATAATAATAATATGGGGGTAAGAGTTTTGATAATTATAGGTTAACCAGAGTGACAGTAACAGAAATTGTATAATACCACTGTACGCACTTACCACCCAAATAGTCGTCCTAACCAATCAGTTAAATCTAATTTGTCCGAGATATGTACCTACTGCGGTATGTTGAAAAAAAAAATTAATGTTGAACTTCGAAGTTCAGTATTAGGTCGTGGCGAGTATTGACCACTGAGTGGCCAAGTTTAATTTTAAATGTCATAAAGGCGCGATAATATACAAAGGTCAAAAAAATCTACGTGCCCGATAGATAGCAATAATTTAGATCACATGGGACCTAACCTACTTGGCGAAACGTGGGTTTGCCAAGTAGGTTAGGTCTAGGAGTTCGCCTCTGCCTACCCCTTCAGAGATATAGACGTGATTTAATTATATATCTATACTAATATTATAGCCGTTATTGAGGAGCTCGCTAGCGCAGTGGCACAGCGCGCTTGGCCTGCGATTGCGTAAACTAAGCAATTTCGCTAAGGCCGATCATTAGATGGGTGACCAAAAAATTATTATCTCGAGTTCTTCCGTGCTTCGGAAAGCACGTTAAGCCGTTGTTCCCGGCTGAATCTGCAGTCGTTAGTACCCACGAACCCGCACTGGGCCAGCGTGGTGGGTTATGGCCCAATCTCCCTATATTCTTCCATCCATAGGGGAGGCCCGTGCCCCAGCAGTGGGGACATTAAAGGGCTGATGATGATGACTGATATTATAAAGCTGAAGAGTTTGTTTGTTTGTTTGGTTGGTTGGTTAAACGCACTAATCACAGGAACTACTGAATCAAATTAAAAAAATATTTTGTGTTGGATAGTCCATTTATCGAGGAAGGCTATAAGCCTATAGCTATTTAGTAACCGACATTAACGCGAACAAAGCCGCGGGCGACCACTAGTGTAAAATACTCACCGAACACCAAAACAAGCGCTAACGTTAGAAAATAACACATCTCAACGATTTCCAATGTAACATAAGCATGGTTTAAATTGAAATATTATTTATTATCTCGGATTAATGCTGAATTTTATTAGAGTCCAATCAAGATAAGCGTGTACATTGGTCTGGCTGAGGGATTAATAGCAAAAAATAATCCAGGTGTTTTAATTTTTTTTTTTGATATTTCGAATATACTTAAAATATGGAATAATAATGTTACACGGGTATTTGATAGAAGAGGACGATTAGTGAAGAAAAAAAAAAGGTTTAGTTAGAGTCTAACTTAACGTTAGACAATGTAAAATTTTAACTGTAAAAATACTCGTATATTATTTCAGTTCATTAATGTCAGTGACTTTTTACCCGTCTGGGCTATATAATTCTACTGCAATGTTCAGATATGCCGCCTGGCAATATACTGCGATTTATGTGCTTCGAGAATATAGGTGTGATTTATGTAGGCAAGTATGTATTACTTATACCGAGATTTATTTATATCGAACCCACTGAGCCATCACGCTCCTCACAGAACAATGGCTAATAATTGTCGATAAAGAAACAAGACAATGAAAGTAACAGAGATCACTTTAGGTAAAATATTTATTATCATCGCGATCGTCATCAACAAGAGTGCTGCCTCACACAATCTTTGCGGCAATTTCGCAGTCGATTCAAATCAAACACAAAAGGCGGCAGGCGTCGTATTATTTCTCTCTTTCATCGGAGAGCTTCCACGCAAACGGTCCTTAATGGGGTCGTCCCTTTCAAAAATTTTCAGACATCTCTAAGGTAGGAATTCTTAACTACCTACTTATGCTATTTTTGTCATGTAATTTTGCGATGTTCATTTATCTATTTGGACCGCTTTGTGTTTTCTAATCGATTTGTAATTATTTTGATACCTTTATGTGATTGCCCTAAAATGGCCGGTCTTTGGAAGGGTGACCAAAAATATTGTATCTCGAGTTCCTCCATGTTTTGGATGGCATGTAAAGCCTTTGGTCCCGGCTGCATCTGCAGTTGTTGATATACTCCAATCCGCACCTTGCTAGCATAGTAGGCCATAGCCCATTCTCCCTATGTTATTCTATCAATGCTTCGGCCTGCCATAGCAGTAGGAAGGTGATGATGAGAAATGAATTTATTTATTTTATAAATTTTAATATCTAATGGTATTGAAATATATATTTTTAATTTACAATTTGTCGAAAGAACAAAATATGTATTCACGTAACCTCTAATTTCTGAGATGCGATTTATAAATAAAGAATTTAAAAAATCGCAAATACTTTATCATTGTTTTCCTACATGATTGAACCTATAGTTCAAGCAAGTTAGTGCCTTTATTTTTATATAACAATAAAGACTGTTGATGAATAGCAATAAAGACTAAGGCTAGAGTTCACCAAAACATAAAACAAGACGTGATTAAAAATAACCGTCACTTTTGGACAGTTTTTCCATACGATAAAATGTCAAAAACAGTTAAATAATATTCGCCTGTTTAAGTGCTGGTGAACATCAGCCTAAGGTCGCAATTTGTTTGTATGTGGACACGCGTTGGGTTTACCTACCCGTGACCACGCGAGGGTCACGAGTAGGTAGGTATTTACGCAACAGCGAGCCCACCACAGATATCTGTGGAGCCCACCGTTCACTAGAATTATTAAACCGTAAATCTTAATTACTACATTAGCCGCGCGACGAAGGATGAGCAGGGCCCGTAGCCAAGTGGCAATCGTTTCATAACGATAACGTGTCGAAGTTCGTCACGATCGGCCATATTACTTTGGCATCTACAGCGTCTTAGCTTGCGCTACCAACATAACTAGGAACTTTCAAAGACGATTTTGGTCACGTGATTTCACAACGACTTACGTCAAATCCCATACATTTTGCTCTGTCGAACTTCGTTATGTCTGTTGGTATTTTACTTTTTCTAGACCCCCTGCCTTACACAATTTAACTCATGGGCGTCGTAAGAGTCGACTAATAGTGTTTTCTGGACCTGTGCATACAAAAAAATAAAAGGGCCCTGAGAGGAAAGTACCTTAAATCTTTAAAATAGCTTCGAAACATAACTGCATTCATCGAATTCTCAAAAAGCTTACCCGAACTGGGAATCGAACCAACAAAAAAATGAAATATATTAACCCCCGCCATTTTATTTTACTAATTGATGCAGTCGATGTTAACGATAATTTTTCTCTCAGAAACACAGGGTCTTCGAAAAAATATTATGAATTATAACATTTATTGGACTCTCGAATCAAATTAAATCTTTGATTTTAGTTAAATAAAATGATTCTCTATGAACCATAGATAAATACTGTGCAGCCAAAATGTCGATAACACGATTCGGACAGGAAAAATAAAACAAACTCTAGAACCAAAAATCGTTTGAAAGTTTGAAAATATAAAGTTATATTTTTTACGGTGTTTTATGTATTTTAACGCATAATCTTGGTAATTTTTATCGATTTTGTTTTGTTTTGCCACTTTGTAATAAGTATTTTGTGTTATTTATTATTAAAATAATGGCGTATCAAGTGCAATTCAATTTAATAGAAGCATACATTGTAAGCTACAACAATTACAATTTAGCCCTTCAGTGGTATGGTGAAAGGTATCCGAATAAACAAATTTGTCTTTTTCTTTGTGATGAGATAGCCAGCCCCTCTATGATTGAGGATTCCAAGAGAACCTCGATTCCATGTCGGCCCTTATAAAGTAATTTAACCTTTAGGTGAGATGTGTCTACTGAAATTCAAAATGCCTAACTTTAAAAAAAGGCATACTGCTCAACTTAACAACATTGTAATATTACTGCCTAACATTTTATTCGCTGGGCTATTGTTCTGACTATCAACGCGACTATAGCCATGTCAGTTACATGAACTGCTGTAAGAGCTCTATTTATCAGTAAAGCAGTCACGTACGGAACCGAGAGGGAACAAAGTGAAGTCGCTTTGTTCTTGGACTCCTACTTCAGAATGCTTCCTATCTGTCATCTATTAATCTGGTGTTAAAAATGCAAAGAACTTAGTAGGACGCTAATATGTGCTTTCAAAGATTTGTCAAATTACTACAAGAAAATAAAGAGAGAAAAATCCATACCTACCACTCGGCCAAACTCTGAATCTCCCCGGATTACATACATACATAAATCACGACTATATCCCCGAAGGGGTGGGCAGAGGGGAACTATCACCAACGTTTTGCCAATTATGTTAGGTCCCATGTAGGTGGCGAGCCTATTGCCATTTATCGGGCACATACAATTGCGGTATATTGCTAGGTGGTATAGGAGGTATTTACCCTTAGTCGCCTTGTACGACATGAACGGGAGAGATGGGGGGGTATATAGTGACAACTATAATCTGCTCTGCCGTCACCACATGGCGGTTTTTTTACTTTAGTTTCTTATTAATATTATTCTGACATTAAATACTATTATGTTCAAATAAAAATCTAATCATAAGACACTACAACTTTGACCGAATCAAAACATAATAATATAACAGAAGACGAATATATGCTGAAAATCTAATCCGCGAACCTGGAATCTTATAAATCGCATCGTAACATGCTCATTTCCATTGATGTATTCGTTTCACTTGAGAAATCCCAATCAGTTCTACCTGTTCTCCACCTGGGGCCTAATCTCGTGCATTTTCATTTAATTGCCACTGTAAGTTTCTGGTCGGCTTCAATTACTTTAAGTGCTTGGTCGGGGTGTAAATTTTGCAATTTTGCTTAACGGAAGTGGGCGTCTTTTAACGTGTTTAACACTTACAGAGATTCAAGTCTATGTATGTGGTGATCTACGTATGTGGGTATGTTAAAAGTGAAGTATAATTAATATGCGTATATTAAATTAATAATAATAAATTCACATGCCTTTTTCCCTAATGGGTAGACAGAGGAGCTTAGCAATCCACATTTCGCTAGTATTTTCACCGACTTCAGAAAAAGGAGGTTATTATTTTTTTTTTTTATTTGAACATTATAATATATGTTTGAAATTGTGGCTAGAAGAATTTCGAAAAATTATCCCCGCGTCCTCCGCAATTCAGGCAGATGCCTATACCAGTGGTTGGTCGAGGGGAGGACGCGGGTTCAATTCCCGCATCAAGACTAATAATTATTGGAACCTTTTCTAATAATTTTTTTTTGTAAAAACGAGGTTATGACTTTGATTTTAATTTGAACTTTACATAAAATAAATGTTAGAAAAATAAGTACAAAGAATGTTATGGTCAGACAAAAGGAGGTTCTCAATCCGATTGTATGTTTTTTTTATTATTATTTATAAACTTTTTACTGGGTGGATCATTATTGATGATTCGTTTTATATTCGAAAAGTAATGCTTATCATGTGATCCCATTCACCATACCACACAGCCGGTCGCTTGCCGGACACCAAACCAACCCTCTTTGGGTATAGGTACGGTCGGCCAAGAAAGTGGTTTACCACACCAAGCTAAATGTCGCTAGCAGTTTATAGAACAATAGTTATTTGTTGTACGTGAGTGCAAAGTTGTTTTTTAACCGCGTGCTCAATTTTGATGACCGAGCTAGCAAAGGATTCTAAAATTGAATCACGAGCGTAGCGAGTGATTCAAAAATTAGAATCCTGAGCGATAGCGAGGGAATCAAAAGAGCACAAGGTGAAAAATCTTTGCACTCGAGTGCAACACGTAACTTTTCATCCCCCCAACGAGGAAATTGCAAAATACAAAAAAAAATACAATCACACAACAGTTTCTGTTTTCACCCAGAAACTTCCACAAAACCCTCCCATTAACCCAAACACACTCTCAACACCCACCCAGAAACACCCATAACATTCACACCCGCAATACGCACCCATCCACCCAGACACACCCAAAAAACACCCATTCACACAGAAACACCCATTCACCCAGAAACACCCACAAAACACCCATTCACCCAGAAACACCCACAAAACACCCATTCACCGAAAAACACCCACAAAACACCCATTCACCCAGAAACACCCACAAAACAGCCATTTACCCAGAAACACCCAAAAAACACCCATTCACCTAGAAACACCCACAAAACACCCATTCACCCAGTCACACCCACAAAACACCCATTCACCCAGTCACACCCACAATACTCACCCATCCATTCAGACACACCCACAAAACACCCATTCACCTAGACACACCCACAAAACACCCATTCACCCAGACACACCTCCAACATCCACCCAGCCATACCCGCAAAATTTATCCAGACACACCTGTAAGTACCTAATAAAAATTACCGTCCCTAATGGAGTTCTGAGACGGTCAATCAGCTTGAGTCAAGCACGTTGATTTTCTGTATGTTTTTGTTCCGTTGCTAGCGTAAACAAATCAAACAAACCTAAAAAGCTTTTAAATGCTTGACTCAAGCATCAAGCAAGCATTGTAGACGATCAAAATGTTTAAAGCAAGATTGACGCCAAGCTGATTGACCGTCACGGAACTCCAAGGTTTTAACAAATTTATGACGTGAAAAGAAAATGGCGCGCGCAAAGCTAATTACAAAAAAAGTACACCAAGAAGGTTCCGAGTCTGAGTTTTTAACAAATTAAAATAGGTTGCATGATAATTTCGGCACCATGGAGGTAAATAAATAGGTATAATGATGTTTTGAATTCACAAACTCATTGCACACGATGTTCTAAATTCAAATTTACTTTATCCTCTAGAGGATAAAAACGGCTTTTGCACTCAGATATCGAAGAGCAAAAACGCCTTTTCCGAGATGGTGGGATGAAAAAAAGATTTTTCACCTCTCATGCTCTGAAAGTGCTTGTTTGTGCAGGATATAGGCTGCACAAAATCGAATTTTGTGCTCTAGAGCATTAACGTATCTAATCATAAAAGTATCTATATTAGGGCAAAGAAAATGAGCTATGCAGCCAAACTCAATAAGTAATTCAGACATAGAATTTGTTATTTTTTAATATTTACTTAAATTTATTTGCCTAATGTGTTTTTTAACACATAAAAGATGTTATAATTTTAATTCAAGTAGGTACGGTAAGTATTAAATTAATTTAAGAAAATTATTATTTCAAAATAAATTTAATACTTGGCTGTATAGGTCTGCAGCCCAAGCCTAATATCAATGGGAAAAACAATTTCCTTTAGTATTCAAAACTGTACTAATTTTAGTTTGAATTTTAAGAAATGTTAAGATAAATTACTGTTTTATTTCCTCGCAATCGAAGTGAAAAGCAGAGTTTCTAACTCGTCCACAAAACCATTTTTATCCTCGACATTACTATCAGCCCTCGCCTTCGGCTTGGGCTGCTAAAAGTCTCGGACAAAAATGATTCGTTTTGTGCACTTGATGGAAAATCTACTATGTTTTGCTCGCACCTTGATCAGACAACATTGCTATCTTATGATATTGAAGTTTGTCAGTATGAACATTGTTGTAATTTTCGATGACTAGCAAAGTAAATCGAAAGTGGTACACCACTTTCTTGGCCAACCGTATTATCGACAGAATCATCTTCAAAAAAATCTGCTGTCACACAAGACCCCATTATCTGGACAAAAATAAAACAGTACTGACGCACAAAGTGTTACGACGAGCACATAAAATGGGCAAGATTAAACGTGACCGTTCCCCGAGAGTGCTTGTTGGAAACTTGGCGATTGTCAACAGGCCGCCGTCCCTAATCGTTACATAAAAACCTCGTTCAACAGAACAAGGGGAGGTTTTGTTTGGACTTTGTCCAGTGAGGACGCCGGCGGCGGCGCTGAATGTATGCAGAATTTGTTGTCACTTTGATAATTCAGTGTTAAAACTCACCGTTATCACGTTAAAAATATAGCGTTAATATAACTTACCGATGTAAGCGACAACAACCCGCAGTCTTCTCCTTGCCCTGTTCCCAGACTATCTGGGGTCGGTGCAGTATGTTTCCTCTTCCATTCATATCGGTCAGACGTCATCAAGCCATCCACTCCCTTTTGATTCATATCATCCATCACACCTTTGGATGATATGAATCAAAGGTGCTTTACTCATTACTATGAATGAATGTATATGTAGAAAAGAGATGGAACGGACCATGTCGAGAGACCGATGAACGGAAAGAGTGGTTGGAATGACCACATTCAAATCCATACTGCTCAAAGTTTTGGCTTAGGTTTTACAGCCGGCTGCCTGCCTGACACCAACCCTCTTTGGGTATGCTGTTTATGACACCGGTATGACAACAACCCAGCGTAAATCAATTTTTACTTCGCTCTTGGACTAATAGCTTTTTATGCTAGACAGGGAAGCTCTGGGGTTTCTTATCATATGATGGTAAGTGACGATAAGGGCCGAAGGTGGATACGAGGTGCCCTGGAACCCTCAACCACATAAGCGCTGGCAATCTTATCACAAATTGTACCTATATGGTACAAGTAGATAATATTAAAAAAAGATTCTAGAGAGACTACAATTTTATGTAGCTAGAGAAAATAAAATTGGATATCGGCGGGAAGCATTTTATGTTGCTGTACGTAGTTTAATTAAATAGTTTATTTTTTAGAATTTGTTTCTACGAACAGGCAACGAATTCCCTATTTTGTTGAGCAAATACATTTTAATGACTAAATGTATTTATTCACCATCCGATCATTTACTCGACCCCAAATCTCGATTACTCTTTATGAACCTGTAATGCTCAGAACAGCTCGAACTTAATTAGACGTATTTAATGAAAAGGAACCACAATATTAACCAATTGATCAAATTCTTCGAAATTTTATTGAGAGTGAAATTGTAAATCTATTCGGTTGGGTTGAATACCTTTTGCTTAACCAATTTCACTTTAGATATCAATTAATAGAATAAATAAAAAGCGAATTCTAATTCATTTGGTCCTTTTCCATTTAAATGTTATTACAAAGATTTTGGTGGTTAGAAATGGAATTTCGAAAAATTATGACCTTGAGGCGGGAATCGAACCTGCGTCCGCTGCTATCCGGGCAGGTGCCTGACCGCTCGGCCACCCAAGACACTAATTAACTTGCCGAAATTCTTCTAACCTTTACACTTCACGTTGTAAGCCAACGGGTACCCTCGCAATGTAGAAATAAATTTCAAACGTTCTAAAGCAGATATTTTTACAAATACCGTGCGTTCGGTTAAGCTTGGGTTTGCTCAATAAAATCAAATTGTTAAATGTTGTTTTCTAATCATTATGTTGATTACTTTGTGCTTACATGGGGACAAATTCCTTCAAGACTAGGGAATTCGTGAAGGAACACTGTAATGATATTCCTACCAATTTCACGTTTACAATAGATTTGACAATACCACGTCTCTGCGGCTGTAATGCTTGATAAATATTCTGAATACGACGTGCACCCACAATAGGTGTACATGATATCTCGCCTCAACAATTTGCGCTCGGAGGTATATAGCCATTGCTTAGTGCACTCGGAATAGAAACGGCCCGAAATTTAGAAGCGAATAATATTTTGATTCCTCAATATTCTTAAATCAGGTACCATGTTTTGGATTGTTACTGTACAAGATTTGAGGTTTTGCAGTGGATCCATCACCGTTCTCTTAGCTAGTCAATGCCACTGTTGTCTTATCATATTTAAAAACCGTATCATTTGTCTGTAAACATAATAATTGTATTTTCCCTAACGAGTAAAATAAAATAAAAAAGTTTTAAGAGGATTGTGAAGCTGTCAATGGAGTGAAAACGTAACAGCTCGAGACAAGTATTCAAAAAGAAAATGTAGGCAAATGTAGGCATTACTCGCGCCACGTATCGGCACTTCACAATCTTCCACACATAAACCCCAATCACATCGAACCATTATAAAAACTTTACAATTATAATTGTTTTTGGTTCTAAAATGATCCTTCAGAAATTACCAAACCTTTCAATACCTAGAGAGAGAATCAAAATACCTTAATTCCAGGGATTAAAGATCTACTAGCCTTAAACCAGGCGGACCTAATGAAACATACAGTCTACCATAACTACCCAAAACTGTCAAATTTCTTTAATCGATTGTCAACCTTAATTTGGTAATAACAGAGCACAAAATGGATTGAGAAATTTTTCCATTTTGTGGTAGTCTGACGTGCTGTTGACTGTACATAGGTTTAAGAATAAATAATTCTATCCTCATTATTTGATTTGTTTTAAGGCTTTTTGGCCTTATTGAGTTTCGAAACCTTTTATTAATTTACTTATGTTCAGTTAACAGCACACCAGGTACAAGTTTTGAAGACGTTATCAATTTTGAACATTACGACAGAAGCTTTGAAGTTGATTATCAATAGCCAGACGATTTCACAAAGGAAATTAGAAGAAGCAAATTTCTTTCAACTTTATCTTGGCTCTGGATTGTTGTAAGCTGTGTGTCGGTAGTTTTCGCCTGATGAGTCCTTGAAACATTTTATCAAAGCTCCTTCCGTTAGATACTTGACAAGTTAACATCATTTCACCATCCTTTCTCCAAGTCACAATCGTTGCCCTGATTTATTCCTTGTGATGTTTGAGGTCGGCGCAATACGCTATCCTCTTCCTTTTTCAAATATGTCTCGACATTGTACCTTTATTAGTCTTCTTCTTCTTCCTGCCCTGTTCCCAGTCTATCTGGGGTCGGCGCAGTATGTTTCCTCTTCCATTCATATGTCAGACGTCATCAAGCCATCCACTCCCTTTTGATTCATATCATCCATCCCACCGTAAAGGTGCTAGTGATGAATGAATGTATAGAAAAGAGACGGAACGGACCATGTCGAGAGACCCATGAACGGAGAGAGTGATTAGAATGACAACATTCCAATCCAGGGTGGTTTGCCCTCCACCATTAGGGTGCCCCAAGGTGCTTATTGGTCTACACCGGGCAATCTCCCTTATTCGACTTTTACGACACCCATGGGATGAGTTGGGGCTGGCCTATTCTACGTTATTTGTTCGCTCCCAGGCCAGCATAGAAGGCATTGTACCTTTATTAGTACGCCGACATAAATACCAATTTTCACAAATTCACTAAATACTGATATTATTATTCATAATATTTCTGTAATACTGAGTCATAATATTTCTGAAACAACCTGTTCTAAACGACGGCGTAAGTAAAACAAAAGCTTTATCCACATCCAACAAAATGAGGTTAAGGGAATTTGGGGGTTTTGCAAAAAGGACTACTTAACAAAGGCCGCCTGTTTATTTCGTAATATGAGGCAACAATTTTCGTCGTTGTCATGTATCTTAATAAAGATGTCTGTATATCATCATAAATCGACGTGAGGCCGCAACGACTGCAAACGCTTTCGCCGAGACGTGAGAATAACAAACAATATTGTGTAGACGATTTTGTTAGGCAAAGAACATTGGTTAGGAAGAAAGACGTAAACACAGAATATGTTACAAGATTGAGATTTTGGCGATAAGACTGAGACATACCTACTGGTCTTACTTACTTAATGAGTACTTAATTCAAAAAAATGTCAATCAAAACTAGACCATAGACCCGGCAAGAATAGGGACTAGTTTTGAATTGACAGATTTTTGTATTGAGTACTCATTAACGTTAATTTCGTTTCTGAGTACGGCTGTCAGAGCTTATTTTGTAGCTTGCAGAATATCAGGCAACTGGTCTCTTTTATACACAGTAATTCATCACTAGCACCTTAACGCTGTGAAGGATGATATTATAAATCAAAAGTGAGTCTTAATGACGTCTGACCAATATGAATGGAAGAGGAAAACTACTGCGCCAACCTCAGATAGACTTGGGAACTGGGCAGGGAGAAAAAGAAGAAGATCTAGATTAGTAATGTTTAAAGTAAGTACTCAATTACTGCTTGCAGTGTTATATGTGAGTTGAACTTAAACATAAATTGACATCAATTTGAAGATTTTTTATTTATTTATTTAATAATTTACTGTACACAAAAATACACAAAGGAGATTACATTCATATAAAATAGTACAAAAGGTGAAGCTTATTTCTATAGAAATCTCTTCCAGCCCACCTGTGAAAGGAAAAAAAAACTGTGAAACGTGGATAACACGTGTACCGTTAAAAATAACATAAATAATAGAAAAAAAAAAGAAAATGCTAACCTATATATAAAATAATACATATAATAATAATATCATAATAATAAATACTTCTCTACTTCTAATAAATAATAAATAGAAGATCTTGTTTTCTAAATTGGCACAAATATCCAAAAAAGACTGCACGCGTGCAGTGTCGTTGTAATATTATAGTCTACACATTCTATTATATATTATTTCAGGCCAAGAAAAAGTAGGCTTAACATTTAATACACGCTGTCAACACTTCTTCTTAAATAATGACAATAGTAATGTTCTCTAGCACTGGAGCATTTCCAAAGCACCTTCTCGACAAAATAAAATTATTAAACCTACCTCTGACGACATAATAAAAAGCAGACATATTAAACACGGACTGTAAGTACGCCGATTTTGTCATACTCATAGCGACGTTTAATTAAAATTACATAAAGTCGCGTTTTAATAAAATTAGATGCTTGCCGTAGCAAGCTTAAGGGTCCTTTCCACCAGAGTATGCGAGTTGACTAAGCGGCGTTCGAGGATAAAATAATCCAATACTGTTTCTGAAATACGGAAATGGAGCAATCCTATTGGTGGTTTTTTTCCTAGCGCACCTCTTAGCTACCTAGCAAATATTAGGTGGAAAAGCAGCCTAACGACTGATACCTCATTTTATGTGTAATATTTTGTTCTTACGCTTACATAATGCTCAAATAATAATAATCTGACTAATCATCTACAACATCGTATTATATAAAATTTAAACTCCTCAATTCCACTTTAAAAACTAGCTCTTTTCATTAGCAAATGAGATTCTGATTTCTTTTCCCGACACTAGTAATGAAGTTAAGAGTTTTTAAGTAGTTTTCCAAAGAAATTTTTCTCAAGGCGAATTGAATAAGAAATCTTTGAGTGAGTAATTCAATAGCAGTCCAGTTATAATTTTAAAAAGGTACCCCATCTTTTCATCCATTACAGTATTACGTTTTGCGATAAAAGTGATAAACTAGCTACTTGAATAATGAGAATAACTAACTGAGATCTCACAGATAACTGAGTAGGTGGTCACCCAAAGAGAAACATCCAAATAAAACAAAGTTAGATAGAGAGGGGCTGAAAAATCATCTCATTCGTGTACATCCAATAGTCCCCCCCCTCCCCTATGTTATTATTCCATTCCATTTGCGTGATTCATTGTACTGAGATTGAGATAATCTACAGTCAAGAGGAGTTCGGTGGCGCACTAACGAGCGCACTTGGTCTGCGATTGCGCAAACTAAGCAATATTCGCAAAGGTCGTTGATGATGGGATTCAAAATATACTATCCCGCGTTCTTTCGTGTTTCGGAGGCCAAGCGTGCTTTCGTGTTCGCTTTCGTGTTATGCAGACCTAGTTAGTCAGTTTTGCTAGGTTTTCCGCACATAGCCTCCTGATTTGGCCACTGTGCGTGTGTCTTCTCGTCTTCGTACCAATCAACCCACATCTTTTAAAAAGTCAGGAGCCTTTTCGGACTGCTACAGGCTTCCGGGAGCGATACTTACTGGAGATTGGAGTATCTGCAGGCCTGTTCTCCCATCCATAGAGACATCCTATGCCGCAGCAGTAGGTACATCAAAGGGCTGGATGATGATATACTCTATAGATATAGTCTACAACATGCTCAAGGCGGCGTAGTCAGTTGTATCAACTCACACAAATGCAAAAGTCTATTACACAAAATTCAAAGTCACACATTAATTTCGCACAGACGTATGTTATATAAAACGACCCCTATACATATCTGGATGCCCTTCATGACAATAATAATATTATTGGAAGTCACCAGCAAGCGCCTATAAAACTTTGCGTTGCTTTGGAATTGACGAAATGTGACAGGTCCTAATGAGTTAGTTAACTGGCCTCCCACGGGCACTATTCTGATTAGAATTAACGAGAAAGACTCGACCATGTTTTTGATAGCTTTTTGGGCTTAAAAAGAAAGCCGTCTGATTTGTACCGGTCGATGAAATGTAACAGAAACTAATTTGTATAAGCCTTAACTTCCAAAGTCACCTAAACTTTGAAGGTGACACACATTTAAAAACTTACTATTATCGGGATATTTATCGTGTATATATTGTACAGTATGGACATACGACATGTTGATGTTAGTCGCCTTACGACACCCGTGGCGAGGATTGGGGATGGTAACAAACACGACAGTGACAATAAAGGTGGAGGTACTGCCATCACCACACTACTGTATGTATTTAAATTTGGGTTCCTATTCCATATTATGTGTGTTATAATTATTTTTGTCCTATGTTTTACTTGAGCTAAGTAATTTAGATTAGAAAGCTAGTGTAAATAATTTTATTTGATCTGGCAATACATATTTTTGGCATTCTTAAAATATACAGAGTACCTACTATTTATAAATGAGTTCTCACCAAGTTCAGGCATTTGAGTTTAATTAGTAAGGCACTTAAGAAAACAGTTGTGACGTGTTTTTTGGACGCCATAAAGTTCCTAAATAAAAAGCCAACGTCCCTTGCAGGTGGCTGACTTCGGTTGAAATTCACGGACCTATTTTCGTTCAGACTCTGGTGGTGGTAGCTTTTTTAATGAGAATGGAAGAAAAAACATAATATTTCGCCAACCACAGATACCCTGAGAACAGAGGAAGAAGATGATGATGATAAAGCATAATATTTCTATTATTGTTTATGCAAGTGATGACAGAACATAATCTGTGTGAGTGGAAGGAGTGGTGGCGTCTCACACGAAATTTTTCTTTAATTACTGATCAATAGCCCTTTAATGTTCCCACTGCTCCAGTACTAAATGGGTGTTAATTCACCTCTGCCTACTTAGGGATATAGGCGTGATGTATGTATGTACTGCTCCAGTACAAACCTACCCTATGGATGAAAGAATATACGGTTTATGGGTCACAACCCACCACGCTGGCCCGGTGTGGATTGATATGAATTAATGACAGCAGATACAGAGATGCAGCCAGGGCCAACGGCTTAACGTGCCTTAAAAAGTCCGGAGGAATTTGAGATTGTATATTGTTGGTCGCCCATCCAATGACCGGCGTTAGCGAACATTGCTTAGTTTACGAAATCGCAGGCCGAACGAGCTAGCTACAGCGCCATGCAGCTCCTAGTTTTTTCTTTATGAAGTGAGATAAAATAACATCTGGAAGAAAAGAGGAATCTGTTAGAGTAATAAACTCTGCTCTATGTGCAGTTGCTAGGCAACCTTGTTGACTGTGTGACGACAATGAAAAATATACAATGGTTTTCTTTCTTCTCATATAGTTTCCTTTTTCTAATATGGTAGCAGAGCGCTAAGTAATTTCAAAAATGACTAATGTTTTCAACGTTACGAAGCTCGCCGGGATGGCGAACTACGCCCGTTGGAAATTTGAAATGAAGATGGTGCTGATACATGACGATTTGTTTGACTGTATCAAGGTTAGTGAAAAAGGAGGACCTCAGTGCAGTAATGAGAAAAAGCAGGAGAAGGCATTGGCTCGAATTTGTCTGAGCGTAGAATGTTCCGTACATTCCATAGTGAGAAACTGTGAGACGGCCTTTGACGCTTGGAGCCAACTACAAAAAGCGTTTGAAGATAGAGGCCTATCCAGAAGGCTTGGTCTGCTAAGAGAATTGTTCGGACTTAAGCTGGAACAGTTTGACAACATGGATCAGTATCTGACAAGGATATCGGATACAGCACAGCAGCTTCATGATATTGATGCTCCTTTGGAGGATGATTTTATTGCAGTGATCATGTTAAGTGGACTACCAGAAACTTATGATCCTTTAATAATGACACTAGAGCACTCCAGCGTAAAGCTATCCAGTGAACTTGTAAAGAGCAAATTACTACAAGAGGCACAACGTCGCGAGAGCAAAGTAGAGGTTACGAGCTCTGATGTGAACGCTTTAGCAGCATCAAAACGTCCAAAATGCTTTAGATGCCGAAAGCTTGGTCATTATGCTAAGGATTGTCCTAAAAAGTTTACGAGGAAGGAGAAAGCTTCAAACCCTACTGTAACTAAAGAGGCTACGATGTTGTCAGCTCTGTCGGTGGATGGGAAATCTGATGCATGGTTCGTAGATTCTGGTGCATCTTGCCATATGAGCAACAACAGGCAAGTTTTCCACAACTTCGTCGAAGATGCATGTTTGCATGTGACTGTCGGCAACGGTGAAAAACTTTTTAGTGCAGGTCGAGGTGATGTAAACTTATTAGTACGAGATGGTATGCGGACTCTATGCAATGTTCTTTTTATTCCAAAATTGTCATGTAACTTAATGTCAGTGAATGTTTTGACACAAAGAGGCTATCATGTCGATTTTCAGTCAAATTTATGTCGTATTTATAAAAATAATAACATTGTTGCGATAGCGAAACGTGGTGAGTCGGGTTTATATAAATTAGAAACCGGGTCAGCATCTGCAACAACTGTTGAGCGCGCAAATAAAGTGGCTGTCGGTGATGTTTCTTCTAGCAAGAGTGATAAAGTCTTGTCGAAGACTAAGCTAGAAAGTCAAGAACTCTGGCATCGTAGGTTGGGACACCTCAATAGTCGTAGTATGAGGCTACTACAGAGTGGTATGGCAAATGGAATAAACTTTGAATCGTCGTCTTATAAGCAGTGTATTGCTTGTATTGAAGGTAAGGCTACTAAATTACCATTTCCTAAAAAATCCTTTTCACGTGCGAATGTGGTTTTAGGTCTTATACACACGGATTTGTGTGGCCCTATGCCAGTGAAATCTATAGGAGGTGCGAGATATTTCTTAACATTTATTGACGATTTTTCTAGAAAAACTTTTTGCTTTATTATTGATTCTAAAGATAAGGTTTTTGAATGTTTTACAAAATTTAAGGCGTTAGTCGAAAATGAAACTTGTAAGAAAATTAAAGTTTTACGTAGCGATAACGGAGGAGAGTATATTAACGCACGGTTTAAAGAGTTTTTGAGTAAGTGTGGAATACGACACCAAACTACTGTTCCCCACTGTCCGCAGCAAAATGCAGTAGCTGAAAGAGCGAACCGAACCATTATGGAGGCGGTGCGTTGCATGCTGTTGGAGGCCGGTCTAGACCAACGGTTTTGGGCTGAGGCTGTCAATGCTGCGGTGTACATCAAGAATCGGTCACCTACGAAGGCAGTGAGAGGTATGACGCCGGAAGAACGTTACTCTGGGCGCAAGGTAAATATTTCTCATTTGCGAGTCTTTGGGTGTTTGGCATATGCAGTGCAAAACAATCGTAAGAAGCTGGATCCTAAGTGCAAGAAGTACATTTTCACTGGGTATTGTGAGAACACTAAGGGTTACAGGCTACTGGACCCTGAATGTCCTCAAAAGCTAACGATTGCTAAGCATGTGACATTTTTAGAGATCGAATTTGTAACGAACGTGCAATCTACTCAAAATAACACTACGTCTTCAAATACCAAGGTCGGGTCGGTTTCGTTTGAATCAATCCAAATAGAGCCTGAACCAGTAGCTGATACTTCTGATATTGATGTTGTCTCCTCAAGTAGCAGTTCAAGTGTAGTAAATGTATCTGATGCCACCTACGTTCCAGATGCTTCGTTCGAATCGGACGATTCGAGGGCTGGTTATGTAGAGGCTGATTATTCGTTGCTGTCTGCATTCTTGGTCGGAGAAGCAAATGATTCAGATGAGCCGAAAACTGTTCAGGAAGCTTTAAGTTCTTCGGAAGCTGAGCAGTGGAGAGCAGCCATGAAAGCTGAGTATCAATCGTTTTTAGACAATCAGTGTTTTACTATTGCTGACTTGCCAAGAGGTATGAAACCAGTAAAAACTAAATGGATATTCAAGAAAAAACGAGGTTTGAATGGTGAAGTTATTCAATTTAAAGCGCGACTTGTCGCAAAAGGGTTTACGCAAAAGTACGGCGTTGATTATTTTGAAACGTTTTCGCCTGTGGTTAGGTACGAGACCCTACGTATGTTACTAGCCATTGCTTCGGAATATGATATGTCTGTTGACCACATGGATGTAAAAACCGCGTTTTTAAACGGTGATCTAAAAGAAACGGTTTTTATGGAAATTCCTGAGGGTTTTACAGAAGGTCAAGGACAAAATAAAGTCTATCGACTAAGAAAGGCGGTGTATGGACTGAAACAAGCTCCTAAGTCGTGGAACGAGAAGATTAATGACGTCTTAGTAACAAAGTTAAAATTTAAAAGACTGTCTTCGGAATCTTGCGTGTACGTTAGGAAGAGCGGTGAGCAGCTTGTCATTATTGCGCTCTATGTCGATGACGTTATTTTGTTTTCCAACTGTGACGAAATGAAACGTCAAATCAAAGAACGTTTGATGAAAGAATTCGTCATGAAAGATCTTGGTCCAGTAGAGAGAGTCCTGGGCTTAAGGATAAAAAGAAAGGATGGCAAAATTATATTAGACCAATCTGCCTATATTAATAAAATTTTACAGAAGTACAACATGCAAGACTGCAAGCCTGCTAGAACTCCAATGCAGTGTCAGAAGCTCTCAAAAGCGGAGAGAGTGGATGAGAAGTTAGAGTATCGAGAGCTACTAGGCTGTCTGATGTATGTAGCTGTTTGTTCGCGTCCTGACATCTGCCATGCTGTGAGTGTCCTGAGCCAATTCAACAACTGTTACTCCAGTGTTCATTGGATTGCTGCAAAGCGTGTGCTACGCTATTTGAAAGGTACCCTTGATTATAGAATTGAGTACAAGAAAAGTGGCCTAGCTGTGACAGGTTTTGCAGATGCTGACTGGGGATCTGATAACATTGATCGTCGGTCTTACACTGGCTATGTTTTTAAATTGGGCAACTCTATTACTTGCTGGGAGAGCAAGAAACAGCGTACGGTGGCTTTATCAAGCACCGAGGCTGAGTATATGTCGCTTTCGGATGCCTGTAAGGAGGCTCTATTTATTAAAAGTTTCCTTTCGGAATTAATAGAAGAGGCTATTAAAATTACGGTTTTTAGTGATAATCAATCGGCTATAAAATTGACTGAAAACAGTAGGTTTCATGGTAGGTCCAAACACATAGATATAAGACATCACTTTGTTCGGGATGTTGTGAACCAAAAACTGATATCTATTGATTATCTGCCTACAGAGAGCATGTTAGCTGACGTTTTAACAAAACCGTTGTCAGTAGAAAAACATTTAGGTTTTGTTAAATATTTAGGCTTACTAAATTGTCATTAGCATAGATCTAGAGCTTAAGGGCTGGTGTTAGAGTAATAAACTCTGCTCTATGTGCAGTTGCTAGGCAACCTTGTTGACTGTGTGACGACAATGAAAAATATACAATGGTTTTCTTTCTTCTCATATAGTTTCCTTTTTCTAATAGAATCAATATCAAAACTAAGATCAGATTAATTCAAGCCCTCGTATTCCCTATCTTCCTGTATGGAGTGGAAACGTGGACAATTCTGGCCCGAGAAAGGCAAAGAATCGATGCATTTGAGATGTGGCGTCGGAGACGTATGCACTAATGCATCCATTTTGACCCAACTTCAAATCGGAACTCGCTTGTCTACCATATGCCGACAGCGTATCCTTTCTTATTTCGGCCACACAGTGCGCAGAGGCGATGAAAGTCTTGAAAAACTGATTGTAGTTGGAAATACCGAAGGCAAACGATCTCGCGGTCGTTCACCAATAAGATGGACCGATCTAGTAAAAGACTCATCGTCCTCACAGTTCTACACAGTTGTGAGGAGCGCGCTGGATAGGAACCGGTGGAGGCAGATCGTCCGCTCCAGATGCAATTCCGAAGCTGACCACGATCATCAGATATGAGGGACCAACCAGAGAGAGAGTCATGAAGTGAGATTCTAGAACCGCGACGGCTACGGGTTCAAAGTCACCCCGTGTATTCTGAGCCTTTGTCCGAACCCTTTTGTCAGAATTTTCCACTTTTACTGAAGAAATTAATTAAAGAGGCAGCGTTTTGAGCTGGCAACAGTCTTCGCTTGCCGTTCAAGATTTTGTTTTGGATGTAAAAGGGTCTATTCAACCACTGTCTCTTTTTAGAAATAATTGTAATTAGATTAGTCTAAGATATTATTTCTTCAGTAAGCGGCTTTGCCTTTTAGGGTGACTCTTTTGTCGTCATCACCAGCCCTTTCATTTGTTCACTGCTGGGGGTATAGTCTTTCTCTATGGATGTAAGAATATAAGAAGAGTGGACCATAGCCCACTCACGTGTCTTATAAAGCACGGGGGAACTCGAGATAAAATATTTTTATCACCCATCCAATAAATAAATATAAATATATATTTTTTTACCACTCACATCTATCACCTAGCCCAAAGTAAGTAGCTTACGCACTTGTGTTATGGATACTAGATGACGGACATATTTTTAATATAATTATGTATATAAGTGTTGAAAATATACAACATAAACATATACACAACCATGACTGGGAAACATTTATGGTCTCACAAAGTTTGCCCCTACCAAGATTCGAACCCGGGACCTCTTGGCCAATACCCAGCAATCTGAGCATTCGACTAAGGCGGCCGTCCAATGATCGGTCTATGCGAAGATTCCTTAGCTCACGTAAAAGCAGGTAAAATCTGGGTGTTACTGCACCACTGCCTACCCCTTTATTCTTTATTTATGATAAATAGCTATGATTAATATTATTATATTTCTTTCTATTTTAACTGAAACTAACATTAACAACCAACGACAGTTACAATTAGGTGTAGAATTATTCGAACTTTGTTGTAAGTAAATAAAACTTTGTTCAGGTAATTAAAACGCACGTGTACTCGGGTCTAAAACAAAACACTCAATTATAATTAGAACTACGCTTTGTAAACTTAACGAAACATCAATCCAAATAGGAGATCAAGAATGGATTAAGAAAGTAACTTCGTTTTGTCCTAATTAAATGTTCGACAGAAAGTTTTGTTTGTTCTTAATGTACAGTTATCTTAACACAGAGGAATGATATCTTTGGACTCAACGTTTAGTAATCATTTGATAAAATACGATTAAGTTTAGAAATCTAACTGCCCCACTCAGAGACGTCAAAAAACGTTAATGAGTACTTAATGTCAAAAAATGACAATTCAAAACTAGTCGCTATTTTTGCCGGGTCTATGGTCTAGATTTAAATGAGATTTTTTGACATTAAGTACTCATTAAAGTTATTTGATGTCTCTGAGTGCGGCAGTAAGACAAAAGAAACACTGACCAAAGAAGTCGAAAGTAGGTTGCTCTCTGCCCAGCCATAATAGATAAGATTCCGCGAGAGGGAATAAAAATGGATAGACGTTTTGGACTGCTAGAGACGGATATACATACATACATACATAAATCACGCCTATATCCCCGAAGGGTTAGGCAGAGGTGAATTAACACCCACATTTCGTAAATTTTGTTAGATCCCACGTCATAGGTGGCGAGCCTATTGCCATTTAGCGGGAACGTAAGTCGCAGTATGCATAAGAGGAACGCCTTATCACTGTTTTAACGCTTAGTCGCCCTGTACGACACCCGCGGGGGAGATTTGGGGTGGTGACAATTGTATTCTGCTCTGCCGTCAATATAGTAGTAGATTATATACCAAGGGCGATAAAATAAAGAATATCTCAGATCGCAAGTTTTGAATTGAATAATTATTTGATTTAAGGCTTTTTGTATCGTCCAAAGTAAGTTAATAATTATTATATTATGTCACCTAACCTAACTTAACCAGGAAGTGGGATTTTCCGTACGCGTTCGGGCGGAAAGGGCCACCATATAATCAGGTGTGACATAAAATATATTTAAATACACGTAGATAAATAGCAATTTAGATCCAGCATATAACTTGAATATGGAGAGGCTATGTATAAATAAATTTTGTTACCTATTATATTAAACCCTTTGTACCTATTTAATGTAGTATTTAAAAAAAAAGGTTTATCAATAAAAGGAACTAAAGATAAGAAAAATATCCATCCAAGATGAAATTGGACTTTCACAGTGGTGGATTATCTAAAATTTTTATGAGCTCAGTCTCTCCGTGTCCAAATGAAGCTGAAGCCAAGCCATTGCATCGAAATGCGAGTTTAACAAGAATTCAATAAGAGGGTATTTGACGCGGCTGGCGGTATTTGGACGGTATCTACTTATTTTTTATAGAGTCAATTTACTTCGATAGAAATATACATAGAGATGTAAGGTCAACGAACTTCAGAGCACCTAAAACTGTCATTTTTTTTCAATCTATTGTCAACCTTACCTTTTTGGAAGTAAATCATAATGTTGATTGAGAAAATTTAGCATTTTGTGCTAGCCTGACGTGCATATTTCTATAGGTGGCGAGCCTATTGACATCTATCAGACAAGTACATCGCAGTATATTGCTAGGTGGTATAAGGGGAACGCTGTTGCCCATTACCCGTCACTGTCTTAACTGTAGTCGACTTATATGGTTTTGTAGTAAGGCAAATAATTCTTTGTAAATAAGAAAAAGCAAAGGTCCTAATATCGATCCCTGTGGCACTCCCATACGTAATTGGTGATCGGACAAATCCCGACACCTACGGGGGAGATTAGGGTTAGTGACAATTGTATTCTGCTCTGCCGTCACCCACGGCATTATATTGTATGTTATAGCTACATACAAAATACGTATGTATTCAAAAATAATTAAATATTTGGTTACTGCCGACACCATACGCACCAAACAATATAAAGCACTTTAATATTCACATAGGTTAATTACTAATTGCTCTATAGTTAACAAGGTTTTGAATATTAAACACTCAGATTGTAAGATTAAAACCGCTGTAGTAGATTGTTTTGTATTTTGCAAGTCCTATCCGGATTTGTGACAGTCTTAACCGGGATAGACGGGAAAGATCGGAAAGGACATGAAAGAAAGCATAAGTAATGGGCAGCATCGTTGCTCTTATACCACCTAGCAATATACGTCGATTAACATACAGAAACTTGGGCGTTATTGCACCTCTGTCACCCCTTCGGGGATGAATAGGCGTGATTTACTATGTAATGATGTATGTATGTAAGTTCTTTATTTTGTCTATTTTGCCTTTATGTTCTTTAATGCAGAAAAAACATATTTTTAAGAAAAAACAACAAAATACAATAATAATAAAGATCCTTATAATAGTAGGTACCCATTTTATTTATTTATTGTTACAAACACAATAACTGAATGTGACCACAACAAAGTCTTAAATTGATTTTTGGTTATGGGGTTTTCCGGCAATCTGCGATTACAGCCTAATATCAGTCGCTAATGATTTCGATCAATAATAATCTCTGATTATTTGAAGAGATCCACAGCGCAGGTCAAAAAAACAAAGTTTGAAAAAAAAAATAGTTGTTATGAAACAGGTCAGGGTGATCCCGTATTATGTAAGCCGATTTCAGTTGCTTTGGTCTACCCGTCACTCTCACACTTTGATAAATAATATTATATTATTCTTAATGAGTGAGAGAGACAGGTGGACGAAAGTTACAGCAATTGACTTACATAATAACCCTACTGTTTCCGGATAAAACAACCACAATGAACCCTGAAAGGATCTATCTTCATCGGAATTTATCTTCATGCGATCGCTCCCTCAGGGATCAGCTGCGACGAGCGAAGGAGGCTCAACAATGACATCAATCATACTGAGTCGATCCATGCTGGCCTGGGAGCGGACAAATGACCCTGCCCTACTTAGCCCAGTGCCTATAGCCAAATGGCTATAGCCAAACGATACAACGTTTCTATCGAACAGTAAATTTTCGCCAACTACTCTTATGGTGCTTCTACACGGTGCAAGTAGCTGGAGCATGTAAAGGCGCAAGCTATTTGCACAAGTAGCATGCTCAAGTTAATTCTCGAGTCGCTGGACTCGCAGGCATCGTTTACACGATGCATATAACCCGCGCAACTGATTCAACATGCGCAAGCTACATGCACCATGTAGAAGCACCGTTACATTTAATTTTGACACGACGGTCGTCATGGTGTTTCCTCAGTAATAAGTCAGTTTCATCGAATAGTTTGTCTAGGCCCCAAGAAATGTCGTAAACGTTGACTAAGGGAGACTGTCCGGGCAACCACCAACAGTATACCACAAGCAGCATACCCTAAGAGGGCTCATGTCAGGCACGTGGCTGGCTTTAAAACCTGACTCAGAACCTTGAGCATTGGATGGATTGGAATGTTTTCATCCCAACCACTCTCTCCGTTCACCTGGCTCTCGACATTGACCTTTTCACCACTTTTTGTGTAGTCAATTATCTCTAGCACCTTTTCGGTATGATGGATGATAATTATGAATCAAAAGCGAGTAGATAGCTCAATGACGTCTGTCACATTGGCAGTGCATTAATTGACCAATCAGGACACTCGAAATTGGCGCGTTCCTACTCTGTGTCCGCGATGATTGTTCGATTGAATTTTTCACTACGCCTATGCACAAGCTTAGTATTAAACAACCTATAAATGCATTTTAGTGAACTTTGGCTGTCTTTTAAATTGTTGACAAGAAGTTTCCATTTTGACAAAAGAAAGCTACCAAGTGAAATTACGCTGAATGTCCTAATTTGAATACAAATCGGTTATAAGAACAAACAATTCCCATTGCAAACTTTTCCAACGTAAAAATTTATAAGTGAGTCCCTTTATAATGAAGCTGGGTGCTGGTTAATTTCTCATTCGGAAGGAGATTGTTTTGTAAAATTTAAATTATCAACTGAAGAAATTATATGGGGTTTTGAGAAGACAATGAACTTCTGAAGAGCAAGCTTACTTAATTTTATAATTCCACCCCTTTGGGTGGAATTATAAAATTGTGTCTGTATTATAAGCGTGTGATTGTAAATTTAAGTAGTTGAAATTGGTAATCTCAACCGCTTTAATCAATAATATTCAATGACTTCAATCAACCACTTAATCAATCATGGCAATCATGTTGGGATTGTATTAGTTTATTACAATCAATAAAATATAATTTATAGATTTAGATGATTCTTGACTTTTCACAATCAAACTGTACCTGTCTTGTCTTTAAGGGTTGAAGAAAGACCACATAAGTATTCGAATTAGTTTTAATGTACGACAAATTTAATCTATAATGAGTAAAAGGAAAACTAATTCAGTGAAATAGATTATTATATTTTATTTGACAATGGTTGGCGCCTTTTAGAAATGTCACCAGTATCACAGCGTAAACTATAGTTATTCAATTAGGTATGTTAGAAATTTGGAATCCCAGGTAATAATCAATTTGAAACATCTCAGGCTTCAATTTTCACTATCTAAAATGTCCTTTCAAACTCCTTTCTTGATTGTGATATAATTTCTCAACTGAAATTACAGTTTCTAACAAAGCCTTTTGCTAACATGCGGGTAGGCTTAGGTATAAAGCGTATAATATACACCTATATTATCTACAAAGATACTAGGTAGGATATGTACCAACGGATATTTAGGAGTATTTTCTTTGTCTCGCTATATAATACTGGTAACACCGCTTAACAATTTGCTCGACATCATATTTCATCATAAAATTAAAAACTACTTTTTCACATAAACTAGGTGTCATAGAATACAGAAAATCAATCGTTCGTAACACCGACAGAGGGGAAGGTAGCCCAAAATAGGTAGACCTCTAAAAAAGGTATTCTCGAAAGTAGAATTATTAAAAAGAAACGACATTTAAATTAAGCCTCACTATATCAATGGTAGACATTGAGGTTCCTATCTGTTGCGAGAGTGCAAATTTAGGCCACCTTCCGCTACGTGCTACGTTTACAACAAGTGGAGCTTAGCAAGCGTTGACCAATCACGATGCTTTAATTCTACACTACTCTTTATTTCGTGAATCCTGATTGGTTAACGCATTGCATTACGCTTTATCCAGCACCGACCAGTTTCACACAGCTCGGTCTAAGTGGAAGCGCTTGCTTATTCTACCTATAATGATAACTATTATAACACTTATAGGCGGAAACAATGTTTTAATTCTAAAAATCGTTAATTATTTGGGTATATTTTTTTTTGTTTACACGTTTTATAATACAATGTAGCAGTATATTAAAACGTTATTTTTATACATAATGTAGACATAGACATATTTTATAAAAATGGATTTGGAAAATAAAATATACAAATCATTGAAATAGTAGTGATTAGTTCCCAATAATATTGAGCAAAAGCGTTTTTTTAAAGGGCGTTAAATAATAATATAGCCTTTTGGCCCATTGGTCACTGAAACACACTAAAATGAAACCGTCCAGTATTCTATTTATTAGTGAAATGCTGACGTCTAACCTTTAAGTATAAATTGAATCGATGCACACGTTTTTTTAAAATATGAAGCAGCAAAAGCGCTTCTTACAGGGACGTTATTCATCGAGGTCTTTTGAAGACACTGATAGTCTGATACTTTTTTAAATAATCGACCCTGTATTCTATTTATCAATGAAATTATTAGGTCTTAGCTGCCAGGTCTGCGGTCTTTGCCTAAGAGCGTTGTATTGCCTCCAGTTGATATACCAGAAGGGTCTATTATCGATGGGCAATCGTTCGATTCTGTTTATCAGGTTTCTGTCGCCTTTGGTCTCTAATGGCACCGGGGCATCTTCGCCAAACCTGTTTGACAACTGTACGTTGTCCGACGTGAGAGGGTAGCCGATGGGTCGGGATCCGGCGTAGAAAGGCCTTTGGGCAAAGACCACAGTAGAGCTAACGAGCAGCAGAAAGAATATCGGCGACATTCTGGAACAAAAACGGTTAACTTGAATAAGTTATTTGATTTTTATTTGAACATTATATATATTTTTATTTAAGTGTTAAAAAAATATAAAAATAACCAACAAATACAAATAGGCCGAAAAAATTATATTCCTGATGGGGGAAATATACTCTTCTTGCACCAAGACTAAAATTTTTCGAATTTTCTAGACCTATTTTTCTTCATTATATAAATGTTAGAAAAAATATTATTAAGAAAAAGAGTTTAGAAAGTTTGAAAAGTTTTGTCGCATCAGGACATAGTTTTACAAACTTTTTTATTCTTTGTCTAAAAAATTATTAGAATTGCATTTTATAAAGTTTCCATTAAAATACAGTTTACATAGTTTGTTACTCTTCTAATTTTTCTTTCAACATTACGTAAATTAAATTCAAAAAACTACTCCTAATTATTAAAAGATTTTGTTTCTTTTTTGTTAAGAAATAATTAATTCCAATACATTACTAACAAAACGTTATATAACTAAATAAATAGCATCTAATTGTTAGCTTAGCAAATTTGTGGATAATTACCTTATTGAATATTTGGTAAACAATTTATATCTCTGTAGAGTGACCACACGTGTCTTCCTCTGTGCTTACGATGAACTGCGTACCGACAGTCGATCCCTCAAATATAAATATGCACGGCTTACTACGCTTCTTATCACAACAATGGCATTTGCAATGTTTAGACACGGCATTTATATTCAAGTGATCGTGGGTTTTTTGCCTATACCATTAACAAAGTGAGTTTTCTCTGAAAAGTACTGTACAATTAAAAAATAGCAATAATGATACCTTAATAACAATGCCGTCATATCATCTCGTCTTTAAAGTGTATGATATGTAAGTAAATAAAATAAGAACATCGTTTATATAGTGTGATATATTAATAATGCCGTGTGGTGACGGCAGAGTAGAATACAATTGTCACCTCCCCAAATCTCTCCCGTGGGTGTCGTACAAGGTGACTAAGGATAAAGCAATTATGAGGGAAGGGCAGCAGCGTTCCTCTTATACCGCCTAGCAATAGTACTGCGACTTTTGTGCCCGATAAATGGCAATAGGCTCGCCACCTATTACATGGGACCTAACATAATTGGTGAAACGTGGGTACTAGTTCACCTCTGCTTACCCCTTTGGGGATATATGTATGTATGTATAAAATATATTAGTAAAATATGAACATAAAATTATTCATGTTAGATGTTTGCACATAGGTACTTAATATCCTAAAGTAAAATAAAAAACGTAGTAGGTACAGGGAACCCACATCGAACATACTGCCTCAAGCGACCACTTTGGACCCACTTCCCCTACGTTTGTCTTTGTGTTACTAATTGTTTGTATTTTTAAAAACATAAATTTTCGGAAACACATTTTTAAGGTAATCTCTCTTTTAATGTTGCATTATTATTACAATGATCTCTTTTATTATTTGTAACTGGTAAGGTACTTAGGTTTATAATTTCATTCTTTTTTCTTCAGTCAGTACAGATAAAATGCTCTAAAATTTATTTACTACAAAAAATCGTCGAGTTTTTGGCTTTGTCAAAGCCCTTCTGTTTATTCTGAGGTATGTGGAAAAACCCGTGTAGTACATTTTATAGTCACATTGTATAACTGTCGCGGACGTAATTGTCCAATTACTGCTGAGCTCTCTGTACAGATAGATTTTAGCTAACGAGAGCTCAAAGAAGATTGAGTTTAATTTCGATGTTAATGACGATTATTGTCATCATAATTAATAATACTAATATTATTTCTTAAATTTACACCTATCATCTAACCCAAAGTACATAGTCGCGTGTTATTGATACCTACACTATATTATCGCGGACAAATTTTCATATAGCTACATAATAAATGTTCACTATGTGTATAATTGTTATTTAGCTGTAGGTAAAAGTAACTTTTATAAATTAAATTAATAGTCTCCGCTTACGTCTCGTGTACCAATCATGTCGCAGATAAAGCGTAAGATTTTAATATACTGCGCTGTGATTGGTTGTGCGACCTATCTAATTCTTTATCGGTCATATACATTAAAACATCATGCGAAATTTTAATGCTTTGCAAATTACTGTATTATTGGCAAGAAGACTAAAAAAATTATTTATTAAAATGAGACCGTATATAAAGCTTATAATAATTTACTATTCTGGGACTATTTCAATGGAGAACTATATTGTTTACACGAATGAATAATACCCATGATAATGTAGTATCAGCTTACGTATTCCGTATTGTATTTAATATGTGCCAATTACTAACATTACTCATCAATTTGTCTATTGTTTCACTAAAGGAGATACTGTCTAAAGGTAAATGGATGTGGTTAAATTTCTCACAAGCCAGTGTTTTATTAGTAGGTAATAAAATATATAAAGGTACTTATGTATTTTGAAAATAATATACTCCTATACAACCATGTCTCAGTTTGGGTTGATACACAAACGTAGGATTCGACTAAAAGCCTAGACTCTATTCATTGGCATCAGTTTACTAATTTAAAATATTTCGAAAGGCAAGAGAACGATGATGAACCTTAACCTGTGTTAAATAAAGCAGAATGTCGATTGAGAAAATTTGCCAATATTGTCGTAACCTTATGTGTTGTTTGGCTGTACTACATTAATAAGACGTTATGATAACTATTTCATTATTGATGATGGCGTAATTATCACCCGCCTTTGCCTCCATTGCTGGGGCACAGGTCTTTTCTATAGGTGGAAGAATAGGCCATAACCCACCACGCTGCATACTGGCCCAGTGGGGATTGGTGCAACTGTCGATGCAACCAGGACCAACGTAAACCATGCCTTCTGAAGCACGGAGGAACTCATGATAATAATATGTTGGTCACCCATCCACTGACGGGCTCAAGTTAACGGCTTAAGCTAACTTATTTTACGCAATCGCAGACACATCTGCGCTATCGAGCTGCGCCTCCTCTTTTTAATTTTAATTTTTGTCTACTTCGACATAATCTTCCTCGTCTAATGATAGGTTTGCAAACACTATTAGTCACCATAAATTACCTTTATCACTACAATCAGTACCTCGAATTCGGAGACGCACGTAAAAACCCATGCACCTTTACGATACCCACGTGGCAGTGTCTCGTGTCGTCACGACTTGGGTAGACTGCATCATTTTTTGTTTAAGCACACGCGACCAAATTCTAGAGACCCCACGTATATAGGCTTTTTCTCAATACGCAGCGGTCAATTTAGTGTGGCCATGGTCACGTGGTGGTTAATACGGAATACCGAGTCATTAGCTGCATGACTTTCAGAAATCACTGTGTGTGTATCACGCATCGTAAATCCGTTTGTATTTGAACAACACTCGACTTTACTATTAAGTTTGCTTAGTAGTAAGTGAATTACTGAGAATTGCGAGCTTGAATAATTTTATAGAGTAGAACTCTCTTAAACACAAATCACACCCGTTTATTCCAGATGCCAGGGTAGGCAGATATGTATTAATACCCTCGTTTCGCCATTTAAGCTACGCAATAGGCGAGCCTATTGCCATCTATCGGGTAGTAAATCGCAGTTTAATTGTAGGTGGTAGCATAAAAGAGGAACGATACTGCCCATTACTTACTCATTGCTGTCGTAATCCTTAAGCGCCTTGTACGATTGCCGCGGGAGAGATCTGGGGTGGTGACAATCATATTCTGCTCTGCCGTCTCGGCATCGGCAAAACATAATAAGTAGAAGAATAGAGGGATAAAAGCGGTTATAGCAGGCGAGATGGATACTTAACATACCTACTATTATTTGAACTCAGCAAAATATTGCATTGCAATGTCTCTGCATAGTCGCGATGTTACTGTGACAGTGTCGATGTAGGGGAAGAAGCCCCAAAAACGTGTAACCGGATGTTAAAAATTATTTCCATATTAAGCCGACATTGACAAGAAGGAGCTTAAATTTTGACCTATCATCACCTCTAGATTCTCTAGGGAGCAGAGAATCAGGCGGACTGAAAATTTAACAATTCTTAAAATTGAATAATTGTCGTGTGTTTACCGCTGAGCAGAATACAATTGTCACCACCCAAATCTCTCCGCGGATGTAATACAAGGCGAATATCCAGACAGCTGTGTCTTAGAGCTTTATAAAGCTAATTTGAAAGATGCCTCGAATTAACGACTGAACGAGTAGGTAATATCAATGTAAGCCATATACTTCGATTACAATTCTAGATCATATTTAGATAATGATGATTGATTAGGATGGTATCGTTAGAGGTATAGGTACGCTTACATAAATTAAATATAAATTAAAACAACAGGTTTCTTTGAGGATAAATCGTTACAAATATGCACAAGGTCTAAAATGGTAGCATTCAGGCCATTTCTTTTATGATCCTATTATGAATTACATTGCTAATTGTAAAATAGTCACTGGTCGCCACTGGTGTTTGTGTTAGATGAACAATTCCCCTGCAGTTACTAGTTTGAGAGAATTGCACAGGAATTTGTAAAATGGTTCACATTACATTTATCAGAAATAATAATAGTAATAGGCTTGGATGAGCTTAATAACTCAGTGGCATGGGGCGCTCGCACTGCGATTGCATAAAGCAATGTTCGCAGTCATTGGATGGGTGAGAAAAGATATAATATCTCGAGATCGATGGTTGTTGTTGGTTCCTGCATCTGCAGTTGTTAATACCCGCCAGTTCGCACTGTAACAGAGTAGTGGGGCATGGCCCATTCTCCCTATATTCTTTCATCCATAGGTAAGGCCTGTGCCCCAGCCCCAGCAGTGATGACATTAAGACCGGTGATGATGATGAGAAGATTATTTATACATACATAAATCACGCCTATATCCCCAAAAGGGTAGGCACAGGTTAATTATCGAGATTAATCGTATGTACATAAAGTAAGTTAAGAATTCAGAAAAATGAATTGCTTTGGCGATATTGCTTGAAATGGCCTTTTTAGACTAACTGTTCTGCTTCACACAAACAATCAGTGTCAACTGGGTTCCGCGTAGGAAGGTTTGAAATTATTAATGTGGCTATTTTTAGTGACAATCGATTATCCCCACATATATTAGGAGTAATAATGACAATTGGAATTAATTTCAGTTATTATTTCGTCATTATTAATTAGGCATAAGAGTTTAGGTTTGTATATTGTGTATGAATCTTCTCCCAGTCCATCTGGGGTCGACGCAGTATGTTTCCTCTTCCATTCATATCGGTCAGACGTCATCAAGCCATCCACTCCCTTTCGCAACAACACTGACGATATGGATAGAGTGATATGCTTATTTTCAGTTTCTTCAAAAAGCCGGAATTTCTTGTACAAGCCTATACCGCCCGTGAGACTAATTCTCTTTACAGTGGATTTTCGTGAAATTCTTTAGGGGATGCCTGCGCACCACAGCGAACCCACCTATCAGATTCCAAACTTTGTAAATTTTACTAAGTAAGTCATAGCATACGTGTAAAAGACTAACCCCCGAATGCAGAAACTCTACTAAAATTTTGAGCACCGCTTAAAAATTTAAGTGGACAATATATATGTCAGAATTTGTATGGAAAAACGTCAATTTTGACAATAGTTAAATTTTAAGCAGGTCTCAACCTTTGAGTAGCGTTTCTGTATTCGGGGGTAAGTCTTAACTGTTTCATTTTGCTAGAAGCAACTACAACGACAGCAAGCATCAATAGCAAAAAGTAGTTATTAAAAATCGAATGGTCCTGTGCACTATTGTCCCCATCCCGAATGTCTCCCGCGGGTGTGACGTCAAATAACGTTTATGAGTACCTACTTGATGTCAAAAATGACAATTCAAAACTAGTCGCTATTTTTCCCGGGTCTATGGTCGATAGATTTATATGAGATTTTTTGACATTAAGTACTCGTTAAAGTTATTTAACGTCTCTGAGTGTGCCAGAAAGGGTTGAGACAGCAAGGAGAAAAAGGGCAGCAGCGTTCCTCTTATACCACCTAGCAATAGGCTCGCCACCTTTCACATGAGATCTAACGTAATTTGCGAAACGTGGGTATTAATTCATCTCTGCCTACCCCTTCAGGGATAAAGAGGCGTGATTTATGTACAGTCAACGGCTCTTCAGGCTACCCAAAACTGTCAAATTTCTTCAATCGATTGTCAACCTTATCTTGTTGGCAGTAGAGCCAAAAGTCGACTGACTTTTTAACGACCAAATTGGATGAAGAATAAAAACATGATAAGGTTTGAAGATTGCGCTTTTTTTGCCCAAAATGCGATAAGTCTAATATCATATAACCTGTTGTTCGTCTGGTTGGATAGTCAAAACAAGTTACGCATATATCAAAATAAGATTTTTATAGACATAAAAAATTAATGGGTTTAGAAATCGACGCAATCGTGGGAACGCCATGGCCGCCATTTTGGCGGTTGGGCCATGTGCTTCGCCACCCGTCAAGCCATGGATCTCGGGGGCGAAGAGTGATTCATAGAGAGCCGCTTTGCTACTTTAAATAATAGAGCGGAATGCAATGTACTGCAAAATAATATAGAACTTAAGAATTTGCGAAATTATGGATAAAAGGCACATGGATGAAGTGAAAGAAGTGTAAGGTTTGTAGCCAACTGGACTGAAGCTCATGTCGCGTCCATTGCGTGATACAGACACTAAATATCCAATCAAGAGATTTTATTTTATGCATCATAGAGGATAATTGTTTTAAACAAATTATTACAGACATGAAAAACTATTTTTTATAAAATATTATAAATATAATCATTTTGTAAACAAATTGTCCGTTATATCTAGGCTTATTAATACATATTATAAATAGTTAACATTATCATTTTTACAATAAGTACAAATAAATAATTTATTTTATATACCTAATTTATTTCTTTATAAACACACTATGTATGCAAAAGCACTAACTTATAATATTTTAATATGGCTGATGAAATCAATATTAGACTAATAGTCAAAACAAACCAATATAAATATCTAAATAAAATAAAAATCTTACTATTTAAAGCATTCCATTTTCGAAGATTATCGATTAGTGACTGCATTTTTTCACTTCTGAATATAAACACCAATTACAATTTACAAAAAAAATATTGCAATTACGTGAACAATGTTCAAGAGCGAAATCGATTACAGGCATAACCACAAAATGGCTGACGGTGGTTTTTAAATTAGGAATCTCTTTTGTGGCAATTGTTTTTTTTTACTTATCTATGAAGTTTTTTCTTGTTAGCGACCAAGTTTGTGGTTGGCGCCTGAGTGCGTCGTAGTGTGCAGCGTTCAGATACCAAAAAGGCTGGTTGTCTTTTGGTAGTTTTTCGATTCTGTTGATGAGGCCTACGTCTCCCTTTGCTTCTATTGGTGCCGTGTCTTCACCGAACCTGTTAGAAAGGAGGTTTGTTGTATCGCTTTCTATTTCCGGATATCCGATAGGTCTGGAACCGGCGTAGAAGGGTCGCTGTCCTTGTACTAGGGAAGCTATACCGACAAACGCAGCTATTGTGGCGTACGCAGTCATTTTTGCCTGAAAAAAAAATTAAAAATAGTAATACGGTTATTATTTAGACATTATTTTAAGCCCTGATCAAATAAAAAATTCAGTACAATTAGTTAAGATTAGAAATAAAGTTTATAAAGACGCTGACTTCGGAATTCGGAAACATACTGATGAGTTCCGATGATTATAGTGATCATGTAAAATTTTTCTACCACTTTTGATTTTACAAAAAAAACTGCAATGAGATTTTTACCTGTTTTTATTAATAAATACAATCAGCTTTACTGTTACTCACTATTGGACCTCGAGCTTACTAAATGCAAATAGAAGCTAAAACCAGTATTTATTTAGATGCATTGTATTTAGACCATAGACTTGAGAAATGAACGACATGGCCATTTTATACGATATAAATAAATTAATAACAATGTATATAAATTTGATTTTTAAATTTACAATAAAAATCATCAAAAGTACTTGCTTACAGGGGCCCAGTCCTTCCTTATGGATGGAGTAATATTTATTTAATGCGCGTGTACCCAGTGCCCTGTATTAACAGTGACTTTGAGCCTTCTTATTTGCAGATTAGAGGCTAAACTGATCTGCAATATGATAGCCATCAATAATTGTCTGTTTGTAGTTTTAATTGTATCATCATCATCATCATCACCAGCCCTTTAATGTCCCCACTGCTGGGGCACGGGCCTTCTCTATGGATGGAAGAATATAGAGAGATTGGGCCTAGCCCACCACGCTGCTCCAGTGCGAGTTGCTGGGGTATTAACGATTGCAGATGCAGCCGGGACCAACGGCTTAACGTGCCGAGCTCGTGATAATAAATTTTTAGTCACCCATCCAATGACCGGCCTTAGATAAATTGCTTAGTTTGCGCAATCGCAGGCCAAGCGCGCTGTGCCACTGCGCTAGCGTGCTCCTCTTAATTGCATATTTGAACGAAACTGTAAACACGTTAGGGTACTATGGGGCAGAAAGCAAAAGTCCCTAAATAAAAATACATACATACATACACATACATAAATCACGCCTATATCCCCGAAGGGGTAGGCAGAGGTGAACAAGCAGCCGCGTTTCGCCAAATAAGTTCGGTCCCATGTAATAGGTGGCGAGCCTATTGCCATTTATCGGGCACAAAAGTCGCAGTTCTTTGCTAGGTGGTAGGTATAAGAGGAACGCTGCTGCCCATTCCTCATCACTGATTTATCCTTAGTCGCCTTGTACGACACCCACGGGAGAGATTTGGGGTGGTGACAATTGTATTCTCCTCTGCCGTCACCACACGGCCTAAATAAAAATAGATTAAAAAAAGGCTCATTGTAACCGAATACATCATCACTAGCCCATTAATGTCTCGATTGCTGTAGCAAGGGCCTTCCCTATCGAAGGAAGAATATAAGGAGATCCGAATACGGTTGGACATTACTTAATAGAACTACACTCTAAGTTTGTAAGTTTAGCAACAGAAGCAGTGACTTTCGCAGTTTTAGGAGCCTAACAACGAACCACCGGCTGTCTCTATCTACTAGATTAATGCACAATTATAAATCGTGCCTCAAGTTCAAAGTCTACAGGGAAAAACCCATTTGATTACGTAACGAGGGGATACTCGCATCGTGCATGACGTAGACAGCTACTTATTGTCCAATAAACATGGACCCTCGGCGTTATTTATTTATCATGAGTGCAGAGACCGTTGTTGATTGGTTCGTATTGACGACGACTGCGGAATTCTAAGTTGATCTTTGATTGTATTGCCCGATCTCAATACCCAATAGGTAAGTTGGAAACAAAAGATATTGTTGGACCGTCAGAACAACTATGCGTCATTATAATCTTGTTCCCAGTTTATTTGGGGGGTTTCTTCTTTCATTTATGTCGGCTAGACGTCATCGATATTCGCTTCCTTTTTAGTCCATGTACAATTGTACATCATGCACGCATACAAGTACATAAATCACGCCTATATTCCCGAAGGGGATACTAGCACCCAAGTTTCGCCAATTATGTTAGGTCCCATGTAATAATAGGTGACGAGCCTATTGCCATTTAACGGCCACGAAAGTCGCAGTACATTGCTAGGTAGTATAAAAGGAACCCTGCTGCCCATTCCTTATCACTATTTCAACCCTTAGTCGGCTTATACTACACCCGCGGGAGTGACTTGCGGTTGTGACAATTAATTGTTTTCAGCACTGCCGTCACCACACGGCAGTGTCCTTTTTAATATCATAAATAATTACAACGGAGAGATGCTAGTCATAAATTAATGTATCTAAAGGTGATAGAAAGAATCGATAGCTATACATAAGCACCTAATGCAGACTCAAAATTTTATTTCTATCAGCAAATTTCATTTGTTATTATGAAATTTCGTTGGCAGATATTATGTCAGCAACGGACTGATTCAATCCAGTTAGGGTTCTTTATCCATTTTATATTAACGTGATTTCGTTCCTGGGCCTGTCTCGAGGGGCCCATTCAGATCAAACGGGCAAAGTTTGTATTTTAAGATTTCTGTGCTTACTAATTAATCATATCAACGTCTTAATGCGTGAAATTTTCTCCGAGTCTTTCTGCGTTTTGTGCTGATGCCGAATTTTCAACACTTGATATTACTAAAAAGGAACATGGAATTCTTTTGTGAAATTTAATTTTGAGTGAGTTTTGAGAGCAGTGTGGGTCTGATTGTGTCATTTAGAGTACCTTGAGATTTTTCTTTGTTTTACTTAGACGAAATAATTATTTCATTTAAATAATTAATATAGGATAGAAATACATTACTTATAGCATATAACGATTTAATTAAAGGGTTTTGTATCTTCTGTGTTATGTTATAATGTTAAGTAACTATTATTTAAGTAGTTTCAGTGAAACCTTTAACTGGCCGTATTATAATATATATCATTTAGGGCCTGTTTCACAATCGACGAAAGTAGAACGACGAAGTAGGTTCTAAGTAGCTTACTTCGCAGATCATTTGACGGTTGTAATATGGAATATATGTCAATTGAACTGCAAATAAAGCTACTTCGAACTTACTTGTCGATTGTGAAACAGGCCCTTAAACTTGTTTTATTAACATGTAACTCTGTTGGTTTTCACAATAAATGAAAAAAAAAACTTCTAATAGGGGAAGGTGACCCAAAGCTGACATGCTGCTCAGAGCGGCTACTCTTGAGTGTAATTTCTTTTCATGGAGATGGGAACCTCAATTTTCGCACAGAGCTGATTTTTTTATTTCAAAGAGCATTGGGATTGATAGATTTTTGTTGGTAAAGTTATAAGGATTGTCTAATTGTCTAATAGTTAAACTAAGTTGGTTGCTATTGTACGTTTCTTACCTATTAACATGCCTGATTCGGGCTGATATATTCAAATTCAAATTGTTTATTGCTTGTCACATTACATTAAATACATACGGTGGATGGTATAACATAGGTCTACATGTGACGCCCTGCAAGGGTATTGCAATTCAATAATATTACATAGTTGCATTTACAATACAATTATTTATATTTTGAAAAACGAAATGAAACCCCTAATCATGTCACTTACCATTCTCACTATCGTTAAAAAACTCTTGTATATTATAACACCATTTGCTTATGAGATATGTTTTTAATGCTTGGATATATATTGTCACATTTTCATTATTTTTTATGTTAGTAGGTATATGGTTATAAATTTTTATCAACATATTGTGGGGACTGGACGACACTAATTTTAATTTGGAGAATGGAACTTTTAGTTTATTTAAATTTCTGTTATTTCGTTTTACGTTATTTAAGGTAGAATAAAAATGTGGGTGTTTCCTTTTAAATTTACATGCTTCCAATATATAAATAGATGTAAGGGTAAGTATTTTTTGTGCGGTGAAATGGGTTCTACACGATTCCATATGGTCTATATTGGTCAAAATTCTGAGACACTTCTTTTGCAAAATAAAGAGTTTGTTAACATGGCACGAGTTTCCCCACAGAACAATTCCATACGTTAGTCTGGAGTGCGCGTAAGCGTAGTATGCCGTAAGGGCAATTTTAAAATCTGTTACTCTTTTAAGATGTTGTAAGGCATAAATAAAGAAAGACATTTTATGTAATAATTTTTGGATGTGATGTTTCCAGTTTAAATGGGTATCTAAGTATATTAGTATATTGGCGCACTCAGAGCGGTTAATTAACTAATGAGTACTTAATGTCAAAAAATTTCTTTTAAATCGAGACCATTAGACGCGGCAAGAATAGTGACTAGTTTTGAATTGTCATTTTTCGACATTAACCCGACGTTCGCACAGTTGGGTCAATTCGACCCGCGCCCTTTTTAAAATTAGCTTATTTCTTAGATTTTTTAGTGCTACGTTGCCATACTTCTCAGTAGCTGGAGCAAACAATCTCCCTTACCCTCGGGCTATCGCTATTCAGTGGTGTAGTGGCCCCAATCATGGATAGATATGGCTAAGCATGAAAAAGGTAAATATGACCCAACCATACATTCCGTGCCGTAATTTCGCGCCATTAAATAACAAGTAAATTATTGATTTGTTTGTTATTTCCAGAACTTTTGAAATTATGGTTCATGAAGAAAGTGAACTGTAGCGAATTTGGAAGAATCTGACTCCAAATTTGAAAGTTCTACGTCAGAAGAAGATAATCTGATAGACAACAAAGACACCGATCAAAATGTATCTGACGATGAATATAATGACATAGTTGCCAGGTTTTGGCCAGTAGCTCGGAATGCTTCATCAGAAAAACAAAATGTTGTTTTTCACACGAAATAGTCGACCAAATTTTAACCTATACAAATGCTCAATCAAAAAAGCAGCTTGGCAAGACCCTTCAAAATTAAGCTACTTATAAAAAAATGCACTCGTAATGGATTTCTTGCTTCTTATGTCCCATTCGTATGTATGATAGTAGTAAACATTTTAAGAAAAAAGTTTTTTTTATTTAAATTTTTTAAATTTATGACAGAGGTTGTCTATGTTACAAGTTTATTATACTTTCACAAAAAAGTAATTAAAAATAGTTATATATGAAGTTGTTTTATTTTACTCAAAATCTCGCAAAGAGTATAGTTATTTTATCAAATTATTACAAAATGTTACTAAATTTCTTTTAAACATTGAAATCATAGCGAGTTTATTATTCGGGTCTCCTAGACCCAACCCTACTATCGTTATTACATATTGTGACTGTACTGACACCGGTTAAGTACTCGTTATCTTTAAATGATGTCTCTGGGTGCGGCAGATGCAATAGTACCAAGTAAAGGTAAAATAATAAAAGGATAAAAAAATCTTTAAGACAACTTTTCGCCCTTGACATTTTCTACAGAACCGACGAGCCACGGCTGCAGTTAGTTGTCCATCAAGGAAGTCCTACATTTTAATATACACCTTCTCCCTTTTCAATAGGAATCAAGTTTGAATTGTGTTCTCTTTTATTGCTGCAGCACTTCCGAATTCATTTTGATATATCGCTTCGCGAATATAAAAGATACACAATTCAAAAACGCGGTGCTTTCAAAAATAAATCTTAACACTATACATTTTGAATACACATTGTTTTTTATTGAACGAGTGTTAATGAATAGCTTGCAAACAAACCACCGATTGGCAAAATAATATTTGATAAATATAGTTGGAACTTCGAAAACTATGTCCTGATGTGAGAAACGAACCCGCGATTTCCGCAGGAGAGGAGCTCGCTATTGCAGTGGCATAGCGTGCTTGACCTGCGATTGCGTAAACTAAGCCATATCACTAAGGCAGGCCTTCGATGGGTGACCAAAAATTCATTTTATCCAGTTCCTCCGTGCCCCGGCTGTATCTGCAGTCGTAAATACCCCCGCAACCCGCGCTGGACCAGCGTGGTGGGTTATGGCCCAATCTCCCTATATTCTTCCATCCATAAAAGCCCATGCTCCAGCAGTAGGGACTCTAAAAAGGGCTTTTGATGATGATGATGAAGACCGCAGGCCACTCGACCAACCAAGACGTACTTTCGTAATGAAATTTGAATATAACGTTGTTGTTAAATTGAGTTATATTTCGCAGCTTCATTCTTAGCGATTTAAGCTTACATGTTGTAGTGGCGCCCCCAAGCGTCACCCTTGCACGGATTTTTAAAGATATTTTTATTTTTTACTATGGCAATATTAAAAAAGATAAATAAACGTTACTACTCGACCAGCCCGGCCGTTACGCTTCCCCATTACGTGTTTCCGTGCCGAACCCTTCGCACGTCAACGGAGCTCACCTACCTACGAATAATTTAAAAAAAAAAAATAACGGCTTTCAACATGGGGAACTATAGAAAATAACGAAGAAAGAAGATACGAAAACTAGAAGCTTATTCGTCTGACGAAGAATTAAAGAGCATAATAATATATTTCGTGATGCGAACAACTAAAATCGGGGTTGTATCTGTCACATACATACAGAATGCGCAATTGCCAATAATCAGGGCTCTTGTCTTTCTTATTAAAAGATGTGCTACTTATGCCAAGGATATTTCGTGATGCGAACAACTAACATCGGGGTTGTATCTGTCACATACATACAGAATGCGCAATTGCCAATAATCAGGGCTCTTGTCGTTCTTATTAAAAGATGTGCTACTTATGCCAAGGATATTTCGTGATGCGAACAACTAAAATCGGGGTTGTATCTGTCACATACATACAGAATGCGCAATTGCCAATAATCAGGGCTCTTGTCGTTCTTATTAAAATAATATGTGAATAGCTACATATACCAAGGCTATATATCCTTAATAACATATTCTCAAGAACCAATGTTCTTATAGCTCCATGCCGGAGCTCAGCGCACAGTCCCTTGCCAAGCGAGGTTGACGCATGTAAGTACATCTCATGATGTGTACACGCTCAAGGGACCATCGGCCGCCACTGCCGACGCCTCAGTCGCGGCTCGAGGCAACTTCCGAGTCCGTAGAAGTTCTCACAAGGATGAGACCCTTCAGATCCTCGGCGACACACCCGATCCGGAGACAAGTTGAGCTGCTTCAGTTCAGCAGGATATAGCTGCAAGGTCGCACAAGGTCTTAAAAAAGGAGATCCCTTTTCAATATTCCTGAGCAAGACTCAAAAGGTTTTTTCTTCAAGTATTTAAGTTATAAATATTTAAGGTAAGGAAAACATATTAATAAATCTGATTCCATCAAATTGCGGTTTTTTCTTTTTATTCCTTCTATATTGAACACCGAAGACAAAGCAGCTTTGTCAGTTATTTATATAAAAAAAAAAAAACCGGGGAACTTCAAGACCCTATATCAAGAGAAGCCGGATACGGGGCGACCAGCACCAGGCCCGCGAGAGCAGTGGGCACACCTGCGCGGGCGCGATATATCAGCACCAGCCGGTACCGCCGCCGCCGCAGGCCTACCCGCAGCCGCCTCCGCAGGCGCCGTTATAAGAGGTACTTAACTTATTGTGTTGGTCGATTACGCTACTTCTATCACGAGTGAACAAGAATGATTTCCTAGGCACATATTATCTAAAAACACATAGCGACCATACATAATACGAAATTGCTATTCAAAGGATTTTGCTGCTTCAAAATTTATAAGTCAAGACTGTTTAATGGCATAAATCAATTGAGTTAAAAGATGTTTATTTTTTAGTAAACATAAAAGAGTCTGATCGATCCACCTTTGCTTTAAATATTGTGGTTGCATTTATAAATTGTTATGTCTACACTTCAGTTTATGTACGGCGGCGCCGTAAGTTTTTACAAAGTTGTTGAAAATACCTTCATTTTAATATTATGACTGCATTTACGATTTTAATTTCTACCCTTCGGTTTATATCGTCGTATGTTTTTTAGACGTGGGTGCTAGTTCACCTCTGCCTGCCCCTTCGGGGATGTAGGCGGGATTTATATATGTATGTATGTATGTTTTTTGGAAAGTTGTTTATACCTGTCAGGGAATGCCCTAGAACAAAAAACATACTATATGTATATAATTTATATTGATTCGACGACATCATCTGTTTTGGCCAAAATTATCATGCATGCCAAAATAACCTCAAGATTATCGCTAAACTTGCGATTTGTAGGATTTATCCTAAACAAGGAAGAAAAAAGCTATCTTTTGCCTAGTAAGGATGATACATTTCTGGGTATTATTTTTTAATTCAACAAAGATGATATCAGAACTAACGTTATAGAAAAGAGAAATAAAATTAAACACTATTTACAACAAACGGCTTGGTTGACCGAGTATAAAGGCATCTGCCCGGAATGCCGAGAACGCGGGTTCGATTCCTGCATCAAAACTATGGTTTTTCGAATATTCTCTACTCTTTCTTTAGCCAATTTACAACATTTTATTAGTAACAGTTAATGAATTTACACTATTTTACAAGTTTAATTAGACTACTTATATTACTTTAACTAGCAATACAGTATTCTTGGCTATACACCATAAATATATAATTACATAATCACAGCTAGAATCAGACCACTGCTTGACCATTCAATAATACCCCCACTTAAATTAAGTGTCTAGGGAGATATGGTAGCGGTGCCGGGTGAAGACATTAATGGAATAGTTACTTTATCTTATATAAATACCAAGACAACTATAAGGCGAATGCTTTATCGTGTATGAAATTTTCGGACACCGAATGGAAGCTTAGTGATTACGCCTTTAATGAAATAATAAGCTAGCTTGGCAATTTTAATATACGTAGATCTTTTTGCAAGTCGGTCGGTCAAATGCAAAATGCGCTATTTACGTACTTGGCAGAGTGACCCCAATGCATGGAATACTGATGCTTTTACTAATATACTGATATATATTTCTAGTGATATTTATTGTTACGCGTTCGCGTTTTACATACAATTCATTGAAAAAAAAAAAAAAAATTAAAAATAATTAAAGATTGTGATTGATAAACCTGAAGGGGTTGTAGTGTTCCCTACTAGCTAACGGTTTTCATTATTTAAATTATTAGATTCCTCTCGCTGTATCAGGTTAAGTTATCTTTCTTAGTCTTTAGACCTAAAGACCAAGACGGCCGCCTTGGTCGATGGCTCAGATTGCTGGGTATTGGCCAAGAGGTTCCGGGTTCGAATCCTGGTAGGTGCAAACTTTGTGATGACCACAAATGTTTGTTTTCGAGTCATGGTTGTGTATATGTTTATGAAGTATATTTTCAACATATATACATAATTATATTAAAAATATGTCCGTCATCTAGTCTTCATAACACAAGTGCTTAGGCTTACTTTGGGCTAGATGCTAGGTGTGAGTGTAAAAAAAAAAAAAAAAAAAAAAAAAAAGAACATAAATAATACAACAAGTAGGTTGAAATGTTGGGTAACAATTTGTAAGGATAATTATAACTAGTACCACACAGGCTCTGTATCAAGATTTATCGAATTTTTCACAGAAATGTTTGTCAGAGGGGCTAAGTACGGTACCTCAAACTCCTACAAATCGGCACTTACCTTATAATTTAATAAGACATTATAATGATTAAGGATTTAAAAAAAACAAAAATAGAATAATAATAAAAGGAATTAAAATATAATATATGAAAGGAGTTTATAGATTGAGACCAAATACAATATCAGCTGGCACCCAACCTAATATTGTCTTACATTTCAAACCAGTGGCCAAATAAAGATCTCAATATAGAAACCAAAAAGACAGCAACCTGTGTAGATTTCGCCACCGCACATCGGGTCCAAAACACATATATAGGTTATATACATTAATAAAACTAAAAGTAATTTACAGAACCTTAATGAAATAGTTATATTATACCAGAATAGTTATATTATACGTAAAGACCAAATTAATATCAACCCGTTATCAAAATTCTCTAATATAAAGTAGTACTTAGTAGTTCCCTCGCCACGGGTATCATAGATTATTTGAATAGAACATTTTTTCCGCGTGGTTCAGAAGTTCAATTATTTATTACTTTTAAAAAACAATTTCGTAAAATTTGTTGATACATCTACATTTGGCGCTCAAAGCACCCGTCACGCGGTTCATGACGACAGCCAATAAAATTGGGGTAAGCAGCGATGTAATACGGAAGGCTGCAGGTTGCAGCAGTAACTCTGAATCATTCACAAGATTCTAAGGCATGTAGGTACTTAAATAATCGTTTTAATTATTAAATAGCTTAGATTAAATTGCTAAGAACAGCAAATATATAATAACAAAATAAAAAATCTAAATAGTTATCTATTTTAATGATTGATTCTTTTTTTTTTTTCTTGAGGCATACAATAAATAAAATTGATCGATACTTTAACTTCTAGGGAATATATCTGAAATGTTAAAATAACGATTAAATGGTAACTTTTCTATAAAAGCATAACTTAATCGCACTCGCCGGCCGCTGCCGCGGCACGCTCGCTTCGCTCGCTCGGCTCGTGCTATTCATTGGTTCATGTACCAACCTAACTTAACCAACTCATGTCGGTAAATAGTAAGATTTACTAAGAATTACCAAAGGATCAACTAATATAGACGCAATAATTTGTGTAAAGATTAAACATACAAAATAAATAAAACACTATTTATTTTTATAAGTGCTAGTCTAAGTAAGATAGATCAAATCGTTTTTAGATGGTCTAACAATATTTTTTCCGTTCTATAATAGCTCTCTATTAAAGATTTTTGATAGTGATTTTACTCGATCTTTGTTATCGAACCACTCCATATAATTTAAGGTTATTTATTAATTTAATTAGAATACTAAAAATCAGCTTAGTGTTCTTGAATTAATGCCATGAGATAACTAAACATTTTATTAACTAAATGGTTACCAATGGTACCTATACTGTATTTTATATTCGTTTCTCTAAACATCCTACAACATGTAAGCTTAAATCGCTAAGAATGAAGCTGCGAAATATAATTGTAAATCAAACGAACTTACCTGAAGTGAAGTTCGATTATAATTATATGAGCAGCTTCATTCGACGCGATTTATAAGATCCCTCCCAACATCTGTAAAGATGTCCATCCCAACCCAAATCCAGACAAATATAAAATACAAAATTACAGAATAGTAGGTAGGTTCGGGCTATAAACTATAATGAGGAAGCGTAACGGCCGGGCTGGTCGAGTAGTAACGTTTATTTATCTTTTTTAATATTGCCATAGTAAAAAATAAAAATATCTTTAAAAATCCGTGCAAGGGTGACGCTTGGGGGCGCCACTACAACATGTAAGCTTAAATCGCGTCGAATGAAGCTGCTCATATAATTATAATCGAACTTCACTTCAGGTAAGTTCGTTTGATTTACAATTATCTTTATAAAATTTGGAACTTCAAAAAACACTATTTGATTACTTTAACTTGTCACATTATACAAATCTCCATTAGGGTGAGCTAATTGTGTTTGTAGCTAAAATTCACTTTAATCTATTAAGTTAGGTTAAGTTTCTCTAGCTAATATATTTTAGATTATCTCACAGTCATGCATGTCTGGGCTCGCTATCGCAGTGGCGTTGCGCGCTCTGCCTGTGATTGCATAAACTAATCAATGTTCTCTAAGGTCGGTCATTGGATGGGTAACAAAAAATTTATTAACTCGAGTTTCTCTATGCGTACATTGGTCCCGGCTGCATCTTCAGTCGTTAATACTCCACCAATCTGCACTGGGCCAGCAGTGGATAATGGCCCATTCTCCCTATATTCTTCATCCATAAGGAAGGCCTGTACCCCAGCTAGTAATGAAGATGATGATGTCTGGCCAATTTATTTTAATAAATTTTACAAAATTGAAAGTCGTTCAGTAATCAACACTCACAACATGAAAATTAGTTAAATACGTAACTACCCGTTTCATTTTCGCCTGTCTAATTACTGCCGCCCATAAATTTAATCATTCGACAGTCGCTAATGCCACTCGAAAGTTAGCTCTGAATCTGAACAATAATTTTGTTCCGTTCACAGGCAATACCTTTGTGAGAGCTTAGCCTAATTTATGAGTTTAATATACGCGAGCAGAAAAGCCTACCTAGGCAAGCTTCTATGTATATCTACAGGCATTTTAATTCGCGCTTACGTGAGGAAGACCCTTGGAAGATTCCGAGAAAGCTTCTGTTAAATTAGCGAATACAAATCAGGTTCATTAGTTCTATAAATATATACATAAATAAATCACTATAAATATCATCACTGTAATAATAAGTGCGTCTCATGAGTGTGTGTGTATTTGTGTCTGTGTATGTATGGGCATGCGTGCGTGGAAGTGTAGAAAAATAATTAAAATCAACAAAAACCACAGGAACAAAGTTTAATTTTAAAGCGCAAAAACAATTTAAATACTGGTACTATATAGAAATCACTAACCTTGAATAAAGTATATAAAAGTTTGAGTAAATGAAATCACAATTGGTTCAGAGTTTGTAAATGAATTATTTTCATCATTCACATTGCAAACTTGTGTAACATTATGTGTTATAAATATAAATTACGTACCAATAAAACTTACTGTTGCAGAAATGATCCTTTTCTATCGAAGAAGCAATATCAATATTGACAATCTTGCAGTACCTACTTATAAAATAAAAGTTTGATATACCCCCGAATACAGAAACGCTACTCAAATTTAGGGGACTGCTTAAAAAGTTAAGTGGACACTACCTGTCAGAATTTGTATGGAAAAACGTCAATTTTGACAATACTTAAATGTTAAGCGGGACTCAAACTTTGAATAGCGTTTCTGTATTCGGGGGATAGTGTCTCAGGCATGAATAAAACATAAAAGTTATTTGTTGTACGTGAGTGCAAAGTAGTTTTTTAACCGCGTGCTCAATTTTGATGACCGAGCTAGCGAAGGATTCTAAAATTGAATCACGAGCGTAGCGAGTGATTCAAAAATTAGAATCCTGAGCGATAGCGAGGGAATCAAAAGAGCACAAGGTGAAAAATCTTTGCACTCGAGTGCAACACGTAACTTTTCATCCCCCCCAACGAGGAAATTGCAAAATACAAAAAAAAATACAATCACAACAGTTTCTGTTTTCACCCAGAAACTTCCACAACACCCTCCAATTAACCCACACACACTCTCAACACCCAGAAACACCCACAACATTTACACCCGCAATACACACCCATCCACTCAGACACACCCAAAAAACACCCATTCACCCAGAAACACCCATAAAACACCCATTTACCCAGAAACACCCAAAAAACACCCATTCACCCAGAAACACACACAAAACACCCATTCAACCAGAAACACCTACTAAACACCCATCCACCCAGAAACACTCACAAAACACCCATTCACCCAGAAACACTCACAAAACACCCATTTACTCAGAAACACCCAAAAAACACCTATTCACCCAGAAACACACACAAAACACCCATTTACCCAGAAACACCCATTCAACCAGAAACACCCACAAAACACCCATCCACCCAGAAGCACCCAAAAAACACCCATTCACCCAGAAATACACACAAAACACCTATTCACCCAGTCACACCCACAATACTCACGCATCAATTCAGACACACCCACAAAACACCCATTCCCCCGGACACACCCACAAAACACCCATTCACCTAGACATACCCACAAAACACCCATTCACCCAGAAACACCTTCAACACCCACCCATCCACCCAGCCACACCCGCAAAATTTATCCAGACACAACTGTAAGTACCTAATAAAAATTACCGTCCCTAATGGAGTTCCGTGATGGTCAATGAGTCAAGCACGTTGATTTTCTGTATGTTTTTGTTCCGTTGCTACCGTAAACAAATCAAACAAACCTAAAAAGCTTTTAAATGCTTGACTCAAGCATCAAGCAAGCATTGTAGACGATCAAAATGGTTTTAAGCAAGATTGACGACAAGCTGATTGACCGTCACGGAACTCCAAGGTTTAACAAATTTATGACGAAAAGAAAATGGCGCGCGCAAAGCAAATTACTGAGTTTTTAACAAAATAAAATAGGTTGCATGATTATTTCGGCACCATGGAGGTAGAAATAAATATGTATAATGATGTTTTGAATTCACAAACTCATTGCACACGATGTTCTAAATTCAAATTTACTTTACCCTCTAGAGGATAAAAACGGCTTTTGCACTCAGATATCGAAGAGCAAAAACACTTTTTCCGAGATGGTGGGATGAAAAAACATTTATTGAAAACCTTTCTTATTTTAACAAGTTACACAAAAAAAGATAACTTAACATTAATGCAAATCTAATAAAAAACCATTAAAAGTTAATGCTTAAAACTATTTGATTGTTCGAGGTCAATATTTATTATCACTTACACTAAATTATATTTGAAGCTGATAATGCAAAACTAAACTGTACCAAGGTCACTAATCATAAAAATAGCTCCGAACGTAGGTATTCCCAATACATAAATATGGTACATAAGTTTTTTATTCAATTGTCTCAACTCTGACCACAGTGAAAAATATTTACAATTCAGTCTTTATTATAAGGATAAGTAGATATTTTACTTAGGAGAATTTAATGATTATTTGCTAAGCACATTATAAGCTTTATTATAATATAAAATATCAAGCCATTGTGAACTGTTTGTCACAAGTATCTAAAAGTCATTATTTTTTAAATAAAAACCATTCTATGCGAAACGACGCGAACTAAAACGTTTCATCGCAATAATTAGGTTGATGAAGAAAATGTTGTCGAATCGACGCACAGTAATCACTCGAGGTTCCTTCTCTAAGGGCCTGTTTCACAATCGATAAGTAAGTTCGAAGTAGCTTACTTCACAGATCATTTTGACAGTTGCAATATGAAATATATGTCAATTGAACTGCAAAGTAAGCTACTTCGAACTTACTTGTCGATTGTGAAACAGGCCCTAAGTAAAATTTATTAAATCGTTCAACTAGGTATGGTACATTAACTGCCGCACTCAGAGACGTAAAAAGCGTTGATGAGTACTTAACGTCAAAAAATGACAATTCAAAACTAGTCGCTATTCTTGCCGGGTCTATGGTCTAGATTTGAATGAAATTTTTTAACATTAAGTACTCATTAAAGTTAATTGACGTCTCTGAGTGCGGCAGTTAGTCAAGTAATTTAAGGTAAGTATATAATTGATTCGAAAGAATTATTTGACAATTAAGTATTATAGTGCTAGTACGAAATTTTAGGACTCCCCGGAGAATCTGTCTAAGCTATCGAAACGTCAAATAGCAATGCTAATCCATAATGCACGCAAATTAAGTCCTCAAAATAGTAGAAAACCGTAGTATTACCGTGTCAAAAGTAAGTTTTATATCATACTCAGTTCTTTATATTACTTTAACAAAAAAATCGTTCGAAAATCGAATGCCATGACATTAGATTTTTTTAATTCTCCCTTTTTAGAGAAGGCAAATGGATCTGGCCCATATAGCCATGTCTTTAGTTTTATTTATCTTGACTTATACATTAAAATATGTGTGTCACGTATCATAATACATCTAAGGAGTGCTTGGCGCGTATTGAATGGTAACAGGCTGGAGAGGGAGAGGAAGTGGTGAAAACCCCTATAAAATCCTCATCATCAAACACACCATAACACTTTTATTTTAATAATTCCGCATAATTGAATGTGAACAAGGATTCTTGTGTACCAACACTTCACTGCACAAGTCCATTCTAAAACAATTATTGTAACAACATTTTGACTGACGCCATTGAAAGAGCGCCAAACACTCCTTTTTTTTCTTTAGTTAATATAATTGTTCGCTCTATGTGACCAGGTTTGCGGTTGTCTCCTCAGAGTATCATAGTGATTAGAGTTCAAATACCAAAAAGGTCTGCTGTCAACGGGCATGCTCTGAATTCTGTTCAGGAGTCCTATGTCCCCGTTAGCCTGTATAGGCGTCGCGTTGTCGCTTCCAAACCTGTTGGAGAGGGTGTCTTGAGTATTTCCCTCTATCTCAGGATATCCAACGGGCCTTGAGCCGGCATACGACGGACGCTGTGCGAGTACCAAGGAAGTCATTGCCAACAGAACGGCGAAAAGTTTATAGGCTGCCATTGTTACTGTAAAACAAAAGAATGCGACGTTTATTAAAAATTTAACTAGGGGTTTGAGTGCTTTTTTATGCCTGTTATTATTCTGATTGAAAAAAATATTTCGCAAAAAAAAGTTATAAATTTTGTAACAGTTATGGCTTGATCCGGGACTTAAACAGGCGTCTTCCGACAGCTGTCGCAAAGACATAAATAATATAAAAAAACAAAATATTTTTAACCTCTTTTTCTTTTTAATAATTTTTCTAACATTTATAAGCCTACTATTATTTAATAGTACCCTTACCAAACGAAACAAGGCCATAAATTACAAAGGCACTCGGAACAACCGATTATTGACCAATAATCGATTGAGTATATTGAATGAATAACAAAAAAAAAGAATGAATAACAGAGAAAGAGAAGTTTTACTTTTGAATTTAGAGCACCGTTGCTTTATCTTTTAAACCAACCTAAATAAACAATTTTTAAGAACCGCTACCGTTACCTGTGTAGTTCAGAATTAAAATATAAACAATATTTACCTTTGTTTACGTAGGAATTTTTTGTTGCACACGACAATTGCAGCAGCCTTTCGAATACTAAATGCGTACCAGTCATATGCACACCTGTGTATTTATGCGGCCCAGCGTGCGATCACAGACATAGAATCGGTAGAGCTTCCAATTCGATTGATAGTAAACAATATTAAGTGTCATTAAGTAAATGTATAGAAGAAAGTATGTTAGTAGTATAGGAACAGTCGAAAATATAACGCATAATGTGCCAGCTTCCGGGTATATGTAGGGCAAACCATCAACATAGCATACCCAAAGAAGGTTGGTGTCATGTAGGCGGCCGTCTGTAAAATCTAAGATAAAACCTTGAGTATTATGAATTGTATGGAATTTTATAATCAATAAGATCTTTAAAGTATATATTTCGACGGACCTATGTCCTTTTCTTTTAAAATTCCTTCCGAAGCACGGAGGAACTCAAGATAATATAGTTTGTTCCGGTCACCTATTCAATAACAGGCCTCGGCAACCATTGCTTACTTTATACAATTGCGGGCATTCACGCTAGCCATTGCGCTATCGAGCTCCATAAACTTGTGTATAGTGTTAATAAAAAATTTTTTTGAGCCACTTCTACAACAATACTCGATCTACACGTAAAAACCACTCTCATTACGTCACCCTAGGACACTCTTGTCTCGTTGGATGACGTACAAAACGCCATCTTGTATAACTAGACCCCTTTCAGTGACGTATCAGGCTACTTCCTCATAGAATCGCCAGCTCTTTTGGTCCTGGTCGATTCTTGCGCTCGTCGAAGTGACGTCGGGTTTTTGCTCATCAATGTTTTGGGCATAATTTTTTATCGGAAACCTTTGATGCGACAACTATTATATATAGTACCTTGAAGACTATCTAATTACCTAATAGATTAGCTTACAGGAAATGCCTATAGATAAATGACATACGGCGCGTTTCACTATCTTCTTATAATGGAAATGAATTGCTGTTCGTTTGTCTCGCTAAAACTCGGGAACGGCTGGGCCTATTTAGCTGATTTTGGTTTTGAAATGATTGTCTTGGGCCAGGCAAGGCATAAAAGGTGAGTAAATATGGAAAAATGCAAGTAAATAGTAAAAACAACAATTTCGTTCGTATTTTTCCTATATGCTGCTTTTCTGTCAAAGATGGGTCTCTCGACATGGTCCGTTCCGTCTCTTTTCTATACATTCATTCATCACTAGCACCTTTACGGTGTGATGGATGATATGAATCAAAAGGGAGTGGATGGATTGATGACCTCTGCCCGATATGAAAGGAAGAGGAAACATACTGCGCCGACCCCAGATAGACTGGGAACAAGGCAGGAGAAGATTTCTCGATAGTTATGGTTAGTACCAACATGAACTAACGAACAGCAACAGATAAATTGATACGGATCACAATTTTTCGTTTTAATATTAATTTCTTTGAATTGATAACAATTCCAATATTTGGTGACGTATTCCTAATGTGAAAACTAAGTAATCAACGATTTGTTTGTCGATTTATCGTGTTTTTTGTTCTCACTATTTTTGTACAAGGGGAATTATTTGGTTCTTAAGTAATAAGATAACTGTTTACATCGTTAATTGCCGTACCCATTAGTACCAACCACATGTTTCGGTATTTGCGTAGATAGAAGTTAATTAGAAGAACTTACGTATCTAACTGCCGCACTCAGAGACGTCAAATAACGTTAATGACAATTCAAAACTAGTTGCTATTCTCGCCGGGTCTATTTGAATGAAATTTTTGACATTAAATACTCATTAAACTTTATTGACGTCTCTGAGTGCCTTATTTTAGACAACCTTTAACATATTATACCATGATACGTTTTGGTCACTGCAAAATTTTTGGAATTCGTTCAGACCATCAAACTGAACAAATTTCACTATGGGAGCAACTCCAAATTGAAATTAAATTAAATTTGTTCAGTTTGATGGTCTAAACGAATTCCAGAAATTTTTGCAGTGACCAAAAAGTCTTCTGGTATACACACATACATGCCTATTTATCCCGGAAGAGGTAGATAAAAGTGCATTACCACCCACATTTAGCAAGTATTTTAGGTCCCATGGCGAGGTGGTGGCATAGGTGGCGAGCATATTGGCATCTATCGGGCACGTAAATCACAGTACTTAGGTATATTACTAGGTAGTGGTATATGAGAGCAACACTACCGTCCATTACCCTTAGTTGCCTTGTAAGACTCCCGCGGGAGAGATTGGGGGTGGTGACTACAGTATTCTGTTCTGCCGTCACCACATGTTATGCGCCTCGGCTGGCCAAGAAGTCTATAAGGTGGTAGACCTTTTTTTAGGGCTCTAAAAAAGGTATTTCCGATATTAAAGGTATTGGAGCAGTCCCTATAGTATTAACAAATACAATCTCTCAAAGGAGTCGCCACGAAGAGGACAATCGGAGCGGCAACCTGACGGTACAGTTCAAAGAAACTATGTGTGTTTTTTTTAAATATTTTTATATGCATTTTTTATATTTCATACACTAACGCCTGTCATCTAGCCCAATATAAAAAGCAAGAAGCCCATATTTATGTTATGAATACTAGATAAAATAAATTTTAGTTTTAAAAACTGTGACTGGAAAACAAAATATTATGTCTGACATGTCTGTTTTCATCGCATCATGGCGGCGGCCTTTGTTGTATTTATCGGCTACACTTCGAAATTTTCATTCGCAATGTAGGCCTAGCACGAGACGTGGACAAAGTGTGATGTGAGCGAGAGAAAATAATTTCTTTTCCCCCTAGGAGGTTTTGTCCACGTCCCGTGCTAGGCCTACTGTATCAACTAGAGATTCCCGATGGAGAGGAACGATCTTAGTGGCGTTTGTTTATCAAACCACTCTAGACTCGATAATGTTTATTCTAGATTTGTTGCTCATCTGTTTTTGTCCGGTATGGGTATATTGAGAGATCAACATATTAAACGTTTTATTACTTTTTTTGTTTTAGTCGTTGAGTAAACTAAAAGAACGCTACACATCCTTGTTCAATTATAACAAATCAGTTTCTAAACACTGTTTGAACTAAATCACTGATCATTACAGCGTAAATACAGTTTGACAAAAAGAGACAGAGCAGAGATTTAGTTATAACGGTGTTTTAGTTAGTGTTTTATGGATAAGGGGGTTAAAATATAACACTTGCAAATGACTGGGCCAGGCAATGTCCTAAGATGACAGGTTAAGTTTGTGTCTTAAAATAGTTTAACCCGTACAAGATCATAAGATCAGGAGCAAGCCTTTATGAATAGGTAAATTATGATATTATTTAACCGGGTTTTATTCAAGAATATTTTAGTAAATGAGCTATTCTAAGAACTATTATGTCATAATGATTTTCTCGTAGTTCTGAACCAAACGAAATTGAATAAATACATTTGGAAAAAAATATTAAGTAGGTATCATGTTAATGTTTTTGCTAGGTGGGCATTATTCAATGTGGTCGTCAGCGGGTGTTTATAGTAAACTATATTAAAATTTAGGCGATATTTAGCATTTCCCGCTAGTTAAAGTAATCTTTCCGTCATCGCCTAATATGACAAATTAATGTGTTTGTTTGGATAGATAAACTTATCTTTATCTTTGTTCCCTAGCGGGCAGGCAGAGGTTAATCAACACCCACGTTTCCCCAATTATGTTAGGCCCCATGTACAAGTGCCGTTGGCAAGCCTATTGCAATCTATCGGGCACGTAAAATGGGCGTTCCTCTTATAGGTACTAACCGGTATATTGGTATTTACTTATCTCTGTCCTTGGTAAGACACTTACGGGAGTTATTGGGGGGTGGTGACAATTGTATACTACCACATGGCGTAACAGGAATATTTTTATCTCATACTATAAAAATCTCATGTCAATGTTTGTGATTGAACTCCCCGGAGACGACTTAACCGATTTTAATGAATGTCCTTGTGTGTGATTGGTAGGCCTAGGAATAGTTTTAGGCCACCTTTATATCCCTAGGTGATAAGGGCAAAACAACTATTCGATTTTGATAGTTGGCTTACAACGGGAAGTGTAAAGGTTAGAGAAATTTCGGCAAGTTATTTGGCTGGTTGGCCGAGCGGTTTAGACACCTGCCTATATTGCAGTGGGCGGTTCAATTCCCGCATCAAGACCATAATTAAAATTTTTCGAACTTTTTGTAACCACCAAAATCTTTGTAGGGCAAAAGAACGTTTGCCCGGTCAGTTAGTATTTGTACAAAAGTGTTCCAGCAATAGCTGAGAATGTTAATTTCTATTCAACTTTTTCCCTAAACGCTTCGGTTGCTAATATGATTTGTACGCACTCTCCTAAATTATGCCTCGGGCCGAAACAGAAAAAACCTCGTGGGTCATTGATTAAGCTTGGATACGAAAATGGACCGGGGCTTTGGCAAAAAGAAATGGTGTGATATTCTGGATGGGATTGTTCGTGAAATCTATGATTAGAGAAGCCTTTGATGTCATATGAGGCGTATCACATTTTTAGGTATAAAGTCACAGATATTTATTTTCTTACGGTCGATGGTCCCAATTATGACGCGAAGAACTTACTTGACTTATATAATTTTAACTACATGCCCGACAATCAGAAGTATATCCTACACCTAGAAAAAGAGTAGCACAACTCCAAAAACTGTTTTTTTTTACTTAATAAAATAGTTGAAACTATTGTGTTTTGTTTCTCCTAAAGATTACCTAACAGTAATAGCTATACTATCTAACTTTAACTAAGTCTTAAGTACTAATAACAAAATATGTTACAACTTTTACAGAACTCTTGGCAAGCAAATAAACATTTGGTTTGATTTTGGAATTAGTATAGTAGGCATAAACATTCATATTCAATTTTTTTCATATATGTTTTTTTAGTAGGATAAACAATCGAACAGCGTTGGTAAAAACCCGTTTTTAATTGATCTGACCCTTCAATGTTATTTTTAGATTGTTTATTTATTTAAGAGCAAGTAAAAATTCGTTAGCGAATTTTTCATCATTGTCTCTGACGAGGCTCCGATTTCTTTCTTTTCAAAGAAAGTGCCCTCCATCTAGTTAGGTAAACATGAAACCTTTGAACTTCAGCGAAACCCATTACCTAAGAAATCGATGTTAATAAACAACTTGAAATTGCCTAATCCATTGCTTTTCCGGACAGATGCACCTCCACAAATTGCAGTAAGCCGGCAGAAATAGTACCTGTACACGATAAAAGATTAAGCTGTCTGGCCACATGTGCAGTTTTGATACAGAGTATAGAAACTGAACGAAGACAAAACCACGTATAAGTGTGCTGTGATCGCTTGTTAGGGGGCGATCGCTACAGGTGACGTCAATAGACCATTCCCAAGTACCTATGGCATTAAAGATGGTTTTGGTGTGTGAGTGTCTAACATATCCCCCAGGACCGGATTGAATGCAGTCCAGGAGCGACCAATCCCCTTTCCTTTGAAGGTTTTCTTTTAACATCTTCGAGCACAAAAAAATACCCTAGTACAAGCGGGAAGCGTGTGTGTGACCATTACTGGCTGCTGTCACGTATGAGCCGAAACCGCCTCAAACCAGTTCACCCAGTGGTCAATCTCAGGGCGTGCAGACACAACGTGACCACATGAGGTTTCCAGTACTCTGTGGTTTTGACGCAAAAGCCGCTCGTAATATCCGCCTAATATCGCACTGCTTCAGGGCTTGCTAGTTAGTGCCAATGTGCAGCATGTTACATTCGTATTGTAAATATGGCTCAAGATGAAAGGAAGTTTCTTAGGTTATTTGTGCGAATTGAACATTCGGTTATCCTAAATTTTGACATTTGTGTTCGTATGTAGCCAAGCTATAAAAAAATATGACTTCGCTTGATTTTTAATGATGGACGCAAGGTTGATCGCTGGCTATCAGCCATGAGGTCCCGGGTTCGAATCTTGGCAAATGTTTGTATGATGAGTTTTACATAATATATTTAATATATTATTTCCAAGATTTAAATATAATATGTATATTTATTCGGCATTTAGTCTGCGTAGCACAAACGCTTACGCTGATTATTCGATTTTAATTTTAACATTATATAAATGTTAGAAATTAACTTACTTATTTAACATTATATAAGTGTCTTGGGTGGCCGAGCGGTCAGGCACCTGCCCGGATAGCAGCGGACGCGGGTTCGATTCCCGCCTCAAGATCATAATTTTTCGAAATTCTTTTTCTAACCACCAAAATCTTTGTGCTTACGCTGATTATTTTAGACTTGATAATAGATGGTTTGCTCTCCATCTTCTTCAGGCGCTTAGTGTACAAGTGTACACTTGGCAATCTCCCTTAGATGACTTTTATGACACCCGATATGAGTAGGGACGTGCACAACCTACGCTATTTTCGCTCCCAGGTCACTATAAAGCCATAGGCCAGCAATGAAGGAAGGCAGAATAATTAATATCTATCAATAATGCCCATCTAATATTGCCATAATTGCTTAATTACCCAAATATAAAGATTTTAATGGTTAGAAAAATCTTTGTACTAATTTTTCTAACATTTATATAATGTTAAAATTGAAATCAAATAGTTTATAAAGCAAACCCAAGCTTAACCGAACGCACGGTATTTGTAAAAATATCTGCTTTGGAATGTTTGAAATTGATTTCTACATTGCGAGGGTACCCGTTGGCTTACAACGTGAAGTGTAAAGGTTAGAAGAATTTCGGCAAGTTAATTAGTATCTTGGGTGGCCGAGCGGTCAGGCACCTGCCCGGATAGCAGCGGACGCGGGTTCGATTCCTGCCTCAAGATCATAATTTTTCGATATTCTTTTTCTAATTACTAAAATCTTTGTACTAATTTTTCTAACATTAATATAATGTTAAAATTAAAATCAAATAGTACCCAAATATAAGCTAATAAACCGGACCTCAGCGCAAATAAAACTTGACAAAAGACCGTTTTCAGCCATTGTTAAGCTGTCCTTTTATGTTGGCAGCCATCAAGAAAACGGCATAAAGGAATAACAAGGACTCAGCATTTTTCCCAACCTTTACAATCTATTGTGGGGCTACTTACGAAGACATAATACGGGGACGTAGTTAATCTTTGACGTAAGACCCTCTAGGCAAAGACGGAGCAGCACTGATGTAAGTAACCAATTGAAATGTAACCCTAAAACTAAGTTCATAAGAATGAGAATGAAGTCACTGCTATGGGGTAGGTGCTGCCTGCCGCAGAGACCGATGAACGCAGAGAGTGATTGACAACGTTCCAATCCTGCTCAAAGTTTTGACACAAGTTTTTCAACCGGCCGTCTCCATGACACCACTGTTGTTGGTGATACCATCATCACAGCCCCTGTGAAAAATCCATAGGGCCTGGGCCCCAGAAGTGGGGCCTATTCCTTCCCTATGGCAGGAAGAATATTTGCAGAATGGGCCTTATCTCACCACGCTGGCCCAGTGCGGATTAGCATTAATGACTGCAAATGCAGCAGGACGTCGTGTATATAGGCATAGGATGCCATAGATGGCATAGGATGGCATAGGATGCCGTGTGGTGACGGCAGAGTAGAATACGATTGTCACCACCCCAAATCTCTCCCGTGGGTGTCGTACAAGGCGACTAAGGATAAATCAGTCGTGAGGAATGGGCAGCAGCGTTCCTCTTATATCACCTTGCAATGTACTGCGACTTTTGTGCCCGATAAATGGCAATAGGCTCGCCACCTATTACATGGTACCTAACATAATTGGCGAAATGTGGGTGCTTTTTCACCTCTGCCTACCTTTTCGGGGATATAGGCGTGATTTATCTATGTATGTATGTAATGCAGCAGGAGCTCGCTAGCGCGATGGCATAGCGCACTCGGCCTGCGATTGCGTAAACTAAGCAATGTCGCTAAGGCCGGTCATTGGATGGGGGACCAACATTTTATTATCTCGAGTTCCTAAGTGGTTCGGAAGGCACGTTAAGCCGTTGGTCCCGGCTGCACCTGCAGTTGTTAATATCAACCAACCCGCACTCGGCCAGCGTGGTGGTTTATGGCCCAATATATTATTCTATCCATAGGAAAGGCCAGTGCCTTAGCAGTGGGCCGGACAATAAAGGGATGGTGATGATGATGAGATGCATCAGGACCAATGGCTTAACGTGCCTTCCGAAGCACGGAGGAGCTCGACGTAATACCTTTTTGGTCACCCATCCAATGACCGGCTTAGCGAACATTGCTTAGTTTACACAACCGCAAACCGAGCGCGCCATGCTACTGCGCCCTCCATCATTAGGGACTCTCAACATACTTTTAGGTCGATTACGGGCAATTTCACGTAATTTTTTCGCTTTCTGGTCCGCATGGTAGGAAAGTTGCAAAAAATATATTTATAAAATCTATCTACGTTCTAACACCAGCTGTTTTTCGTAATACGCCTTCAGTTCACAGGATAATCTCGCAGAAAAGATTATACATTGGCCCTCCATTACTCAAGCCACGTCCCTCTACGTTAGACAAATTGTATTTGTTATTTGGTCGACATTTTAAGCATTCAACATTAAAGCCGGCAGCCGCCGTTTAATTTCTTTCCCTACGTAGCGCAGGAGCCCACAGAATATAAAGTATTAAAGCTAATTCCAATTTACTTTTAGCGTTTTAACGAAGTTATTTTGTTTTGAAATGCGGCGATTCCATTTCATAATTATATTAAATCGTCTTCCGTCAAGATGTACTCTGCCGCTCAATTGAAACTTGGTTTATACAAAAAAAAGATTTAAGTACATACAAAAAAGACCTTGACCAAAACTGTCGGTGAAAATACTAAAGAGTGAATTTTATAACAATCACACAAAACACTTGTGTCGTTTTTATAAAAGGCACTCTTTAGGACATAAACAGGCGTTTATATCGCCTCCTAAATACAAAAAAGATACAATTCAAAATTGAATTCTTGCAAGTAAGTCACATCGTTAGGAGACAATATGTTTGTAAGTGTTTTTCGAGTTGCGTCGCTCTTGTACTAAATGAGCGACTTTATATTAAATCTGTGAAGGGGTACGCAGTAATGTACCTATAATATTCGCACCCACATTCCGCCAACAATGTTAGGTCCCATTATAATACGAGGCGAGCCTATCTACTCTGTCTCGTTTATTGCAAATATTATATTCCCATTTATCATATAACCTTACATAAATTGTTCTATTTCCGTAACATCAATAAAAGTCTAGCTTCCTGCTATATGCAACCGTGGACTTGGAAATCCTTTAATAGATTACATACATACATACATAAATCACGCCTATATCCCCGAAGGGGTAGGCAGAGGTGAACTAGCACCCACGTTTCGCCAATTATGTTAGGTCCCATGTAATAGGTGGCGAGCTTATTGCCATTTATCGGGCACAAAAGTCGCAGTACATTGCTATTGCTATGTGGTATAAGAGGAACGCTCCTGCCCATTCTTCATCATTGATTTGTCCTTAGTCGCCTTGTACGACACCCACGGGAGAGATTTGGGGTGGTGACAATTGTATTCTACTATGCCGTCACCACACGGCACTAATAGATTACGAACATACATACCCCTTTGAGGATCATGAAGCGTCGCAGCATACATCTCCATTTATACAGCTGCCACTTCAGATCCTAGTATTTTTGAAAACATTTCTAATTTGGTCAGCGATTTCTTTTCTGAATCATCTTCTTAAAGCCCGATAATCCACTTTCGCACTATACAGTGGATTTTTTTAATTCGGAAGGACGTATAGGAACAAATCCTTAATTGATACAAGGAAAACGGTCCCAAAAACAATTAGATGTTTTTTCTTTCTGGCACGTCTCTGATTGGAACAGCATTAAGCCCGTATAGGCAACATCTGCAATCGTTAACGCAGTTACAGTCCTTTTTACTTTTGCTAATATGAAGACAGGATTACTGATGGGATGAAAGCCAAAGTGGAAACTACGCAAACAATTACAGGATTGCGCCTTAGCACTTATCTCTAACTTCAAATTTGATATTGCTTATCCCCGAGTGACTGTTCTGCCCCCGTTGCTTTCTGATGGAAGCCATTAAGTATATCGAGCGCCGTATACGTAGCAGTATTCACGGACGGACGCAAACGTCCATTGAATTATGGGAATGAATTTGCTATCACCTCTAGAATAATACGGGCACAAATGACGTACACTTACACTAAAGGAAGGCAGACGTATATTGACACCGACATTTCGCTAGCTATGTTACGTCCTATGAATTAGGCGGCGAAGCTATTATTTTTTATTTTATTTTCTTTGGATAGCTAACAGCTTACTTATTAACAATGTTAAATTATCAATAGTAACATTCTAAGAGCTATTACCAAGCTACCACATATAAACATTGTCAAATATCGGGTATGCAAACTGCAGTTTATTGCTAGGTGGCTTAAATACGAGCGCTCTCATCATTTCTCATGACTGTTTCAATCCTTAGTATCTTTGTACCTTCAACACCAGAGGGAGAGATTGGTGGTGGTGACAATTGTATCCCGATTTACCGTCGAAACACGGTTTTGTGTGTTGGTACGATGTCGATGACCATGGTGAATCAAAGTACCTAAGTGATGCCTGTTTGTAATTGAAACGGCCAGTTTGATGAAATGTTCAGATGCACAGTCATATTGTCGGCCAAAAGTTTGTGTGATAATCCTAATGTAGATACAGTCACAAATTAAACAATCATATTTGAAAAAGCTATTTATTTTCTTCAAGAGATACGCTAAATACATCAGTAGAAGTAGGTACTTGGTACAAGTTTTGGTACAAATGTTTCTATTAAATGAAATTGTTCTAAAATTATTTACAGTGTAACTCAAAACGTACGTACACGTGCTTACGTGCTTTTACAAATCATGTTATGTTAGTATACCGATTTTTACATACAAAATTACATTAGGATACGTCATCATATACACAAAAAATTATTCTTTAATAAAATTTATACTTAATGGTTCTAAATAATAAATAAATTAAGATTTTTTTATTTGGGCTTATCTTTGACAAAAATATCAGAAGAATGATTTATAATATTTAAAGTACAGCAAAAACATTTTTTATAAACATCTAAAAGTATCAATAATACGATTACGATTCACTTATATTAATTTTGGAATGAAAATGTACATTCAAAACTTCAGAATTCAGATGACAAATAAAAAACGATGGTGAAATTGTATAATATTCAAAGGAGAAATAAGAAAATATTACCCAGGAACACTGTTTAAGACAACATTTAAAAATATAGTTACTACTCAACTATCCTACACGCTCATAAACATAGAGCATTGTGTAGATTATTATAATAATAAATAAAAAAGCAGTAATTTTATTTGAACATGGTGTTGTACAGAACGTTGCACAATCTAATACACGGTCAAATAAAATTGCTATTGCAAATACGACGCCTTATGTCCACAAGGCTGGACATGGATGCGAGAATAAAAATTAAATAAGTATTAAGCGGTTGGTCCCGGTTGAATCCATATAATATTTTGAACTATATCCACAGAACAGGATGATAATGATAGTAAAAAACCTCTAATTAAATTCTTACCCATAAGTAACGGTGACAATAATGATGGATTTTTTAAAATGTTGATCAATTTAAGATTTTTCATCACTTTACGACCGGCATAGTTTATAATTATCACTACAATGCATCATACATAGCAAGATAAAATGCAAGTACAAACTTTTAGAAATTCCTCTCATAATTTACAGTACATTATACATTACAATATCCTTTCATAATTTACATAAAATTTAATTATACTCATCACCAATCAACATTTACCTAACTAGTCATATTTTTGTCTTTTTTTGCTTACGCGTACATTAAACTACTATGCACACTAATTAAAGGAATTATTTACATGCTAGGTCCTCTATTTATCTTTTAATGCACTTATCTTCACCATCCGCTATGAGGAAGTCATTCGTATCCCTGATAGTCATACAGGTAGTCGTGACACCATCGCCGTTATTCCTAGATAGTATGACGTTGCTTTTCTTCTTAGTGCTTCCGTAATCGTAGTTTGAGATCACTACACTCTCTGTCGGATTCCTGCAATAGTTTGTAGAACAATTACTGCTGCATGAGATTTATTTGTGACAAAACGTATATTTTTAAGCAGTGAGGTCAAACATTGGTTTCAAGTCATTATTACTGACGTTTACGAATCGGATAAATAAATCTTATTGTTATGTGAAATAGTTGCGATTGACTAAGAGAATGGAGTTACAGTTTATTACGCATAGAACTCGCGTGTATCTGTTGCTATATTCCCAAAATTTAGTTGGTAATGATGATTAATCAATAATTGAGATACTTATGAAGGATAGCCCTTAAGTTCTGATACAGAAACTAAAATAAGTTTAGTAAGATTTTCTTTAAGAGTGTACCTACTCAGAAAAGACGATGACCAACAGAATATGGGCTCTTTGAACTCAAAGCTGTAGAGGGTCTTATGTTAGCAATATTCTGGGAACGAGCACAGAAACAGCGGACACACAAAAGATTCCTTTGCATCGAAGTGCTCTTTGACTTGCCTCTCTAAAAGATCAGATAAAACAGTGTACATCGAAGTTTAATATTATTTACTGGTAGGTAAATGTAATGACTTTAATTTTGTTCGTGAAATGTATTTAATTTTCACAGTTAAGAAATAATTTCGAACTGAATTAGACGATAGGCTATTTTCAACGGTGATCACAAAGAATTTCATAATATCCTTTTGACATAACATTCATTTTTCATTCATTCATTTCATTAACATTCTTTTGGGATTGGCATAGTTAATCTTTTCTTCCATACTCTCCAGTCTATCCATCTCTTCTACGGTCTTTCTCTTCCTTTCCATCACTCAACACTCATGTTCATCACTCTTTTAGTCACATGGATTTCGTTTCTTCTCATAACATCACCTATACCACCATCATCATCATCATCTATACCAATCCGAATAATATCTTTTATCTTTTCTGTAAATGGTTTAACTTTCAAACTTCCTCTTAAATACTCATTCCTGCCTACATTATGATTACAAAGACAATGTAATGCCAATTAAGTACAGATACCTATTACACCGATGTCGGTGGGTGCTTCTGAAAGAGGTTTCACAGATGGCGGTCCTGGACAGCCTGGAGCTGCAAGTTGGATGGAGAGTGCTGCGGCGGCAGCAGAGGTACCGGTTGAAATGCTGCCTGAAGACGCCGCTCACGCAGTACAGCGCCACGGGGTTGACACAGGAGTTCAGAAAGCTAGAGGAAAACAGAAAGCAAATACAAGATGCTAGTGGCTTAGCGCGCTCGCCCTGCGATTGCGTAAACTAAAACTAGAGCCCACCAACACTTAAACGGGCGATTATTACGACACCTGCATCTCTCGGGTTTCGCTTAAGTTTTATTGCCAACCAATCTTGAAAAATTGAGTCACCAGGGGAATAGCTATACATTCATAAGGTTAAACTGTTATATATATATTGTATATAATTGACTTTTTGTGAGTTACAATGGCATATCACTACATGTAAAATAAGATTTTATACGATTATGTTGTAACTCAGACATACAATCGTAAAATGTATGGTAGTGAATATTTCAGTGAGAGAGTTTTTTCCGAACATAAAATTGTATCTCGAGATACAATGTAATATTTATAATGGCTTTCTTAAATAATGATCTTTTTTTATTAATTTTTTCTATAGCAGGAATAAGATTGTAACTAAAAACTGTCAAAAAGTGAGTTACAATGTTGTTCCTTGCAGGTGTCGATTACAATAAGTTTTTGACATTTTACCGTATAAAATAAACTGTCAAAAACTGACGGTTGACGGATCTTTTAATCGCTTGTTTTACGTCTTGGTGAACTCGGGCCTTAGTAACATTCGCTAAGGCCGGTCTATTGATGGGTGTCCAGTAATATTTTATCTCGAGTTCCTCCGTGCTTCGGTAGGCACATTAAGTTGTAGTTAATAATAATATCTATTTTTCCATCCACAGGGAAGGCATAATGCCCCAGTAGTGGGGAAATCAAAAGGGTTGGTGATGCCTTTGTAAAATCCTAAAGAAACTATGTGAGAACGTTCTAGAATAATGTAAAGTGACAATGCTCTGGAATCTGAATCTCAAATGTTTTATTTCAAGGTCCGAACTCGATCTGTGTGTAGTCCTAAAAGAAATATAATATTTAAAAAAATACAGTGAGTCCCTTCTTACCTGCTGAGGGACACGATTTCTCCATGAATAATATATAATTATGTATCCCTCTGTACCTGCTGAGGCACTGGCCTTCTCTATTAACGATATAGGTATGAATCCTGTCTGGGTTCGCACATATAAAGTCTGTAGAGGCAGTTTTGATCACTCATCCAATGATCGTTTTTTATATTTTATATTTTTATGCTATACAGGGAAGTTCTTGCCCTTCATCTCACCTTCACTTCTTCACCTGTAAGTCCTGAAACCCTCAACCACAGAGAGGCTTGCTATCTTATCACAATTGTCGGAATACAATAATGCAGTGAACGGCATGACGGTAGGGGCAAACTTTACTATTACCTATTACATATTACATATTATTAACTATTACATACACTCATGAATCGTCAAATAAATAACATGACGGCCGCCTTGGTCGAATGCTCAGATTGCTGGGTATTGGCCAAGAGGTCCCGGGTTCGAATCCTGGTAGGGGCAAACTTTGTGATGACCACAAATATTTGTTTCCGAGTCATGGTTATGTATATGCTTATGTAGTATATTTTCAACGTTTATATACATAATTATACTAAAAATATGTCCGTCATCTAGTATCCATAACACAAGTGCTTAGGCTACTTACTTTGGGCTAGATGATAGGTGTGAGTGTAAAAATATTTATTATTATTATGGCGACAGACTTTGATAAGATGGTGGTAGCTGGACAGGCGGATTTGAAAGAAGTCTTACCACCAACTAAACCGAGAAGTACCAGAACTAACCTGTCAAAGTTGTTGTCGCGCGCACCAACTTTGACAAGTTGGTAGCGCAATCGCAGAGCGAGCGCGCTAGCAATGATCTACCGATTTTCTCATAATATTATATTGTCTTATGATATTTGTTATTAAAATGTATTATGACATTAATAGTAGATAATGCACATACCTCAAACAGAAGCCGATGATCCTAAGAGCGTGAGTCCAGTCATTGTAGTCGCTCTGAGCAGTCGGTGAGAAATGGTACCACAACTCAAAAGCATGGTGCGGCAGAAAACATACGAAGAATACTGTAACAAAAATATTTAGCTTTAAAACGAGAATAATTTGGATACGTTAAAGAGTTGTTAAAGTGACTATACCTCCTTTTTGTATAGATAAACAATGCAATAAATGTATTATCAATTTTGAAAATATGCCTCATTATTTGATAAATAAAAAATATAAAAATATAAGTGTAGTTCCTAAAGCAACATCTAGCCATTGATAGATTGATAACAATTTTTTTCAATTATCAAATCACGAAAAATTGATACAAATTAAAGCCTTGAGGGCGCGTAGCGACGTACACGTTTTCTAAACTCTCGGATTCGCGCGTTGATACTATTTTTACTCCTATGCTACTTAAAGCTTATTTTCGTAGAGTTGGTGTGTTGGTAGGTACATTTTGAAATAAGTTTTGTATAATTATATTAGAACTCAAAATTGCAATAACCCTTGACAAATCAGTGCATGCGCGCTTTGGTACGCAGTCTAAAGCAATTCGAACGAACATCTAACCATTGATGAAATAAACTAAAGCGCAATTGCAATTTAATCATACTTATGTCTACTTTATTTCAAACACTTTAAGGTTCAACATCGAATAGAGAAATGAAGACAATTCTGTACAGCCGGCCATGCTACTAATTTTGAACTTTAAGTTTAATTTATTCTTTGTCAAAGAAGTCCTTGTATAGTTGTTAAAGAAGCAATAATTCGTTTTATTGCGCGTCGTCTTTTACGAACGCCGTTTAAGAGCCTTGTTTTAACAAGAATACTATTGGGGGGTACACGGAATCGAGACACTGGCATCCTTTAAAAGGAGGATATTGAAGTAAACAACAATTAAACATTCAGAAATAACATACTATGATCTTTAAAAGCCCTTTAATGTCCCCACTGCTGGCAGAGGCCTTGCCCACGGATGGAGTAACATAAGAAGAATGGGCTATAACCCACCACGCTGTTTCAGTGCGGATTGGTGGGTATTAACTACCGCAAAAGCAGCCGGAACTTCCAAATCACGTAATATAGGGGAGAAACTTGAGTTATTTTATATGTTTGCATCCTCGAATATTGCTTAGTCGTAAACAATCGCAAGCCGAGTGCGTTAAGCCTCTCCTCAGAAAATTATAATATAATTCCATCAAAAGCGTCTCTTATATCACAAAATTATTTCACTAGGTTATTATGTTTGATCAATATAGGATTATTTTCATGCTAGACAGGGAAGCTCTTACCTCTTATCTCACCTGATGGTAAGTGACGATAAGTGCCGAAGATGGTATCGAGCTTCACCTAGAATCCTCAACCACAGAGGGCGTTCTTATCACGAGGGAGATCTTATCACACATTGTCGGAACACAATATTGCTTATAACATTATTATTACCTATGGCGACAGATGTTTTTATTTTATATATTACACACCCAGATAAGAAGGGTCAACCTCCGAAATAAATGGCTGAATTAAACCCAAACAGCCTGAGGCTTTTCTCGTTTCAATTAAAGAATAAATAGAGGTTAACTCTCTTCTTGGCATCTGAGCATTTATCACTCGACCGCTTTCAAGTTTCTGTGCGGCGTTTGAGTAAATTAAAATTACTGTTTGTCATTCGCCGCGAGAGTTTGGGTAAGAGGGGGAAAGGCGTGGACATGACAAGCCTAATGCTGTTCTAAAATCCGAGCGGCAAGTAAATCATTAAAGGAAATACGTGTTTCGCCTATGTCATACAAAAACTACACAACTCAAAGACATCTACTAAAGAAAATTGTAGTTAGAACAAGTTCGAAAAATTGGATATAGCCTTGATGCGGGAAGCGAAACCGTGTCCTCCGCAATCCGGGCCGAAGCGTGTTATATTTATAACTATAATGTTCAAATATAAACAAAAATAATAATCAACTAAAGACATTTAAATACAGTGTGTTCTAAATTTATTTGAGGAGCTCGATAGCGTTTGGCCTGCGATTGCGTAAACAAGCAATGTTCGCTAAGTCCGACCATTGGTGACCAAAAATATGCCATCTTGAATTCCTCCGTGCTTCGAAAGGCAAGGTTGATCTGGGTTGCGTCTTCATTCCCACTATTTAGCACTGGACCAACGTGGTGGATTATAGCCCATTCTCCCAATATTCTTCCATCCATGAGCGAAAGCCTGTGAGAGCAGTATGCAGTATGCTAGCGATTATGATAACGATGAAGAGACTAATTTTTGCTAGTAGTAGTAGTTTGATGAGCTGACATGTTACGTGCCTACTGTGACGCAACATTGCATGATGCCATTGACAATGTCTATGCAATATTGCGTCACTGGCATTTTATGTGTTAATGAGTTAATGTACCTCTTTTGTATTTAATAAGCAGTATAGACGTCGTGGCCATATCGTAGAATTGATCACTTCATGATGTGGCCGATCATTTCATGAAATGGTTGCATTTCATGAAATGGCCAGCTAAAACTGACCATATCGTTGAAACGTCAACGTTTGATGATATGTCCATCCACGTATGGGCATATCATTACTGTAGTAAATGTTTGGTATTTCTACGTTGCGCTCGTTTTTTGAGTGGCTTAAAACGTAAAATTCGAGTAATTTGATGTCGTAACGATATTTCACTTCACTTTTATCTTCCATTACAACAATATTATTAGTTTGTATAATAGGATAATTGTCCGCCGCCATGATGCATCACAAAAATAAATCGAAATAAGCGCCTCTTACGGTGGTTAATGTAACTATTTTACGATATGATTAATAATGTTTGGCCATATCATAAAATAGCCATGCGTTGAGCTGTTCATATCGTTAAACGTTGTTTATTCATTGATCAGGCTAGACCATTATCATGATATGGTCAGTTTTAGTTGGCCACTTTATGAAATGCCACCATTTCATGAAATGGTCGGCTACATCATGAAGTGATCAATTCTACGATTTGGCCACGACATAGATATTAGAAATAAAACAACTTTTTAGCGGGTGACTAAAGATGACAGGTCATCTTTAGTCACCCGTGACCACGGCCGCTGTAAAGTGATCGAAACGTCGGGATAAATAATGCAAAACATCTAAATATACGCGAGTCTAATCCGTAAAAGTTGTTTTATTTCAAATGTGTAGTGCTCGTGCAAATATAAGAGAACATTAAGTATAGATATTATTTTACATACAAATATACTCTCATATTTTATTCTATCTATAATCTTCCATCCATATAAAAGGTCCCAAAGCCCGTACCTTAGCACTGGGGACAATAAAGGACTTATGATGATAATCATGACACAAACACTCATAAACAATAAATCGTCCGCTTTTTGTCCCCTAAAGGCTTTGTGACTATTCACAAAGTTTTACTCAGATTGCCTACTTATTACGGGTGTTAGGTATACAGACCATTCATCATGGACTGGACTTCTCAAGTTGACGAATCATAATAAATACTACTTGACTTACTGCCGCACTCCGAGACGCCACGTTAACGAGTACTAAATACAAAAAAAATTACAATCAAAATTAGTCGCTATTCTAGTCGTGTCGTCTATATTTAAATGGAATTTTTGAACATTAAGTTCTTTTTTTTTATTAACCTTAACTGCCGCACTCAGTGACATCAATTAACTTTAATGAGTATTTAATGTCAAAAATGTTCATTGAAATCTAGACCATAGACCCGGCAAGAATAGCGACTAGTTTTGAATTGTCATTTTTTGACATTAAGTACCTAGTCATCAACGTTATTTGACGTCTCTGAGTGCGGCATTTAAGTTGTTATAAAAGTTAATTGACGTCTCTGAGTGTGGTAGCGACTCCGCCACCCTTGAACTTCTGCAGCAATCATTCTGCGACCCGACCTAAATAATATCCAAACTGGAATGGTATCTTCTGCTAGGTGAAAGTCTTTCGACATACTGCCTACCTTTCCATGCTGGAGCTCACCAATTAAAAGATAACCTTTTTGACATTTTATCGTATGGAAGAACTGTCAAAAACTAACAATTATCTGATAATTGTTAGTTTTTGACAGTAAAGATTCGCTTGTTTTACGTTTTGGTGAACTCGAGCCTTAAACTGGAAATACGCCTAGAGTATGACGTATTGCAATTCTACAACTAATTGTTAATTGTTTAATTATCCACACACTCGCTATCGTTTTGCCTTGGACTTACACTCACACCTATCATGGCGTAAGTAGCCTAAGCACTTATGTTATGGATACTACAGGGTGAATTTGAAATCGGTCGACAAAATTTTATAGGACATTTTAACCGCTATAATGATCGCTATAGTAACATTAAAAATTGTAATGAAACATTAAGTAATTATATACAAGAACGCAATTATTAGATTTATTAGTGCCGGATAGCAGCGGACGCGGGTTCGATTCCCGCCTCAAGATCATAATTTTTCGAAATTCTTTTTCTAACCACCAAAATCTGTGTACTAATTTTTCTAACATTTATATAATGTTAAAATTAAAATCAAATAGTTTATAAAGCAAACCCAAGGTTAACCGAACGCACGGTAATTGTAAAAATATCTGCTTTGGAATGTTTGAAATTTATTTCTACATTGCGAGGGTACCCGTTGGCTTACAACGTGAAGTGTAAAGGTTAGATGAATTTCGGCAAGTTAATTAGTGTCTTGGGTGGCCGAGCGGTCAGGCACCTGCCCGGATCGCAGCGGACGCGGGTTCGATTCCCGCCTCAAGATCATAATTTTTAGAAATTCTTTATCTAACCACCAAAATCTTTATATTAGCTTTTTATTTTGTAAATAGATCGTTGCTTGTAAACGTCTTTGAAAAACTTTAATAATAAGAGTTCCACAGGGAATTCGTTTGTATCTGAGATATCATCCGGTTACCCCAGACTTTCCATAAATCTGTTATCAATGGAAAACAGCAGTAACAGTGGAAAGCAAAATGTTACAGAACAAACATTGAATGTATTACCGCACCGTATAGATAACAAATCACTTGTGCTAAATAAAAATGTCGGGAATAAACATTCCGATTTATCGAAGCGAAAATCAGAAATGTGAGATTTCATTTCAGAACGAATATATTATTTGACTGTTTGTTTGCCACTTGACATTGAATGTTGGGACTCGAAATAATTTCGCTCAACTTGACAATTAGTACCACTATTTAAATTGGCTCAAATGAAGAATTTCGACTAGGTACCAAGAAAATGGCAGGTATTTAGTATTGTGTGTGAAAGCATCGATTTATTTAGGAAAATGCACTCTATTCATCAAGGAACTAGTATGGATTACAATAATTAATTACGGTTCTTTAAAAAATATCTAGAACACAAATTCTAAGTTACATGACCAAACGTATATTTCACTACAAGAAATATCTATAGAAATCTCTGTCAAACCAATGATACAAAATTAAATACGTTGTACAGGAACAAAGGCTCAAAATTTCTCAACAATTACGACATTTTCACCGACGGCCTTTCTAGAGGTCAACAGTAATTAAACCAAATAAAGATTCAAGTGAGAATTTCAATTGATATTAGTTCCATGAAAACTGTACCTACATTCTAAAATTATCCGCCAACCCTAATTTCGCTTAAATTTTACCCAAAGTATTCGTATTTGGGTGCTGAATCAAAAATAGTTACGTACAAAGTTTCGAAAGGATCAACCGGAAATTGTTGGCATATTGAAAATCGGTCGCGTTGAGTCTAATGAGAGCATGATTATAAGACAACTTACTTAATTTACTGGATTTTACTTATTTACCGACCCTACTAAAGTAGGATAAGGGCTTGGAGAAGAAGACGAAGTGGAATAACTTACCAATAACAAAGATGAGGACCATACACGCTACTGATTTCCTCGCTTTGGCTTGGGCTTCTCCCTGCCCTCCCTGTAGTGCCCCTGGCATCTCTCTCGTGCTAGCCAACAGCCTTTGTGCCATCAGGGAATAGAAGAAAGCAATAACCAGCAAAGGCAATGCGTAATAAATGATCGCTTTTCCCAAGGTCATCCATCTGCAACAAAATAAAAACGTACAAAAATCACGCTTAAATCCCCGAAGGCGTAGGTAGAGGTGTTAGTAGCTAATGCTAGGTTCCATTTTATAATAGTGGGCGAGCCTATTGCCGTCTATCGGTCACTTAAAACGGAGAACATTTACAAGGTGGTAGAACAGGAACGCTGCTCGTTCATCATGACTTTTTTAACCCGTAGTCGCCTTGTACGATACCCGCTTGGGGCTAGTGACAATTGTATTATGCTTTGCTGTCACCACACAGCTGGGAATAAAAGGGGGTTTATTTTTATTTTTGTTGTGAAAATCGATGCTCTATGTGTGCTGTCGGCAATTTATCGGTTACCTACCCCAAATTTATCAGCTATTTTTTATGCGAGACAGGGAAACTCTTGCCCTTCATCTCACCTGATGGTAAGTGACGATAAGGGCTGAAGATGGAATCGAGCTTCACCTGGAACCCTCAACCACAGAGGGGCTGGCTATCTTATCACACATTGTCGGGACACAATAATGCTGTTAACATTATTATTATGGCGACAGATTTTGATAAGATCCTACCACCAACCAAACCGAGTAGAAATTTGTACCCCCTTGGGGATCGAACCCGGGACCTCTGGATCTTAATTCCGGTGGGCGAACCCCTATACCACGGAGTCGGTTAAAATGCTTACTATAAATCATAAATCTATAAATTGTCGAGAGTCACCTAGTATTGGGTTGAATTAACGATAGTAAATTATCTAAAGTGTTGGTACTGTCGTGATTTTGGGAGCTATCTCTAGAAAAAAAAAACATCATTTATATCCCTTCATACCCAACGTCATATTTTTCTATAAAGACAAGATTTACAAATCTTGCTTCTGAAATATCCTACCGCTGTAGCAATCTTATTCGTTAGAGCGATCCATGTTCTTGAGAAGTTAAGACAGTAATTTCTTTTTCAGTTCATTCTACCGTTGAACCGCTCAAAGACAGTGACAAACAAAGCTCTGGGAATTGTTGAAAAATTGGCGTGCCTTTCATATTGTCGTGTAATCGCTTTGGACAACTTACATAGTGCCTGAAATCGGCGTCCTATTGAATGTGCCAGAATCATATGTTTGTGACAAATTACACTGCCCGCTGGCTACATCCATTACGCATAGGGTCATCAGTCTGTTGCGAAGTTATTAAAGGTTTTGAGCGACTTTTTTACACTATTCCTGCTTTAATTATTTTTTACAAATGTAGCGACTAGTTGAATGACTTTGGATGACAAGTCAGTTTTGATGATTCAAGTGAAAATGAATCCCTAAAAGATTTAATGAGATTGGATGAATTAAGAGACTATGGAATTTATACTTTTCCGTGAAAGTTGCGATGTTGGAGATTGAGTAGGTATCATTCAGACTGTTTTTATTCAATGTATTTTTATTTTTTAACCCTTAGTTGTTTAGAGATCCTTATGGGGGAGGCTTGTGCCCAACAGAGGGCGTATCTCGGATAAGATAAATGATGATGATATATTAATAAGTATACACCGAGAGTTTTTATTTCTCTCAATCGTGTCCTTGTATACATATTAGACGTATGTAAGAATAAAATTGTTAATTTAATTTAATTTACCGGCACGTAAGTTGAACCCAAATGACGGTCGTCAGCGCAGGTTTATTTGAAGGAAAAGTGTCTGAGCTACATTTGGAACCCGCAGAAGTGTGTATCCCTACGTTGCTATGGTTACAGACCCCCGTCACACCTCATACAGAACCTCAATAACTAATACCTGAAAACATTTTAGTGCGCTGAGCATAGATCAATTTATGTGCCGGGTATCTAATGAAAGTTTTCTTTGTATTTATCTCAACTCTAAATGAAGTCATGACGGTGTTACCCGAAAAGCAGTATAGTCAACACTTTATGATGCAATGACCAACATTTGCTTAGCGATCGATAGCCGAGGTTCATTCCCCATCACAGCACAGCCCCAAATACATTAGCAACAAGTTACAACTGGCGCCGAGTGGATTTAGCGTCAGGTGCTCGTATTTGCAAGTTGCGACCAAAACTAGACGTAATAGAGTTGGGAATTACTTCGGGTAGTTCGGCCATCCGAACGGGTAGGGGGTGCAATAGACGATGGTGACGTTCTCGTGTATCTGTATGGTGACCGTGTTGGAAAAAAGTGCTGCTGGCACCGCGAAGATAAGCGCTGCCGCCCATATGATTGTGGCGCACACCAACGGTAGCTTCCGCAGCTGAAACAAAAATGCATGTTAAAAACTTCTCATTTTAATCAATATACCTATCAAGGATATAAATATAAAAGGAAACGAATAAATATAATTTTATTTTAGTTACACTAACACCAATAATTTAGGAAAAAGCAAATAGCATTAGCAGTTGTGTTATGGATCTAGTATCCGTATATGACGGACTTTTGATATCGATATGAAAATGAAAATGAAAATATATGAACATAACTATTTGTCCCTACAAAGATTTGAACCAGGACCTCTTAGCCAATAGCGATAAGACCATTCGCTCAAACCGGCCGTAGAATATTCATAATTACATTAGGTACCCAGAGACCGTTGGTGTCGAATCTTGGCGATAAAACCTAAGCGAAAACCGTGAACAGCATGGGTCGGAATGGTGTCATCTGTATTCACTGTCTACTCGCCCTTTCTATCGCTTTTATATGCATTTATTCATCACTAGCTTTTCCGGTGTAATGGATGACATGAATCAAAATGGAGTGGATGGCTATATAACGTCCATAATATCCGTAATATAATCTATACTAATATTATATAGCTCAAGAGTTTGTTGGTTTGGTTAGTTGAACGCACTAATCTCAGGAACTACTGAATCAAATTGAAAAAATATTTTTTATTGGATAGTCCATTTATCGAGGAAGGCTAGGGAAAGCTATTTAGGGAATTTAATTAGGGAAGGCTATTAAGTAACCGACATAAACGCGAGCGAATCCGCGCGCGACCACTAGTGGAAGGTAAATAAACTGGAAACAGAGCAAGAAGGTGATGATGACGATGACATAATTATATAGCACATAATTACGATACTCGCAATTGCATAACTAAAGTGGTATTGAGGTAAATTTATTTTAGAATTCCATAATTGTAGGTACATATATTATGCCTATTTATCACGCCTATTTATAACCGAAGGCAAGGCTTGGCAATAGGCATGATGACTAACTTTGAAAAACTACACCATTATGTTCTTGTCTACTTTACCCAAAATAAATTATATTTTTGTAAAAACCCCTGATTTTGATAGACAAAAACGTGTTTTGAATTATGCAATTTAAAATTTTCCGCCAAGGTGCCAAAATAGCAATGGCGTCTGTGTGACGTCACTATACCGTAAAAAGGCCAGTTTCTATATTAAACTAGTGAATTTGGTTGGCATATAAAATGTCAAAATGGCGATAACTTTACAATGACGTCACGCGGCGTTTTAGCAAATATGGCGGATTGCTAGGTTTTGTACTTTTATTTTTATAAAATAAATATCAATCACAAGTATACTCTGACAACAAGTGACTATTAACCAAGTGACTATTATCCTAAATTATTTTTATAAATCATTATATCAGTGATTCTTTGTTAGTGTCATCATCCCTATTAAATTAAATTACATGCAACAGGGACGAGCCTATATCAATAAGGCACGTAAATCGCGATATTTAACTATTAGTAACAATTTTAGTTACTAATGTACTTACATAAATCACGCCTATATCCCCGAAGGGGTAGACAGAGGTGAAACTAGTACCCACGTTTCGCCAATTATGTTAGGTCCCATGTAATAGGTGGCGAGCCTATTGCCATTTATCGTAATAGGTGGCGGGCCTATTGCCATTTATCGGGCACAAAAGTCGCAGTACATTGCTATTGCTAGGTGGTTTAAGAGGAACCGTTGCCCGTTCTTCGGCAACGGTTCCTCTTAAACCACCTTCGCTTCGCTGCTGCCCGTTCTTCATCATTGATTTATGCTTAGTCGCCTTGTACGGCACCCACGGGAGAGATTTGGGGTGGTGACAATTGTATTCTACTCTGCCGTCACCACACGGCACTTACTTATGGTTAAATATTAGTCTGATATTGTTACTATTGATTAAATATCAGTCGGATATTAAAAGATTAGCAACTCTTTTTAACAATTGGTTGAGTTAACTATGCATCAAAAAACCGGCCCTTACTGCCGCACTCAGAGACGTCAATTAACTTTAATTAACAGAGACGTCAATTAATTAACTTTTTCAAATCTAGACCATAGACCTGGCAAGAATAGCGACTAGTTTTGAATTGTTATTTTTTGACGTTAAGTACTCATTAACGTTATTTGACGTCTCTGAGTGCGGCAGTTAGTCACCTTATACAACACCTGCGGAAGAGATTGGGGGTGCTGACAATATTGTATTCTGCTCTGCCGTCAATTATTGTGTAATTACACCTCTGCTTACCTCTTCGGATATAATAAAAAGGCGTGAATTAGGTATTTTTTTAAACATTGTACGATTTTCCGATATGTTTGAATCTTTTTTGACGTTACTTTCCAATATTTGTTTGGAAAATAACGTCCCAAACCGGATGCTAATAATAAATTTGTTAAATCTAACTAGGCTATCGCCCGGATTAAAACCTTTAAAGTTAATGAGTGTCAAGATAAGACAAAAGGGGGATACGCTTCCTTTTTGAAACAATTAAGATAGCATTAAATCAATGTCAGAACTTCGACACTATATTCTAAATCCTCGTCTTTGTTTGTAACTACGACAAGACGCACGAGCTATTTCAATGTTTTAATGACAAGGGTCATGTTTAAGCTAGCGCAAGCCTAGTGCAATCTGTAATGGGGACTGAACATCCGAATAGTTCTGTAAATTAGATTTACCTACATTAAATCGTTTTATAAGCCGTGTGGTGACGGCAGAGTAGAATACAAAGTCAAAGTCAATGTCAAAATTCATTTATTCATATCTGGTATGATTACAATACACTTATGAATCGTCAAGACGTTTTTTCTTGGACACAGGGGTTTTCGGTATCTAGTACCGAAAACCCGTGTGTCCAAGAAAAAAAAATAGTGGAAAAAAAACAGTGGAGTGCGCAGCATGCCTCAGTCTGTAATGATAGGTCTCCCAAACCCGCCCACGCCCCGATCCGCAACGAAGCGCCGACCCTGCCGCGTTCAATACCAAGATGGTACTAAACGCATCAGGGCCCAACGCTCCGCTAGCAGAACGGCACGCAAGTAGGCTGTAGAGAAACCCACCATTGTCAACGAGTTATGACATTGCAGGTACATTGTAAATTATGCACCAAATACAATCCCACAACTCGCCAATCACATAAACCGAAACATGCCGCGCACTACCAATCAACCCCCCATCCCCCACCCTACCTATACGGACACACAAGTTTTCAATATCTAGCTAAAAATCTACGCCATCCGTTCGTAAGCTACCGGGAGGCCCTGTTCTGAGAAGAACGGGCAAGAAACTCAGTCGGGTATTTTCCTCCCTTAGTTACATATATAATATATAATCTAAATTCAATGAAAATTTAATGAAAGATGTCAATAGCTTTAACGTCAAGTAATAATAATTAGAGTCACAATTTCTGAGGCTATCAAAATCCTTCATTACAGACAGAACAGCATATTAATCATCGATTATATAAAAATAAAAGTTATTTATTCCAAACATCCTTGTCATCTAGATAATCCTGAATTTTATAGTATCCTTTTGCCATTAGTACTTTTTTACATAAGGCTTAAATTTGTGTTGAGCAGATTAATGTTAAATGCAGATTAATGTTTTCATGCATGCTCGTCGGGTTCGGGTACTCTAGACCAGGCCCTTCTTTAATAGACTTTCAACTTGACTATGAAAGACCCGCCTAGGCCTTCTCCTTCCCATTTGTCCATTCAAATAAACCTTTTATAAGAAGAAGACTAAAAACAATGCAGCGGGAGAAAGGCGTGCTATAAGTATATCCACAATACTCCTTGTGTGTTGGAGAAATGTCTCTATTCTGTAGAAGAATTTTGCAATATTACATACTAAATTGTGTCATTATTACATATTATAAACTATAACTAATTTTAAACAACCTTTGCCATTGTTAATTTGTGACATTATTATTATTTTTTCATTTCTTGATGTTGACATTTATTTGAACTGCAATGTATAATTAATTCGAGTGTTATTCAACAGTAAATAGGACATTGTAATCTTAATTTTAATATTTATAATGTAAATTCCACACAATGTATGTTGTTACGAATAAAGAATTTGAATTTGAATAATTATGCAACTTTAACATTAAGGAACATTAATAATAATACAAAATTTAGTCAAGTTAATAATCCAGCTCTGCAAATCAGGGAATAATATGTGTTATTAATATGTAGGTATGCATAAGTAATTATACATAATAAAGGGCCGCGTTCATTTGATTAATTATTATTCCACCATGTAATTATTATCGACGGAAGTAAATTGCAATACGAGACAGGACGGAGAATGCCCTTAGGGAAATACTTCCCTCTAGATGATCATCATTATCAAACAGATTAATTAGTGTAATGCTTGTTCCGCAAATTCTGTCGCAGTACACTCACAAGATGACGATATTCAATTAGCGCTGAATTATAATGATTGGTTAGATTTATGGGAAAAAATTGTAAATTACATAAGGAGGCATCTTCTTCTCCCTGCCCTGTTCCCAGACTATCTGGGGTCGGCGCAGTATGTTTTCTCTTCCATTCATATCGGTCAGACGTCATCTAGCTATCCACTCCTTTTTGATTCATAGCATATATCACACCGGAAAGGTGCTTGTGATAAATGAATATATATAGAAAATCGACGGAACGGACCATGTCGAGAGACCGATGAATGGAGGGGGCATTCCAATCCATACCGCAAAAGGTTTTGGCTTAGGTTTTACAGCCGGCGGCCTGCCTGACGCCAACCCTCTTTGGGTATGCTGTTGTTGGTGGTTTGCCCTCCACCATTCGGGTGCTCCAAGGTGCTTATTGGTCTACACCGGGCAATCTCCCTTAGTCGACTTTTACGACACCCATGGAATGAATCAGGAATAGTCAATTCTACGTTATTTTTTCCGTTATCTCCGTTGTGGAATTTCGAAATTTAAAATTTTTCTCCCTATATCCTTCCACCCAACAAAATGCCATGTGTCCCAGCAGTGGCGACATTAAATGTTATGGTTCTCCGTATGGTTCAAAATATTATGCAGTATGATAAAATTCAAGTATATTTATTATTATATGACGCAATTACATTTGCGGTTGCAAATACAAAATGATCAGTTACAAACAATTTTGTTATTGTACTATAAACAACACTCGACATAATATATTATTATAAGAATGTGAATGTAAAATGAAATGTGATAAAGACTATAATAAAATGACAAAATTCATAAAAAATAAATGTGAAATTCATTTAAATAGATTCAGTTAAATTCTCTAATTTTAAAACAAACTTCTTTTCTTTCAATATTAAATTAAAAAATTATTTCTACAGACAAATTATTAGCATTATTCTAATTTTAGTGCCAAAACAACTTACTTTTTTCATTAAATTTGACTCTGTGTTTGTGAATTTAATGATTTAGAGAAGCCATAATTAATGTCCAACCATGTTTTTAAAAGTCCCATATTTGCATGTTTGTATTAATAAAAAATATTAATAATTATAGGGAGTCTTAGGGAGAATTATATCTCCCTATATTCTTTCATCAATAGGGAAGGCCCGTGCCCCAGCAGTGGGGACATTAAAAAGGGCTGATGATGATGATGATGAATAATTATATTTTAACGTGATAAATGTGTGTATCTCTTAAAGGGCTTATGTACTTTATAAGCTTAATGGGCTGGCAATAAAAAACTATACTGACCTGCAGCTTCCTGAACGGATTCACTATCGCACAGTACCGTTCCGCCGACAGCGCTGTCAAGGTGAACACGGATACTCCTATACTGACATCTTTGGCTGACTCGGATATTCTGCAGATCAGTTCACCCCACGGCCACGACTCAAGGGTGTAAATGATGGAGACGAACGGAACGCAGATCAGGATCACTAGCAGATCGGCCAGGGCCAGGGAAAATATGTACCTGAAAAATTAATACATTGCTCAACAAACATTCTAAGGATATTTTATGTACTCCTACTTTATGAAATGAAATGAAATGAAATATGTTTATTTGTTATGTTTATGTTCTATCAGCCTCCATTCTTATAATAGGTACTGACATATTCATTGCAGTTTTCAATGACTTACTTAATTATGGTCGGATGTCATAACTTAGAATGAGTTGCATAGAAATCGTCAGTATTTTCAGAATGATCGCCATTACAACATAAATTAAAGTCAATTATAATATCCTTCAATAAAGTGGATGAGTACATAATAAATTACGCCTCTAAAAGCAGAGGTGAATAAACACCCACTTTTCGCTAATTACGTTAGGTCCCATGCAATACGGTCGCCATAGGCTAGCCTATGGCTAAAAAATAGTTACAGAGAGGATACAGTTGTCACCACCCCCACCTCTCCCGCGGGCAGCAGCGTTGCTATACCAGCTAGCAATATACTGCGATTTACGCACCCAATACATGGCAATAGGCTCGCCACCTATACAGGGTGACTTTAAATAGGTGTAATTGTTTTAAGGGGGTAAGAGTACAGCTCATGGGATGTTCAAAAAAGTGTGGAACACCTGGTCGAAATTTACTGGTTTCGGAAATACACGATACTTTAACTTTTTTAGGAAAATTACCAAAATTTAAGAGAAACCCTTAAAAATAAAAATAAATACTGGATGCATGGATTTTATTTTTATTTTATCTGATTGCTGGATAAATTATCCATAAAATAAAAACATCAATGTAACAATAAAAAAAAAATTTGCTTTATCGAAATTTCAATTGATTTTAGTGAAAACCATCCACTCCGAACTGGTCGTACAAACGATGTCATTAAATTCCTTGTTTCCTTAGCTTTCTAAAAAGGTATAATAAGTGTACAAAATTCTCAGATAGCGCGGTAACAAGAAATTTAATGACATCGTTTGTACGACCAGTTCGGAGTGGATGTTTTTCACTAAAATCAATTGAAATTTCGATAAAGCAATTTTTTTTTATTGTTACAAGTTTTAGCTCTCATAACTCTAAAATTTTAACTGATTCATAACATTTGATGTTTTTATTTTATGGATAATTTATCCAGCAATCAGATAAAATAAAAATAAAATCCATGCATCCAGTATTTATTTTTATTTTTAAGGGTTTCTCTTGAATTTTGGTAATTTTCCTAAAAAAGTTAAAGTATCGTGTATTTCCGAAACCAGTAGATTTCGACCAGGTGTTCCACACATTTTTGAACATCCCATGGGCTGTACTCTTACCCCCTTAAAACAATTACACCTATTTAAAGTCACCCTATATAGGCTTTACCCTAGTTGGTGAAACGTGGGTGTTGATTCACCTCTGCCTACCCCTTCGGAGATTTCGGCGTGATCTATGTATGTATTGATAGGTAGTTTAAGAGGAATGCTGGAGCAAATTATACTCATCGCTCTCTTTGCCCCTAGCCCCCTTTTACGACATCTAGAGATTTGGGATGGTGACTATTGTATTCTGCCCTGCCGCCACCACACGGCATCCTGAGAAATTCGAACTTGAATTAACTGCGTGAACACGCGTAGAGGCCGAATTGCTTTCGAGACTTGAATTTAAAGTTGACGTAATTGATTTTCCTGTACGAAGGACTATCTTAAGTGGGGAAGTAAATTGCGCTTGTAATGGCAATAAAGGTTGGTGGGGTGATTCAGTGTTTTTACTTGAGTGTTGCGTTTGAGATTGCGTGCCAGTTGGAAGTTGTGTTTTCGAGACGTCTCAAGATTGGCAATGTGAAGGGAAAAAAATCGATTTGATTGATCCTAAAATTACAGTTAAATCGGCTGGGCACCACCTCAAAAAGATTTTTATAATATATTATATGTCACACCTGACACACACACACTTTTCCGCCCGCTACGCGTACGGATAATCCCACTTCCTGGTCAGACAGCACTATAGACGAAAACTTTGTTTGGCTACAACGTGTACATATTTAATATTTTATGTCGTTATAGGTTATTCTCCCTAAATTCTTCTAAATTCTTCTTCTACCCATGGAAAAGGCCTGTGTCGAGCAGTGGGGACATTAAAGGGCGATAAAGATAAGCGATAAAGCAAAACGAACGGAGCCTAACTTCATAATGTAACAAACAGTTGAAGTCTCGTCGCGCTAAAAGCTACGCCTTTGCAAACCCCGACGATGCACTTGTTCCAAAAAAGAGTGCACTCATTTTTGGGAACAAAATTGGTGCCTTTGCAACGATAGGTATCTGCTTTTCACTTCTTTAATATTGTACATACATACATAAATCACGCCTATATCCCCGAAGGGCTAGGCAGAGGTGAATTAAACACCCACTTTTCGCAAATTAAGTAAGGTACTATGAAATAGGTGGCGCGCCTATTGCCATCTATCAGGCACATAAAATCGCATTATATTGCTTGGTGGTATAAGAGGAATGCTGCTGCCCATTACTCATGGCTGTCTTTACCCTTAGTCGCCTTGTATGACAACCCCGGGAGAGATGGCGGTGGTGAAAATTCGTAGTCAGGCTGTTATTTTATTAATTTTGCAATATGTAATTTTAGAACATAGTCTTACAAATTTCCATATTAATTAGTATTGAATTTAGAATAACCAGACGCAGTAAGTAGTATAAAATCATTGGGAATAATTTTAGATTGTGAAGTCCCACTCAAATGCTCAGATATGCCAGTGTAATATAAATCACTTGTTAATTAAAGCCGTTAGATCAACCTTCCAAGAAACATAGGTATTTCATACTAATCACAAAGCCAATGTAAACGGTATTCTAATTATTATTTTAAGAGTAGAGTCAGCGGCACATGAAAAGAAACAAAACGGTCAATTTTAAGGCCCGAGTTCACCAACATGTAAAACAGGGATTAAAAGATAACCGTCAGCTTATGACAGTTCTTCCATACGATAAAATGCCAAAAAGGAACTATTAAATAATAATCGCCTGATGTGTTAGTGAACTCCAGCCTAAAAGAAAAACCAAAATGTGTCCATTATCGCTACGATGGCTGGTTTGGTGAATGGTCAGACCGCTGGCTATAAGCGGTCCCGGGTTCGAATCCTGATAGGGGCATATCTTTGTGATGAACACAGACATAATTATTATGTTCTCAGTCATGGTTGTATGCAATAATGTTTATGTATCATATTACAAATATTTGGAGTGGACGAGAAATTGGTGAAGCACAGAGAGAAATGAAAAAAGAAAAATGTTGAGCCAACCCCGCCTACAGCGGGATAATAAATCAAAACTGTTTACGTTCTTTATCTCGTAATAATGATTAGAGTATAGTTGTTAAAATTTAAATTTAAAATAATCTGCCTAAAGAAATACGATCAATCCGAACTACGATCGATCCTACTGTGCTAGACCGCTCCAATTCCTATAGCGCCGACTGTACATGTAGAAAACCAACGGAACATTTAATTACTTTTGTAATGGTATATAGATCAAAAGGCCTTGCCATTCTACTATTTCGGTTTCAATGACTAAAGGACCCGAACCGAAGTTGTGTATTAACGTTTTATATTGCCACAAGGGGCTTAAATAGAGGTTATTTATCGACATATTATATTTTATTTCGGTTTTTTCCCCGCTTTAGGGCGACCTATTCAAGTCGTCATAATACTTGACAGTTTGATACAAAGATGGACCGGCGTTTAGGGGAAAACTTGCACAGTATCATTAATATATTGGCCAGCCAATAAATAATAATTAAATAAATGTCATGATAGTATTATTTTTTGTGTCCCTAATATAAAGGACAAAAGATTGTTTTGTTTGATTGATGAATAATTCAGTTAATGCTCAAGGAAAGGTGAAGTTCGATGGCCCAGTGACATAGCTCGCTCGTCATGCGATTGCGTAAACTAAGCAACTTTACTAAAGCCGATTATTGGATGGGTGACCAAAAATATATTATCTAGGGCTCCTCCAAGCTTCGGAAGGCACGATAAGCCGCAATTCGCACTTGGCTATCGTGGTGGGTGGGAAGACCTATGCCCCAACAGTATGGATATTGAAGGGCTGGTGATGTGAAAATCATGCAGGTAACTGAAAAGTGTCACTTACCCAAATGTTAACTTTTGGGGCACAGGCCTTCCATATGAATGAAAAATTATAGGGAGAGTGGGCCATATCCCACCACGCTGGCCCGGAGCATTAACGACTGCAACGGCTTAACGTGCCTTCCGAAGCTTGGAGGAGCTCGGGATAGTATAATGTTGGTCACCCATCCAATGACCGGCCTTAGCGACCATGGCTTGGTTTACGCAAACGCGCCACCGAGCTCCTCGAGGTTTTCACAAACTTACGTGTTAGGCGCGTTCCTCATGCCCCTATGCCGTACGTAGACGATGACCAGGGTTCCATTGCCCAACACGCCAACTATGAAAATGGTCGCAAATATAATTGGAACTAGATACGTCTCCAGGCGTTCTTCGTAAGGTGTGTACTCGCTGTCCGTCAAGTTGTCGGCGGTGTTATTCGCAAACATGTTGGCGATCTGGAACAAAAGAAATGGCTCTGAATTTATATATTTCCAACCTAAGTCATAATAACTTTAAAAATTAAAAATTCGAAATTACCGCCCGAATTAAAGCCCGATTAATTGCCTTCTATGCTGGCCTGGGAGCGAACAAATAACGTAGAATAGGCCAGCCCCAACTCATCCCATGGGTGTCGTAAAAGTCGACTAAGGGAGATTGCCCAGTGTAGACCAATAAGCACATTGGGGCACCCGAATGGTGGAGGGCAAACCACCAACAACAGCGTACCCAAAGAGGGTTGGTGTCAGGCAGGCGGCCGGCTGTAAAACCTAAGTCAAAACCATGAGCAGTATGGATTGGAATGTTGTCATTCTAATCACTCTCTCCGTTCATGGGTCTCTCGACATGGTCCGTTCAGTCTCTTTTCTATACATTCATTCATCACTAGCACCTTTACGGTGGGATGGATTATATGAGTCAAAAGGGAGTGGATATGGCTTGATGACATCTGACATATGAATGGAAGAGGAAACATACTGCGCCGTTCCCAGATTGACTGGGAACAGGGCAAGAAGAAGAAGATGCCCGATAAATAGCAATAGGCTCGCCACCTATTACATGGGATCTAACATAATTGGCGAAACGTGGATGCTAGTTCACCTCTGCCTACCCCTTCAGGGATATAGGCGTGATTTATGTATGTATGAAACATACTCCGCCGACCCCAAATAAAATGGGAACAGGCCAGGAAGACGAAAATTGCATGAACAGACCTGAACCTTAAAAACAACGTTTCTAGCCCACATTAGAATATATATAAGTCCCAACAAAGCATAGATTGCACCGCGGTCCCCATTGCCATCCAAATGCTAATACAATGTAATGGGTTCACAGAATGCAATATCAAAACTTTCACGTTTCCACGAAGGACTGAACGAATAAAGCCCGTTGCCAAACACCGGTTATAAAAGTTATGTTTGTTTGTACATTGCAGAAGCAATTGACAAAATGTAATACAGTTCCAGTAAAAAGCACTCACCATTCCGCCTTTATGAAACGATCAAATAATTATAAGGTTTTAGTTAACTACGGTTGTTTTTCCTATGAATTACTATATAAATTATTAGTATTTTCTGACGGTATTCATCTTTTTTTACACCGCCGCGCCGGCGACACCGCAATGACCAGACATATACCTATGTTTGGTCATACAGTCAAAACTCATTACCGGTCAAAACCAGTCAAAATTGGTGTATTAAAAATAAAAATAAGCTAAAACAATTTTGAATTATTGAGCCCGAGAGGTATGCGGCTGCCTATACCACTCGGAACAGGCAAAAATTTTGTTGTTTGTTTCGAACATTTTAAATGTAATGTTCAAATAAAAATCAAAATTAAGCTTAGTTGACCTTCAATTCGTTTATATTTATATATTTATTTAATTCAATTACCGAAATGTTTCTTGATGTTATGAAGTTACCGGCTTGCGTAAATAGTAATTTGAAGTCTGCCTTTGGGAAGTTTAATGGTAAAGTTTCAATGTCGACGATTTGGATTCTGGTTTTCAGTAATGCCTTGATGCCTAAATCCTTTTAAGAATTACAGTACTACTACAATTTGGGTCCATAATTTTTATTCAATGTTTCAAAGCATTTACTTTTATTGGTGCCGTTGCCGTGTGAAGACGGCAGAGCAGAATACAATTGTCACAATCCCCATCTCTCCCGTGGGTGTCGTAGAATGCGATTAAGGGTAAAAAAAAAGCAATGACTTATGCGTAGCAGCGTTCCTCTCACACATGGGATTTTGACCTTTTACATGGGACCTAGCATGGTTAGCGATGGTTAGTAAATAGACCCGATCTCTTTCATTTTATTCTCCATATAAATCAGACATGGTTAAGCTAATAGAATCCTATCGATCTACCTACCAAACTTCCTACGTCTCCCTAATAACCCTAGTCTATATACCTATATATCATACTGCAGATCTGCGAGTCACTTACGACAAATTACAGTTCTGTGTGTGACCTGAGTCAAAATCGCCCTGCTACCTACTAGAATATTGTAATCTTTGATTACGAATCGCACATTAGTTCCAGCCAATGATTCGAACCCCAAGTGGATAAACACACCTCAGATAAGATAAGGGTATAACTTAATTTCACTGGATACCGCCGAGAAAATAAAACACAAAAGGAAATTACTTTTCTTTCCGATATAATTAAGTCGAAGGACCATTAACATGCCCGTTATGTACAGTAATAACTTGCAGAAGTTATATAATATTATTTCCAAAGTTACAAATCAAAGTTATGAGTTGTAAAAGGTATGGAGAACCTTGATTGTGAATTCTTGTGCTAGACAGAATTCGCAGGCGCAAGTTGGTAGAAGTTCATTTTTGTGATTGCCAATCGTCCTGAGGTTGTCAGACAAATTCGGAACACTCTAGAATTGAGTTTGTTAAGAATTTCAGACAGAGTGTTCATTGTTACTGGAGTCTTTCGTAGTTACCCCTTTATTCAATTATGCAAGAGGAAGTTTGAAAGCAGTGACACAAACAGAAAGTTAAGTGCCAATGGGGTAGGGTTACATGGGTGAGAAACAACACGATGAGGTCACTTCTGAATGTCACAATAGGCAATTATTGTAAGTAAATACAAAATAAAAATGAGAATGTAAAAAGTATAGTTTAAAAATATTTAGGAAATTTAGGTTATGACAATGTATGCAACATGTTAGGTTCATAATTTAGCAGAGATTGTCGCGTCTACCCTTTGCTTCAAAGTAATTATAATATTACCCGAGGTTATTGCATAGGTACGACAGTGACGGTGACAGAATGCGATGGATGGATGATTGGTTGCGTTGATATTTGTACAGGTGCCTAAAACCTAAATCGCATTCTTCTAACTAACTAACTCCCTTGTGATTTAAGAAGGGGTAGGTTTATTTAAAGGGAAATATTTTTTTGCTTTATGTTATAAAAATACCTGAGAAATAGTTGATCAGAGAAAAGCATGACAGCTGCCGATAACGATTGAGCCAAATCAACATTAGACCCAATGACTGTTGTGATAAGGCAGAACTAGATCAGCAAGATCTGAATGACGATGACAAATTATCTGGTAAAACTCCGAATATATACAATACCCGGCTCGAAGGAAGATCCTAATCTTTCGCTGAAGATGCTGCGTACCTTTATCATCCCAACAACTCCAAATTTATGCGAGACACGATTGCACATGGTGACCCTGTTTTCGATTTTGATTGGATTATGGTTACACCTGGATATGTTAATTATAACGATATGAAATTTGTAACAATGTTGGTGCAAATTATCCGATTCGCTGAATTAAACATGAATTCAACAGCGGTTGAAGATATTAAATTATTTTCCCTCTCTTATCTCGTCCGAGGAGCGCAAGGAATTCTCGATCCATCCTTCGCATTGCGAGTATTTCTGAAATTATAATTTACATTATACGGCTCGGCATCTCCTTGTCATATTATAATAATTTGTTGGCCGCTTTTTTCAATTCAACTCCCACATCCAAAAACTGTCATCTTCCTGTTCTTTTAAATTGGTTAAACGCCATCCTACATACGGTATACACCATAATTCGTCTGCCGTGGTTCCAGGTTATCTGGGGTCGGCGTATTTAGTTTTATACTTAGATATTTCTTGGTCAGTCATCTTAAAACCATCCACCCTGCCTACGCCACAGATTTATATCACCATTCAAACGAAATTTTCCAATCAGTTCACAGTCATGCTGTCATACCATTCATTCATTAAGAGTTTATATTCATTTTTCTAATTTCTTCCGCCACAAACCAAGTTGTAAAATTACTTATACCTTATTAATAGAGGAGCTCGCAAGCGTGGTGGCATATCACGCTTGGACTGCGATTGTATAAACTAAGCAATGATCTCTAGAGCCGGTCATTGGATGGGTGATCAAAAATGTATTAGCTCGAGTTCCTCCGTGCTTCGGAAGGCACTTTAAGCCGTTGGTCCTGGCTGCATCTGCAGTCGTTAATACCCACCAACCCACACTGGACCAGCGTGAAGGGGTATGGCCCAATCTCTCTATATTCTTTCATTTATAGGGAATGTCCATGCTACGGCAGTGGGGACATTAAAGGACTGGTGATGATGATGATGATACCTTATTTACACCTAAATTGTTCTTATTATTTTGTTCGTTCATAAAATGGGCATGTTCACAAACATGCCCATTTTATGTGAGGTCGTCCTCTTTCCCTCCTCCACTAACGTCCATACCCATTCTTCTTTTGCTCACATTGTTATCATTTTTGTTCTTATTATACCCAATGAGGGTTAGTGTCAGGCAGGCGGCCGGCTGTAAAAGCTAAGCCAAAACTTTGAGCAGTATGGATTGGAATGTTGTCATTCCAATCACTCTCTTTGTTCATCGGTCTCTGGACATGGTCCGTTCCGTCTCTTTTCTATACATTCATTCATCACTAGCACGTTTACGGTGTGATGGATGATATGAATCAAAAGGGAGTGGATGGCGAGATTGTCATTTGTTCTTAATGCATGCCCATACCAAGACCATAACATTCCAGTTTTTTTGTCACGTGTGCTATGTTCATTTTCTCATCATCCTCATCATGACATCGGAAAGGCTAGTGACAAATGAATGCTTCGAAAAGTGATGAAAAGTACCAACTGCCCTCTAATACCTATCTACATGTATATAATAGCTGTTTTCTTCGATTGGAGATTGCGACCAATAAATAAAAATTTGTTTAAGTATTAAAAAATAGCCCCGTAACAAACTGACAATGGTTTTGGCAGCCGTCCCACGGTCAACCAACCTCGGTCTTCTTATCTGGGTTGACTTGTGCAAGCCCTCTTACCTAATCCAGGGCTGGTAATGGCGGGGCAATAAAAACGTCAATTATATATCTCGGTTGTCGTTTCCAGATGGATTAGGGCGGACGTAAAACGCTAATAGAATTACAAATCCAAATCACAGTAACCTACTGTTTTGTGGCAAGTAATTTGTGACGTACTCACGCATTGTAGCAAGAATGGAAAATAAAACAAGGAAGTTGGAAAGTATCACCAATGACAGATTAGATAAAATTACTATCACATGGCTAAGAATTTTTAAATATTTTTTTGTTAATAAAGCGGCAGAGCAGCGAGTCCAATTGTCACCACACCCGATCTCTCCCGCGGGGTTCAGACAGCGTTGAGTAATGGGCAGTGGTGTTCCTTTTATACCACCTACCAATATACTGCGATTTGCGTTCCCCATAGATGGCAATAGGCTCGCTCCCTATTACAAGGGATCTAAGATTATTGGCAAAACGTGGATGTTAATTCACCTCTGTCTTACCCTCCGGGGATGAATGGACATGATTTATGTATGTAATTGTATGTATTATCAATAAAAAAATTGCAAACGTTCGTAGTTCAAGCACGACGTCTCCAATTTTCCTTTGTAACAAGCGGAAACTGATGATTATCCATGTCCATAGTGTAACACGCGGAAAAAGTTGGTCGAAGATAAATAATTGTGTTTAGCTCAATTATTTATCTTTAAAAAAAAAGGAAACAACCATGAACTCGTTACGGTTATCAAAGGGAAAATTTCAAAATTGCCTACATTACCTACCTACACCCGGTTTACACGGAAGTCATGTTGGGATTGAATATAAAATGGATACGTATTATTTGTTCCACGTTATATTTAATTTCAAGGGTCAAAGGAATGAATTTCAACCAAACATTTTAGTCGACATTTAATTTTTTTTCGTATCACGGACTTTAAGCGAATCTCACATAATTTTTAATTTTACGAATCTTTAATTTACAAGGAGCAACTACTCGGCATTGTGTAGAATCTTGTAAAGGACGTGTAAAATACTGAGATGGATTTAGGATTTTTTTTCGCTCGGCAAACAATACCTTGATTCGAATTTCTTATTTTGGTATATCCAAGCATTCATCATCACAAGTCATTTAATGTCCCCACTGCTGAGGCACAGGCTTTCCCCATGGATGGAAGAATAATAGGGATAAGGGGCCATAACCCACCACGCAGGCGCAGTGTGCATTGGTAGGTATTAACGACAGCAGTAGCAGCCTGGACCAACGGCTTAACGTGCCTCCCGAATCACGGAGGAACTCGTAATAATATATTTTTGGTCACCCATCTACTGACCGGGTATACTCAGTTTCCGTAACCGCTGTTAGCAAGCTAACCCACTGCGCTATCGAGCTTATCCGAGCCTTGCTATTTTAATAATTACAATTTCTATTGAGCAAACTACTCGCATGTGTAATTTAAATAGCCCGTTGTAATTCCTGATAATATACTATTCTGAGCGCTTGGTAAATACCAACAATATTGTGACCACTCTCTTGAATATTTACTGCGAATTATCCTTATTTTAGAATATTAATGTTAAAACGAACCTACCTAACTAATGTGAAGTTTGTATGAGCTTCATACTATTATTTATTAAAGAACATGTAGTAATTTAAGTGCCAACACTTTACACTTGAGAATTTTCTATTTTGTTCGTAAGTCAGCCGATCATTGAATGGGTGACCAAAATATATTATCTCCAGTTCCTCCGTGCTTTGGAAGCAAGTTAAGCCGTTATTCACGGAGTGCAGTGGTTAATGAGCACTGGGCCCGCGTGGTGGATTATGGCCCTTTCCCCCTATTCTTCCGTCTATAGCACGAGCATGTGGGATTAAAAAGGCTGGTGGTGATGACGATGGGGTAATTAACTGTTTTCTTGAGTCCCAGATACCTCTGCAGTTGCACCCTACTGCAGAGATGATGCATTTGACCTGTTTTCCTAAAAAGATCGGCACAATATGTCTTCTTCCACTCCATTCTATCAGACGAGACCTCGGCATGAACTCCCCTCTTTCTCATATCATCTTTTACACAGTTCATCTATTTCGCTTCTTCGGTCTTCCTCTTATTTTAGGCCATCCACATCCATACTTAACATTTCTCTTGGTAGGTAACATTCATCCCTCTTCACCACATGGCACATGCCCGTACCAAGCTAATTTGTTGCTACTCAATTTTACAAAAAAAGGTAATAACTGCAATGAATAATCAAAAAATTCTCAACACTGCAAAATTGGGTGAAGGTATAGAGACGAAAGACACGAAAACTCTTTCGACGACGAAAGCATTCCATGGATCCATCGTGCGGGTGCCGGGTCCATAGTTTAGCGGCAAAATTATCGGATTTGGCTTGCTAGGCCAATGTCACAATGCTGTCTTTCGAGCAATCAACTGTCTTTTCAGCAGTCAATTGTCTTTCCAGTCATATTGTTTCCAACAAAACACGAACGAACACGCAGTTCTTAAAATATTCATTCCTTTGTTTCGGTGAGAATGAAAGGGATAGGTGCCCAGCGAATTCAGGACGTGCATATTTTTATGGCGCCATTGTGTCTGCAGACGTTTCTAGATTCTCAAGAGTACCCGTGCGATTTCGTTCAAGTAACTCTAGCTCTGAATACGGTTTTCCGTGCTGGCCTGAGAGCGATAAAATAACGTAGTAAAAAAATGTGCCAGCTACGACTCAGCCCAAGGATATCATAAGAGTGCAATCAGGGAGATTTCCGGAAGTAGGCCAATAAACATCTTGGGGCACTTGAATTGTGGAGGGCAAGCTGCCAACAACAACATACCCAAAGAGGGTTGGTGTCAGGCAGGCGGCCGACCGACTGTAAAACCTAAGCTAAAACCTTGAGCATCATGGATTAGAATTTTGTTATCCCAATCACTCTCTCCGTTCGTTGGTCTCTTGACATGGTCCTTTCCGTCTTTTTTCAATCGCTACTAGCACCTTTCCGGTGTACCTAAGGGATGATTATCTCTTTATGCTGGTCTGCCTTTGTCTTACATGATGGTAAGTGATGATAAGAGCCAAAGATGGAATTGAGTCTCACCTGGAACTCTCAATCACAGAGCAGCTGGCTTTCACAAATTGTCGGAACACAATAATGCTGCTAACATTATAGCTAGCCAGGCGGACATGAAAAAAGTCCTACCACCAACCAAATCGTATACAAATTTGTACACCCCCGGGGTTCGAACCCGGGACCTCGGGATCTTAATTCCGGTGGATTAACCACTAGACCACGAAGGCGTTTAAAAAGCGTAAGCGATGACAGAGTATATTGATGTTTTCGACGACATTGTTCATACAAAAATTAATTAACTACTTGAGGCCCCTTAGCATGTACTCTTCGTAAAATATGTCAATGAAACTCCAATATTTTGATCATGAAAGTTGATGAGACTGCATTCTCATAATAATAATGAGAATATATTTTAACAAGGGAAAGGTTAGGGAAAGGCGGCCCAAAATGGGTATACTACTAATCACTGTTTTAATAGGTGATGGTGACAATTGTATCCTGCACTGTCTTCGCCTCACGGCAAATCACCGGCACTCGTGGCCAATTACATAGCTTCATCATCATCATCATTACCAGCCCTTTAATGATCCCACTCCTGGGGCATAGGTTTTTTCTGTGGATGAAAGAATATAGGGACATGGATACAGATAGAGATATTGATAAGGATAGGGCTCAGTGGGGATTGGTGGGTATTTACGACTGCAGATAAAGCCGGGACCAACGATTTAAGGTTCCTTCTGAAGCACAGACGAACTAGAGATAATATATTGTTGGTCACCCATCCAATGACTGGCCTTAGCGAACATTGCTTAGTTTAAGCAATCAATATTATAAAAACATAGAAGGAAGTCCTTAGGCAAAAATGTAACTGACTAAGAAATATATGTAAAAAATACATTTAATTTTGGCAAACAAAGTCACAACACGAATATTATGTTCTATGTAGAATTAGAATTATTCAAATTCTAAATAGAACAAAATATATGAGTATTGAGGATAAATCACTGAATACAATTCTGATATGGAATAAAGTTACATTTCAATGGAATGATATCATAAGCAGAGCCGTAAGAGCATTTTCAAAGTAAATTTTATAGTGGCGAAATGAACTGGTACAATTCAATTAATCATCATCATCATCACCAGCCCTTCAATGTCTACACTGCTGGGGCACGGGCCTTCCCTATGGATAGAAGAATATAACTTAACTGAATAATTCAATTAATAGTATTATTAAATTAATCTTTAATAAGTTAGGTTACACCAATTAGAGACATGTTGAATAATTAAATTATAACAATTGGGCCATGCCGAAATCTCCTTTACATAATTCTATTGACTACTTAACAGATCTATGTAACTGAAGCGAGCCTATTGCCTGCTATCGGACACGCAAATCACAGTATATTGCTATCACAATTGTTTAGAAATATTTTTGACACTATGATCTTAGCATCTCACTTTATCAAAACCAATTGAAACAACCATAACTAAATTTGTAGTTTTAATATCTAATTCGAGCATTAATATACTGTGGTTCTGGTCCGCTATTTCTAGTTATTGTCAGAAGATAATTCGATTCCTGATCCTCAATGATAATATTTTTCTTTTGAGGTGGACTGTCGTAAACGGGTTGATTGAATTGTTCCACTGGAATATTCTTAGGTGGTGGCTCATCATAAATATCGAGTTCTGTATAAGAAGAAGCACTCATTTCTTTTTCATCTTCTTGAGGCGAAGCATGAAATCTCATATCATCCATGCTTTTCAGTAAATTATTGATATCCCCCGCGCCATCGTTGAGGCCAGTACTCTGAGATTTCGCCAAAGCGTCATCACAAATCTTTTTCATCTGTTCCCGCATAAGTAGCTGATGTTTTGCATTTTGATTTTGATTACACTTGTAGACTTTCTTTGGGCTGGTCGTTTCCAAATGGTTGACGTAGGTACTTGAATCCGTATTTAGTAGGCTAAGAGTGTTTTCCGTATTAGATTTCCCTTGGTTACTATCCTGCTGCAGTGTTATATCAAGCATCCTCATTTCTTGCGATGTTTGTGTCTTGTAATTTTTTACGTTACTGGTTTCTGTTTGAATATTAGTATTAAGTAACTTGTACTTCGTTAACTTCCCCTTATAAATCATTACTACTAGGTATATAATTACGCCTAATAGTATAAATATTATTGAGACTAATATAAAAAGCAGATACACGGGTACTTCAACGACTCCAGATCCTGAAACAATTAATTATCATGAGTAAGGCATCCAATGGAGGGCTGTACGAGCACAACTTGAAAAAAGGAGGATTTCTTGTGTGGCTTATGTAATTTTTGAGTATCGTGTGCGTTTCTAATAAATCTAGGCTGGAGTTTAGCTAAAGTTAACCAGGCGATTTAAGATAACCGACAGTTTTTGACATTTTATCGTATGGAAGAACAGTCAAAACCTAACGATTATCTTTTAATCACTTGTTTTATGTGTTGGTGAACTCGGGCCAGGATTCTATATTGACAGACTGAAAAGTCCGCCACTAATAACCTGTTTGTGCTACCCCTTAGGGTCTAGTTTTAAGTTAAATTGTAAAAAAATTGATATCAACGTTCTATCTACCTTTCAGCAAATTATGACAGTACCCTTCCCCTTGGCTGATAGCCAAGCGTTCTGACCATTCGATTGCGTTCTAACTATTGGAACAAACCGACCGTCTAAGTGTATAGAAGAATGCAAGCGCCATAAATGATGTTTAAAGAAAAACTTCTAGACTGTCACAATATCTAACAAAATGAGCGTTTTGCATGCATTTTTAGCTTCATTTATTCTATTCTGAAAACTTTTTTTTTTCTGGCGTTTACTTAATTAAAAAGCTTGTATTTCAACGTTGATCTTTTCATCAAAAAATTTCTCATCATCAGAAATATTACTAATTGCTAAAAATGAAATTATGTCTATATTTTCAGTGAAAAATATATATGAGAATAGAGTAAAGATTCTTTTTGTGAATGGAATGGAAATACTGCTCGCACAACGCAAATAGCTGGCGAATTGTGGGTGTTAATTAATATAAACATTTATGGAATAATAATGCAAATTAATTAAAAGCAAGATACAGGAATATTTTTATGATCATGTGTTTCGATCTCAATATATTTGGCCTAATTAATTATGCATTTTTCAATATTTTTATTACACGACCGCATTTGAAATATACATGAACGCTATTATCAGTATGGCGGTTACACAGCTTAAAAAAAAAACTTACCCATTTTTAAAAAGCAAACACTTTCCCACTATCTCCCTTGATTACACAAAGCACCAACGAACTTTTCAGATTCACATTATTAAAAAAAATACGAGACCAATGAATTATTAATGCCTCCTATGTAACAACAGTGCCTAGTGATCTGTGGACAAATGACGAATAATTGGTCATGCAGAAATATAGACAATTAATAATACATTTTTCCTATTGGAATGGACATCAGCACTAATTATACCATTTTGACATTTGTCTGTGCTTTAATAAGGTTCATATTTTAATAACGCTACATAATTATTGTATAGACAAGACAAAGAGTGCATTGTAGTTGAAAATTTGTAACAATTGCTACACTAGTGATGTGTTGTCATCGCTTGCTGCTAAAGATTTTTTGGTATCGATAATAATATTAAAGTAATTAAACTTTTAGACTAAAATAGCTCATTACGAAACCTATCAAAACTATAAACTAAACATCACTAGCACTTTAATGTCCCCACTGCTGAAGTATCAGGGCTTCAGTAACCAATTAGATATGTGAAAAGAAACAAAAAAAATATTTCATTCATATCGGTCAGATGTCATCGTGATATTCACTCTCTTTTTATATAAGAACCGTTCCGGTGTGATAGGTGATATTATCATCCATCACACCCCACCCAATATAGGAAGAATACGCCTACCACCCTGACCCAGTATATTAACACTCATTTTTTTTCTTGATTAGTGAATTTTATAAATTGCTATCGCCATGGGGCCAGCGAAGTATACGTCGCAAAAAATAAATAATACATACATACATAAATCACGCCTATATCCCCGAAGGAGTAGGCAAAGGTGAACTAGCACCCACGTTCCGCACATTATTTTAGGTCCCATGTAATAGGTGGCGAGCCTATTGCCATTTATCGGGCACAAAAGTTGCAGTACTATTGTTAGGTGATATAAGACGAACGCTGCTGCCCATTCCTCATCGCTGATTTATCCTTAGTCGCCTTGTACGACACCCACGGGAGAGATTTGGGGTGGTGACAATTGTATTCTACTCTGCCGTCACCACACGGCAAAAATAAATAATAATAAATACAAATTTTTTACACTCACACCTATCATCAAGCATATAGTAATAAAGTAGCCTAAGCACTTGTGTTATGGAACACTAGATGAAGGACATATTTTTAATATCATAATAACTATTATTATGTATATAAATGTTGAAGATATACTACATAAATATATACATAACCATGACTCGTGAACAAATATTTGTGTCCATTACAAAATTTGCCCCTACCGGGATTCGAACCCGTAACCTCATGGCCAATACCCAGCGATCTGAGCATTCAACAAAGCCGACCGTCAAATAAAATCGACCATAAGTTACAGCTTCTTGAATCAATTGAGAATGTGCCATATCTATGTATATGCTGCAGCCAACTATCTTAATTAGCCGTTCAATCAACAGCCTAGCCTCTTTACTAATTCTATAATAGCACAAATTACTGTAACTCGCAGGCCGCTACCGCGGCACGCTCATTTCGCTCGCTCGGCTCGTGCTGTTAGTTGGTAATCTAACCTAACAACTTACTAACCCATGTCGGTAAATAGTAAGATTTTTGCCTGGCTGGCTGTGTTGCAAATGAATAGCAACATTAAAATAATAATATTTAGTTAAAATAATAATATTTAGTTATTATAATTTTTTGCCGTGTGGCACCATTTTTCGCTAGATATTGAAAACTTGTGTGTCCGTATAGGTAGGGTGGGGGATGGGGGGTTGATTGGTAGTGCGCGGCATGTTTCGGTTTATGTGATTGGCGAGTTGTGGGATTGTATTTGGTGCATAATTTACAATGTACCTGCAATGTCATAACTCGTTGACAATGGTGGGTTTCTCTACAGCCTACTTGCGTGCCGTTCTGCTAGCGGAGCGTTGGGCCCTGATGCGTTTAGTACCATCTTGGTATTGAACGCGGCAGGGTCGGCGCTTCGTTGCGGACCGGGGCGTGGGCGGGTTTGGGAGACCTATCATTACAGACTGAGGCATGCTGCGCACTCCACTGTTTTTTTTCTACTATTTTTTTTTTCTTGGACACACGGGTTTTCGGTATCTAGCGTCTTGACGATTCATAAGTGTATTGTAATCATACCAGATATGAATAAATGAATTTTGACTTTGACTTTGACATTACCCATTTTCACCAACAACAGCTATAGGTCTCTTAAGACACTTTATTCTCTTTATTTAGTGGGTGTCGTACAAGGCGATTAAGGATAAATCAATGAAGAGGAATGGGCACCAGCGTTCCTCTAATACCACCTAGCAATAGCAATGTACTGCGACTTTTGTGCCCGATATATGGCAATAGGCTCGCCACCTATTACATGGGACCTAACATAATTGGCGAAACGTGGGTGCTAGTTGACCTCTGCCTACCCTTTTGGGGATATAGGCGTGATTTATGTATGTATGTATGTAAATCAGATAATGGACTCTGTTTCAAAGCTGAAGGTATTAATACAGTTGTCGTTTATTTGAGCGTTTTTTTGTGTGTGTTTTTTTTTTCAAGTGTTTTTTTTTTATTTACGTTTCGTTTAGATTATAACTATGAAGACATATTTAAATTAAGGGACCCGTAAAGTTAAGTGTCGTTGGTTAAATCAGGCATTAGTCGCATCGAACAATACCCGCGGGAGAGATTGAGGTTCGTTGAGTAGTTACAATTGTATTACGTCACCGCAGGGCGACATCAGATATTCTAGAAAGTTTTACCATTTTGCTCACCCTTGATGTCATAATTAGTACTTGATGGCCATTCGTCACCAGGTACTAATTATGAATAAAGGTGATCGCCTATTCTATTAAACTATGCGTCATAGTTATTGTAGTTCAATGTGTATTAATAAGACAATGACCCTTAATGCTAAAATTAGCACAGATAAAACAATATTATTTCGATACAGTATAGGTAGGGACGTATAAAAAAGTAATGACATACTTTTTCTTAGGACTTACTTGTTCTCCCGTAGGAGTAGGCAGTCTTCACACTTGCTACGATTCTTGCACACTTCTTTCGCTTCGTCTAACGTCATGAATGCCCTTATCCTCAGTCGTCACAAGCTCGTCGGTTTCGAGTACTTGACCTGGGATTTTGTCTGACTCTTGAATCTCGTTGATGTCAAGCTTAACTCTTCATTATTTTTTGTACTACATGTCTAGCCAGTGTCGCCAAATTTAAATGGGCTTTATTATTATTCATTGACTTTGATACATTGGTTTCTATTTTTAACTTTCATTTATAGGTTTTGTTGTCAATCAATAGCACGTATAGAAAATATTGTAAAATATCTCAAATTGATTGTCAGCCTTAATAAGACTAACGCCAAACACGAAAAACAAGTCGAATGAGAAAATTTAAAATATGGTAAATTGATACGTGGGTGCTAGTTCACCTCTGCCTACCCCTTCGGGGATATAGGCATGAATTATGTATGTATGTAAATTGATATGACAGTACAGAAAAAAGCATATCAAATAAAATGCTCTTAAATTCCACAAACAAATTACCCTACCACTCAGATGGTAGGTACTATAAGTGCCATATTGATTGGAATTACATAGGATGTGGCTGCCTGCCGAGTGGCTTACTGTACCTAAATTGCCAAAGCAGCTCTAATGAATATTGCAACGAATCCACCAAGCTCGAAAGCAGAGATCAAACAGAACACGTCCGCTTAATATGCATCCTAGATCAAGACCCTAGAACATTGAACCTAGGAATAAATATTAATAAGATTCTTAGGATCAGTTTACACTGAGACGCGATGCGAAGAGCTTAGAATATAATATAATGCTTTGACGCTGCAAAATGTACCACGAGGCATGAAAAATTACTCTTGCATGACGCGTTTAGCGGTTAAGCATATCGTCATAGCGTGCTTCTATGTCCTACGAAGCGAGTCATCCAGATGCCTCGCTTCGTAGCACATAAAAGCACGAAGGCGCGAGATGTGACGTAGCATAGAATTGCCTTTAGCAATTATATTCGTAGCACGGTAGACTACGAGACGTCTCTTGAGGAACCCTGCTATAGCATATTTAAATTTTATTTGCTGCTATAGCATGCATCGCTACAGCGTCAGCGTCATGTTGCAGTTTTGTTTCTCTCGATGATGTCGCATATTTATAAGAACAAGTTACATTGTATCGGTCTAGATATCTTCATTAAATCACCCATTGTGAAACCATGTTTATATTGCCCTATGATTGCTTTTTGTAGGAAAACTTCCTATTCTGATGTACAGTTATATGTCATGTTACTCTAGAACAGTGGCGGAGTGTCCATATAACCCGATTCCCAACAGCCGTACCAAACGAGCGAGCATAATAAAATCATTACCATAATTCAAGTACAATACCATTTTATAAGCAAATAAAAAAAATCCATCAATATAATCTTATCATAACAGTATTAAACGCGCGCGAAACAATATGCAACACAGGTACATACAATTCGCTCCCGCTCTCTAGATTCCTTCAACTAACTCTCTAAACATCGAGTTATGGACGCCTGCTATACAGCGCCTGCACGCACACAGACAAGCGTAGTCTTGTCAGGCGCACGCAACGCGAAATGGTACCTAAAGTTTGGCTACAAGCCGGCATCAAGCCGGCATTTCGGCAGCCTACGCGCTTATGCATCGATACACTACGACACACGCACACATTAGTAATAAACTCCCACGAAAACAAGTTCCGTCAAAAGTAAATATTTTAGATCTTATTGCAATAGCCATAAAAGCGGAATTTCTTTTGTGAACTGCACTCAATATCGCGGTCGTGCGCCGCTCCTGCAAGCCGCTCCGGACCGGGTTGAATCGTCTTTCTGGCTGTATAAAACAAAGCACAAGCACGCAAAAGTGGCAACGTAGTTCTCCGCTTCGTCACTAGATGGCGTTGAACAGTTGTAGCCGTGTCCTAGCAGGCGGTGTTAAAAGTTAATGCTTAAACCATAAGAGGCTTCATATAGTTGTGGCTTGCCTAACTTGTTCTTTCACGCCACGCCACTGCTCTAGAATATGTAAAATTTTCTTAATCTTATTTATGTTTTACGTTAAACAACTTAAGGTTGACAATCAATTAGGGATCATAGAGAGTATTGTATAGTTTGTCGTGCTGGTGACTGTATACTTTTAAAAATTAGTCATAATAAAGGAGAAAGTGTACGATAATGTGGCTGTTATCGTACACACTGATATTGTACTTTGTTAAAGTTCTTAATAAATTCTATTATTTTTATTATTATTATCTAGTATTGTTTTTTACATACATACACAAATCACGTCTATATCCCCGAAGGGGCAGGCAGAGGTGAACTAGCACCCACGATTCGCCAACTATTTCAAGTCCCATGTAATAGGTGGTTAGCCTATTTCCAATTATCGGGCACAAAAGTCGCAGTACATTGCTAGGTGGTATAAGAGGAACGCTGCTGCCCATTCCTCATCACTGATATATCCTTAGTTGCCTTGTACGAAACCCACGGGAGAGATTTGGGGAGGTGATGGAGTCAATGAATAAAACATACATAATAAACATATAAAGAGGAAAGCTACTGCCCATTACTCATCGCTTTTTTTCATAACAGTTCTTAAAATAGAAATACGCTACGCTTTTAAAATGATGTTCACTCCTCGCCAATAATATCTAGACCAACAGCATTATAAACGTAACTGGCCATTTTATGTCCCACTCACTCTTATAGCTGCATCTGATGAAAATTCCATTATATTGGACCATTGAGCATAGTCGTTACGGGAATATATCTCATTTTTATTGCAGTTCCGTTTATTTGTTTTGTTTATATAGTGTTTTTATTTTCACATGCTTACAAGCACTATTGAATAAAAAAAAAGTTTTTTATATACGAACGTAACGTACAATGCAGAGGCAAATTTGCCTTGTATGTATTCGGCTCATGTAATGGGTGGCGAGTCTTTTGACATGTTTTGGGCACGTAAATCGTAGTATATTGCTAGCTGATATAAGAGCAACGCTGCTTTTATTACTCATCACTGTCTTAACCCTAGTCGCCTTGTAAAAACCCGAGGGGGAGATGGGGGTGGTGACGATCGTATTCCGTTCTACCGTCGCCACGCGGAGTTTTTTTTTAATTGCGCTTTATTTAATACGTTCTGGTATGATAACATATTATAAAAAGCGCCTTTTTTCGTAGCTTTTGTCATGGAAGGACCATACTTTAATGAAAGATGATTCAAGGTACCAAAACTTTTCTCGACCCCCGTTAAAACTTACCTACCTAGCTGAAGTGTAGAGGTCCATGCTTCAATATAGTATTCATGAAAGTTCAAACTCGTTATCAAAATCTGTTAAAAAGTATCTTAAGAGTCAGTTCAGACTGACCTGCTCAGAAATGATAATTTTTTATCGCGTTTGAAATCGAGTTATGGATCTTTGGCATTTGTTTTTAAATTTCATACATAAAGAAATCACGCCTATATTCCCGACGGGGTAGGCAGAGGCGAATTAACACCCACGTTTCGCCAATTAGGTTTGTCCCATGTAATACGTGGCGAGCCTATTGCCATTTATCGGGCACGGAAATCGAAGTACATTGCTAGGTGGTCTAAGAGAAGCTCTTTTTAAATTTAACGCCATATTTTGTTTGAGCGGATTTATTTATACCAAAAGAAGGAGACCTAATAATAAACCTTAGAGACAAAATTCTCTAAGGTTTATTATTACGTCTCTGGAATCCGGCTTGTTCGGGGGGCTGGAAGTCGTCAAACGAGACGAGACGAGCCCGAGACGGTTCGTAATAACCCTCGAGAACAACTTATAAACGTGACTAAGGAGGGTGATGGGTCTATAGTTCTTCAATTGGGTTCTATCGCCCTTTTTGAAGAACAGTCTCACCACGCCCTCGTGCCATGCCTTTGGCGTTTTTCCCTCGAGTATAACGGTGTTGAATAGCCTCTGAAGAGCTCTCAGGACGGTTCGTCCACCTGCTTTCAGAAGCTCCGCTGTTACACCGTCATCACCCGGCGCCTTGTTGTTCTTAAGCTGTTTGAGGGCCACACTAATCTCGTACAGGCTGACGTCCGGGATATCTTCGGTATAGTGTCGAGTTAACTTGGCTCTTGGGTCAGTGGCCTGAGAGACAGGTGTGTGTAATGTCGCATAAAGCTGTCCATAGAAATTCTCAATCTCAGCCAAAAGCTCAGGTCGGGACGTAACGATTCTGCCGTCGTCTGTCTTCAGTTTCGTCAGCAAGCTCTCTCCAAGTGACAAATCTCTAGCGAACACTTTGGAACCTTTGTTGCGTTCGATGGCCTCTTTAATACAATCTGTATTAAATCTGCGTATGTCGCGAGTTAGGCACTTGGAGATCCGTTTACTGAGCTGCCGACGTCTACGAGCGTCTTCAGAAGACCGCAGAACAATCCCACGTCTCTCGTCCATGAGCTTCAATGTTGGTTCTGAGAGTTTTCTTGAACCTTTGGTACAGCTGGAACCTGTCATTATATTTGTCCACATCTGTGCAGTCCTCCAGGTATTCGAAGCGATTTTGCAAATCTAGTTGAAAGCGTTCGGGGTTTTGGATTTGGATGGCTTCAGGGCGGAGCGTAGACCTCATCAGTCGATACCTTTCGGATTTGACATTTAGATTCAATGTGCCTCTTACCAATCGGTGATCGCTCCCCGTGTTAAACGAATTGATCACTGAGACATCATTGAATATCCGAGTCTTAGTCGACATGATGAAGTCAATCTCATTTTTTGTTACACCATCCGGACTTCTCCAGGTCCATTTGCGATGCAACTGTTTCTTGAAGAAGGAATTCATCATATAGAGTCCTTCCCTCTCCATGTATTCAGCTAGCATTTGGCCACGGTAGTTCCGGATTCCAACTCCAAGTTGCCCCACTTTCGACTCATTATCGCTACGTTTGCCTAGCCTTGCGTTGAAGTCTCCCATGACAACAGTGTAGTGAGTCTTGGAAGTATGTATTGCTCGAGAGATGTCCTCATACACTACTTCCACTTCCTCGTCGGGGTGTGTCGAGGTCGGGGCGTATACCTGTATAACCTTCAACGAATACCGTTTGGTAATTCTGAGTATAAGGTACGCCACCCTGTTCGACACACTTCCGATCTGTACAACATTGTTCACGAGAGACTTGTGGACAATAAACCCGACACCACCTTGGGACAGATCTTCGCCCTCCCGGAAGTTGAGCAGGTTACCGGATTTTAGGATTACCGTGTCCTCGCCATGTCTTCGGACTTCGGATAATCCCACAATACTCCAGTGAATCCTGCTCAATTCTTCTTCCAGTTCTAGCAGCTTCTCCTCGGTCCGCAGTGTTAGCGCGTTATATGTTGCCAGGGTCAAAGTCGTTTGACTTTTGACTTTGTCTTTGCCGCCCGGGGATTCTTCGCACCCCTGGTACCAGCACCTTGCCTGCGTCTGTCACCGCCGACACGGCCTCCGGTACCGCCGGGCACTTGGGGCATTCCTTTTTGTCTTGTCATAGGGGGGATTTGGGCCTTTCTCCCACCACGCTGGCCCAGTGCGGGTTGGTGGGGAGCGCCAGAGCCTCGTTGGTTGTACGGCAGGGTGTACCGTGTGCAGGTGAGGTTGGCTTGGGTCTCGTGAGGTGGTTTATGAGACCCCTTACACCCCATGTTCATGGACATAGGGAAATAATTTCCCACAAAATATAACTTTTAATGGCAATAGGGAAATAACTTTCCACTGCAAAAAAAACTACTTACCACCTACTAATTTTTATTTTAGTATTCAAGTCTTTAATCTAAATATAACCCCGTACTGATATATTAAAATCAACTTGTTTGAAGCCATGGCCGATTAAGGGTTAAAGCTAGTTCCCGTTTTTTTAACAAAGGAGGCTAAAGACGACGAAGACTAAATTGGTACCCGTATGTTTTTTTTATGTGTGTTCCCTCGGAACTCCGTCATTTCAAGACCGATTTTGATAATTCTTCTTTTTGGTTGGAAAGTATATATTCCGACGATGGTACCATGATAAGAAGAACAAGGGTCAAGAAGAGAAATCGAGGGGAATTTTTAAAAATTGTAGGGGCGGCTAGTGTGTTTGCTTATATTTTAAATAGGTATTATAAGCCACTATATAGTAATGAAGATCTGGAGTCGATATGATGATGGAACTGAAGGACAGTCGAGGGAACTCGTAAACTATTTATAGCAGTTACCTTGTGTTTGGGCTTGATTAATTTGTATTGATGAGAGCTTTACACCTAGATAGGTTGCTACCATTTCTGATGATGAAGAACAAACATCCTGGAGAAATGGAGGGGAACTTTCGAAAATTGTAGGGAGGCTAGTGTGTTTAATAATATTTTAAATAGGTTTTATAAGCCACTACATAATAATACAAATCTGGAGTCGATCTGATGATGGAACTGAAAGACATTCGAGGGAACTCGTAAACTATTTATAGCAGTTACTTTCTGTTTGGGCTTGATTGATTTGTGTTGACGAGAGCTTTACACCTAGATAGGTTGCTACCGTCTCTCATGATGAAGACCAAGTACAGTTAAGAAAACTCCTCAGTGGTTTACAGTAGTAGCTAACTTGTGATTGGGCTTGATTAATATGTTATCTATACACACATAACCACAAAAAAGTTAAAAATAAATATTTTTTAACAAAAAAGAACCGACTTAAAAAGGAATCAAAAAAATTAACATAAAAAAACTCTCCACCTAAAACACTGAAAAGTGAAAAATAAACTTCTTACAATTTGACAATTCATCTATAAATCTTAATACCTGTTAATTTAAATAAAGTATTATTATAATGTGTACTAGGTACCTACCGATTTCTTTGAAGTCGGTGCCATTCGCGTTCCGTTCAGGCGCGTTCGGTCATAATCGAGGAATAGTGTGAACAGTAAATTAACAGGTATTTAGATTTACAGATGAATTGTCAAATTGTAAGAAGTTTAATTTTCGCTTTTCAGTGTTTTTAGGTGGAGAGTTTTTTTGTTAATTTTTTTGTTTTCTTTTTGAGTCGGTTTTTTTTTGTTAAAAATATTTTTACAAATAAAAAGGGTCAGAAAATTGTACACTTATATAGGTAGGTAAGTAATGCATTTTCTTTCCTTTCCTCTTTGTAATATTTTTCAATGCTTCTATGAAGTAATGATGTCTGTATGTTTAAGTTCTAGACATTAACATGTCAATAAATGGGATCAGAAGATACTATTATACTGCCCATAAAAACCAAAAACAGTACCTCAAAAAATATATTTTTCCGTTTCTTGTTGTACCTGATAGTTTAATCAATTATCAATGTTAATATTCTATTGGCTAACTTTTAAAAAAGTATAGAAGGTCCATTAAAGTATTGCGTAAGTATCTCAATTCTTTCAAAAATGACTAAGCACCTTGGAGGTATTGTATGAATTTACCAACAAGACAATATAATGGATTTGCCGAAAGTTCTTTTGTATAAGTAACGGTTTTGGCTTATAAGGTCATTATTAAAGTACAAAACTTTAACATTATCATGATTTGAGTTTTATTTATTTAAACAGTGTAATATAAATGTTACACCATACCATACATGCATAAATCAGAGGTGAACTAACACCCAAGTTTCGCCAGTTTAGGTTAGGTCCCATGTAATTGGTGGCGAGCGTATTGCCATTTATCGGGCACGGAAATCGCAGTACATTGCTAGGTGGCATAAGAGGAACTCTGCTGCCCATTCTCGTGGCTGTCTTTGCCCTTAGCCGCCTTGTACGACACCCGCGGAAGGGATTTGGGGTAGAGATAATTGTATTCTGCTCTGCCGTCACCACATGGCCGTAAATACCTAGTACATAATACTATAACTACTTATATTATAAAGATGCATAAATAAAGAATACAAATGTACTTATAATACAACATGTACTTACAAATTGATGTATGTATAACATATTATACATAAATCAATTTATAAGTACATGGGTAAATGTTGTAATATTGGATAATCGTCAAATAAAGAAAGCCTTACTGACTTACTTACTGTTACAACTTACTGTTGACTTACTGGAGTTTTATTTTGAAGTAGGTAAGTAACTAAGGTAAATAAGATAGATGTTTTAGTTAGTAAAAAAGATATAAATATTTATAAAAGGAAACACAAGTTGCCAGTACTATTTCAACAGTAAATATTTCCTATAACATTAAAATGAACATCGTAATAACCGAAAGACCAACCGACTCAAATGGTCTTGAGATCATTTTCACGTACCTACCATTCTTTTGAAAGCCGATCAATCTTAAATGTGGCGTATTTGCGTTGAAATTTAGTTCATCAATGCGGAGCATTTGGTTGAGAATTTATAAAACTTCTCAACTAGCGCTTAGACAAAGTATTTAAAGCGAAACAATTTAAAAGCATTTATCAGATCAAACAGCCAACCCTGTTTATAGTTTTTTTTTAAATTGCCATTTAATAAGTTTTATTTTAACTGTTTGAAATTTTACTGTAAAAAAATCGTTTTAATGGAATGGCCATGTTAGTTTATGATAATATCTTATCGAAAGTGGACTTAATTGACCCAAATTAAGATCACTTTCGAGAATTATCTGTCAGAGTATTAATTGTTTTAATCAGATTGATGTTTTACATAAATTTGAGGTAAATTAGTCTTTATATTCGTTATATAGATTTATATATCTTGCATGAATATAAAGACCATAGACCACCACACAACACCAGACTGCAATGGAGGAGCTCGCTAGCGCATTGGCATTGCCCGCTTGGCATGCGATTTCGTAAACTAAGCATATGTTAATGATCGCTAAGGCCGGTCATTGGATGGGTGACCAAAAAATTAGTATCTTGAGTTGCTCCGTGCTTCGGAAGGCACATTAAGCCGTTGATACCGCATGCATCGGCAGTCTTTAATACCCACCAACCCGAACTGGGCCAGCGCGGTGGGTTATGGCCCATCCTCCCTTTATTCTTCCATCCACAGGGAAGGCCCGTGCCCCAGCAGTGGTGACATTGAAGGTCTGGTGATGATGGAACGGTCAATGTTGTCCTTTACAGTTTTTTACAGCTTGACATGCTGTTCACTGTACATTTCTAACGTCGAACCTTCATAAATGAGGTGTTTTACTGCGCCAATAAGTAGGTACATGTAACCTAATTAGGTTTCTCCAGTCCCAAAGTGAAAGTGGCACAAAAAAGGATTCCCACGTGCCAATATCAAGTGTGGATTTTGTCGTGCCACACATTAATCATAATGTTTAATAAAAAGGCCCTTCGTGACGTGAATTAATTGTCAGGGCCGTAATGTTTGTTCTTGTTTTGTATAAACCATAAACTGGGCGCGTTTTTGCGAAACGTCCGCTTGAAAGTTTATTTTGCTTTATCTGTGGCACCAATTAGTCCATTTTATATTTTTTTTGTGTGAATTGTGAAACTGATATAAGGGGAATCTTTTTTATTTCCGATGCCAACATGATATTGTTTCATGAATACAAGTGTCCGAGCTCACTAGCGCAGTGGCATAGCGCGCTTGGCCTGCGATTGTGTAAACTAAGCAATGTTCGTAAAGATCGGTCATTGGATGGGTGACAAAAAATGTACTATCCCGAGTTCCTCCGTGCTTCGGAAGGCATGTCGAGCCGTTGGTCCCAGCTGCATCTGCAGTCGTTAGTACCCACCAACCCAAACTGGACCAGCGTGGTAGGTTATGGCCCAATCTCCTTATTTGCCACTTGGCTAAGCATCCTGGTTGGCCGAGTGGCATACAATGTCTATGTATGCCATCTGGATCGCGGAAGACGCGGGTTTCGCGTCCCGGGACAAAACATAAATATTCGAAAATGTTTTTCCTTGTTTACTTGTATTTAAATGGTTTTTTTTCAAACCTGTCTTGTTAACAATTTACTCGTTAAATTAATTCCTTAAATTTAGACAGATAAAAGTAAATCATTATTTCTTTTAGCTGTTCAAGCAATACTTCTGCTTGGTCGATTATCCTTTTTCCTTAGTTATAACAATAATTGTGAATGGCGTCTTTGCCTGTAAATGTTTATTTTTATTTTTTTCCTGGTAACAGACTCTTTCAATTCTTTCATTAACATTACTTTGACACTTTACTACTCCATCACTGTCCCCATCATACTTCACAACTGTTTCTGTATTGCTGCGATTCGAAATGAAAAAAAAAAACATTCAGAAGGACCTAAATGAAAAAATAAAAATGGCGTCAAGCGAAATTGTGTTTTGAGAGAGGCATTTTTATTGCGACTCTCGATTGCACCACATCTGTCTCGTCCAATCCGTCCAAATCCTAATATTTGGCGAGGCAATAAATCACACGGCCACAAAAAACTGATGCCCTAAAATGCTATAGAAGATCTGTAGACCGGCCATAGTCACAATGACAAAAAGACGACTGTTATTCATCTTCCAATAATCATACGCGATAAAGGTTTATGATAGTGTTGAAAAATGTAGCGATAAAGATTTATGACTTGTAACTACTAGGTTAGCTTGAAGAGAAGACGAAGAAGAAGAAGACTTATTGCGGAGCACGCATACGTGTCGTGTGCCGAGTGGTTACGACAGAGCAGATTACAATGTTTTTGTCTTAAAAGTCTACGAATACTACGAGTAAAAACAGCAACGATTAACATCCATAGAGGGTGAGCCTATTGCCGTCCACCAGTCCACCAATACTAAATTTATTATTTTTTTAATTATAGGTCAGGTTTAACGAATTTAACTTTTGCCGCCGTGTGGTGACGGCAGCGTAGAATACAATTGTCACCACTCCAAATCTCTCCCGTGCGTGTCGTACAAGGCGACTAAGGATAGATCAGTGATGAGGAATGGGCAGCGGCGTTCCTCTTATACCACCTAGCAATGTACTGCGACTTTTGTGCCCGATAAATGGCAATAGGCTCGCCACCTATTACATGGGACCTAACATAATTGGCGAAACGCGGGTGCTAGTTCACCTCTGCCTACCCCTTCGGGGTATAGGCGTAATTTATGTATGTATGTATGTAATATTTAGGTGTTTGGCGTTGTTTTTATTTAACCCGACGTTTCGATCACCTAATAGCGACCGTGGTAACGATAAAGCAAATTCAATCCGTTAAAGTTGTTTTATTTCAGACATATTGTGTTCTCGTTACTAAACATTCACAAAATGGATTCCAAAGATTGTTGTGGTTAGAAAAAGTTCGAAAAATTATAGTGTTGATGCGGGAACCAGAGGACGCGGGTTTCCGTTCCCGCATCAAGGTATCATTTTATATATTATACCAATTTTTCTAACATTTATCAAATAAAATTAAAATGGATTACAATAATATAAGTACAACTATTACAAGCTAACCATTATACAAACAAATAAATAATTAATTGCAAACTTCTATAAAGGAAGAAATGCTAACGTCACGTAACGAGATTGCATCTATTGTCATATAAATTTGCAGGGTTTCTCTTCAATCAGTAGGACTCGATAGCGCAAAGGCTTAGTGCGTACACCAATTAATATTGGCCGATGGTCACGGCTGCATCTGCAGTTGTTAATACCCACCAATCAGGGGGCTACCGCCTAACTCGATTGCTGATGATAGCTATATAGCAATGCACTGCTTACGGCTATAGCAGCCATCCTAAATTTTTAGGCAGTACGGACTTTGTGCCAAATTCATTCAAAATCATTCGGTAATCAGTGGTTCAAAGCTATCGCTAATAGTTTAGGTACATTTGGTGCGAAATTACAACATGACGTCTTAAAATATAGCTTTTGCTTTAGCAATCGAGTTAGGCGGTAGGCCCTCTGGACTGAGCCATCTTGTTTGCTTCCTATATCCTTCCATCGATAATGGCCGGTTTACACGAACTTAGTAGCTAAGCGCTTATTCTTCTTCTCCCTGCCCTGTTCCCATTCTATCTGGGGTCGGCGCAGTATGTTTGCTCTTCCATTCATATCGGCCAGACGTCATCAAGCCATCCACTCCCTTTTGATTCATATCATCCATCCATAGCACCGTAAAGGTGCTAGTGATGAATGAATGTATAGAAAAGAGACGGAACGGACCATGTCGAGAGACCGATGAACGGAGAGAGTAATTGGAATGACAACATTCCAATACATACTGCTCAAGTTTTGGCTTAGGCTTTACAGCCGGCCGCCTGCCTGACACCATCCCTCTTTGGGTATGCTGTTGTTGGTGGTTTGCCCTCCACCATTCGGGTGTCCCAAGGTGCTTATTGGTCTACACCGGGCAATCTCCCTTAGTCGACTTTTACGACACCCATAGGATGAGTCGGGGCTGGCATATTCTACGTTATTTGTTCGCTCCCAGGCCAGCATAGAAGACTGACTAGCTAAGCGCTTAGTACTTGTCACTAATACTAAGTCCTCATGTGTAAACACGCCGATTAGTGCTAGTATTAGTGTGAAAACGGTGATTTTTTACTTGTCATATTGAGGCTTAGTATTAGTGACGCTAAACGCTTAGCTACTAAGTTCGTGTAAACCGGCCATAAGGGAGGCCTATACTCCAGCTTTGTGTATAGGACTGGTGATAGTGAATTAATGAACAACATTTATCATGACAACATTAATCTGTGGTTTCGACTAACAAATTAATTGTGACAGTAAATTATATGATAAATAAAAAAGAACATTCAAAATTTTTAATTACTTATAAAATAGTTTATAGTTTATAATAGTTTATAATAGTTTATTTCTCCAAAAAAAATTTTACATTTTATCACTAGTGGCCGGGGTCTCCTTTTAAGCAAATGCATGCTTGTGCCAGAAGACCTCGCTCTTCCATTTGTGCACGTTTAAACTAAAACTATTATTGGTTCTAATTACATTTAAACACAAAAAAAAAAAAAAATATATATATATATATAAAAGTTACTAAATTCATGAAAATACTTAATTAGCTTGTGTTAGTGCATGTGTAGTATTTTTAAATTGTGTTGTGTGCTGTTAAAGTTGTCGACAGTAGAAATGTGTCTGTTGTGTGTGTTTAAATATTACAGTATTTGTGTAACAATGATGAAGAACAGTGAAACAGAAAGATCAATTGTTTATTCCACTCAATCAACGTAACAGTAATTCCGTCTTCTCATAATCAAGAGTTTTTAACCACATATGTACATCCTTTTTACACTCACTGTATCTCTTATGGAAAATATTTAGCTCCTTGTTTATTTTATTGTAAATGTAGGCTGAGCGAGTGACATATTGAGATCTAGCAAACTCGGAGTTAGTTCTTGGAATCTGTGCTACATTGAATTTCCTTCTCCTTGCAAGTTGATTAGTAACATTATATGGTGTCATTTTATGTGTTTTTAATGTTATTTGTTTAATGTACAATTTTCTAACCGTGAGCATTCCGCAATCATGATATAGATTTTCAGTAGAGTATCTTTTTTTCTTAAAGTACATTATTTTCAACAATGCACGTTGAGCACGTTCTAACTGCATAAATTTCGTTTTGGCGGCACCACCCCAAACAGTAATGCAGTACGACAGAACAGATTGGACTAGTGCTATATATATATTATTTAATAGAGTGAGTGGGACGACATGTCTTAAAGTCAGAAACACCCATATAAGCTTTCTCACTCTTCCAGCCACCAGCTCAAGATGGGCGTACCATGAAAGTCTCTGATCCATTATAACTCCTAAGTACTTAATGTGAGTAGTTTTATTGATGACAGGACAATTACATTTGTCACTTGGGTTACAGTGCTGGTGAACTCTTATGCAAAAGTTTTTATCGGGCTGATGATTGTTGTATATGCTAAAACATATATAGTTTGTCTTATCCGTGTTTAGCGAGAGTAAGTTGCATTCCAACCAATTCGCGATTTGACAAATTCCTTTTTCAGCATTTTGTTTTACTTCCTGCCATGAATTTCCAGAAAACACGACTGCCGTGTCGTCTGCATAGGAGAAGATAGTAGCTTTATTAATCTTTAGGTTACACAAATCATTAATATAGATCAAAAATAGAGTGGGGCCTAATACACTTCCCTGCGGGATACCATATGATATCTCCGCAAGATCACTAGTATACTGACCCAATTTTACTTTTTGTTTTCTGTCGGTTAGGTAACTTCTGAATAGAGCTAGTGGAATGTCCCTTATACCAATGTTTTCCAACTTTTTCACAAGGATAGGGATAGAGACGGTATCAAATGCTTTCCTAATATCAAGGAAGACTGTTAAGCATTTTTGTTTTTTGTCTACTATGTTTGTTACTAAGTTGCTAAGGGAAGTTATAGCGTCTTCTGTAGACTTGCCCATTCTAAAACCAAATTGTGAAGGTGATAATATCTTGTAGTGATCCAGATATCTCAATAGACGAGTATTAATCAGTTTTTCCATAATTTTTGATATGCTGGAGAGAATAGAGATGGGCCTATAGTTATTTACTTCATCTCTATCTCCACCCTTATGTATTGGGATAATAACTGATTGTTTAAATGGGGTTGGGAATATCCCCACACTAAAGCAACGGTTAACAAGATGAGCAATAACAGGCACTACTTCGTTTCTCACGCGCTTTAAGTATTTAGTAGAGATGCCGTCCCAGCCTGGGGCACTACTTGATTTTAGGCTCATCAAAACTCTATCCACTTCATCCTCATCGGTGTCAAGAAGCACCATGGAAGTTCCTCTAAGAGATAATGGGGAAGGTGAATTAATGTGGTCTGGGTCATGCGACGTTGGTGATTGAATTTGTTCGGCAAGGTTTTTCCCAATATTTACAAAGTAGTTATTAACAAAATTTGCTGCATCTGACGGTGTAACTCCATTATTCATCAGTTCTGTATTTTGACTTTTAGACTTATTTGAATATGTTATGTCTTTTATATTTTTCCAAAGTAATTTGTTGTCAGAAACTGAGCTAGCGAGAAGTTTTCTTTCGTAGTTTATTTTTAATTTATTTTTTAGACTATTGCAATAATTTCTATATCTAGTATAAGTTATTTTTAATATCTCATTATGTGGATCTTCTTCGTATTTCTTTTGTAATTTATTTCTATTATTTATACATTTAAGAATTCCAGCAGTGATCCAGGGTTTTATAATACGCTTGCTTTTTGGAATTTTACGATTGGTAGTATTATTGACTATGGAATCTGTTAAGCTTTCTATGAGTTTTTCGGTTATTACTATGGGGTCATGACAATTAAGCATTTCATTTAGTTTAGATTCTTGTAAGTACTTTTGAGCACTTTCATAATTTAGTATGGATATGGTTTTGTTTGCCGATTCAGTACTTTTTATTTTAGTTAAACAGAGAAACGTAGTGGAGTGATCTGTAGTGGACGTCTGTAGTATTGCGATAAATGCAGAATATTTTTTGTTATTTATTTTTAACATAAAATGATCCAAGCAACTCTGTTTCCTTGTCGGTAATGTGTGTCCTGGAAGTATACCAAATTGTGCCAGTTCATTAAGGTAGCCTTGTCTATTCCTAAACTCCTGCGCATGCTCAATGTCTTTTGGGATAAGATTAATGTTTATGTCTCCAGCTATAATTATATTATTGTGCTGGGATATTGTTTGAAGATGTGTGGTAAGAGATGTTAAAAAGTTATCAATATTTGAATTTGATGGAGAACGATAGATGCAAAATAGTGTTATATTTAATATGTCTACTTGCAGACATGATGCTTGATCTAATTTTATTTCATTTATCTTAGCCTTCAGTGAGTCCTTTACATACACAGTTACCCCATCATTTTGGTTTACTTTATATGTAGTAGAGTGGGAGACATAATTAGGCAATTGCGGCAGTGGTTTGTTCGTATTAAGTCTACACTCGGTTAGTATAATTACATCTGTATCAAAGTTGAGGTTATTTAGCGTTAACAGAAAGTCGTCAAAGTTGCAATAGATGCTTCTTATATTCTGTGAGATAATGGTGAGGTCATTTGGTTTTATATGAAAATTATTAGCTAGTTCCAGAGTATCGCACTTAATAACTCGCGCTAAAGCTATATTGTCTATTTCATCTATAGTTTGCTTTGTATTATCCATATATATAAAAAAAAGAAATGATAAATACAAAAATATTGTATTGACTTTGGAAATCTGAGGATATAAGTTTTTAGAGCAAAGAATATATGCGGTTTTTGAGTAGTATTTAGACAAGAACTGTTAGATAATATTGCTATACAGTATTTAATTGGAATTACGTGTAATATGAGCTGAGTATTTGTATGTATAGTGTAATTGACAGAGTTAATAACATTTATGCTTATAAAAACATCACAAAAGCCTACATGATTACAAACAAGGTTTGACATATTATTATTAAATATCACTACAAAAGAAGGGTGTAAGTATATTGGCATTAACAACACAAGTAAATATTCTAAGGAAATGAAAAGTATAAATGCAATATAACTTATAAAACACGAAAATATAGGATGATCTAGAAGTAGTCAGATGGCATGCGGTGATTCAGGTTGGCTCGACAAGAGCTGGTGTACTTGACTCTCGTTTCTAATCAAAATAATACGAGAGAGTTCATTTTCTCTAACATACACCTTTCCATACGCGGTCCAACAAAACTTGTACTTTCTTACTTTAGCTAAGTCTCGTGCTAGAAAGTAAAGACGTGCTCCTTTTGGCGTAAGATGTTCGGACAAGAAGATGGGGGTGTCTTCTTGAGTTTTAAAACCTAGATGTTTCGCACATAATTTACTTTTATTCTTTATATTGAAAGATTTTGCCGATTTTAATAGGTCGTTCTTCAGTAAGGTTGACTTAGTTTCTACCACAATTGGCGAGTTTTTGTTGTTGGGTGATTTTGGCCTTACTCTAAATATGTCACATATGTCTGATCTAGTAATATTACAGTCAACCGTTTTTGAGAGATTAATAACCATTTCGATAAGGTCCTCCTTATTTTCAGAAGGTTTCAAAGGTACATTTTTAATTTCCAAGCTAGCCTTTCTACTTTCCATTTGTAGTTCCTCTACTTTACTTTCCAGCACAGCGATGTAGTTCCTGTCCTGCTTTGATTGAGCCTCCAGTTCGCCCATTCTCTGCCTGAGTTCCTCGTTTTGCAATGTAAGGTGAGTAATCGAGTTCTCAATGTTGTAGTTAGATTGTTGAATATCTTTGAGGGTGATATTGACATTTTTTAGCTCCGCAGCTTGCGATGTAAAAAAAGATGACATGAGTTTTCGAATTTCTTCTTTGAAGTCGTCCATTTGGTCAGAAATCGAGACTTCTATCTGGGCTCTGCAACGCTTATTACGTTGGACTGCTAAGTTCGGTGAAATATAAGAGAACACTTAATCATTCACATGGCACATTGCTTTATTGAAATAACAAAGCACGGAAGTTCTGTGATTTGACAATTGATTTTATGATCATCATCATATTCATTTTAATTTTCTTTGTAAAATGTTTTTTGAATGTCATTTTCTTTATTTTCAAATAATGACCAAATATTATTGTTGAGTAAAATAAAACATAATTCACTTTTGAAAGTGTCAGAATTTTATTTACAAAATACCTCACAGCAACTTCGTGGCATTGTTTGTATTTAAAAAAGACCTCTTGACCCCGTTCCGTGAATATTTCAAGAACAAAGAGTTATCTTATAAAAGTAGGACCATTCATTCAGAGTCGTAACTTTTTTAAGGATCTTTCAACTTCTAACGTCTGTTTTTTTATTTATTACTTTTTTTGTTTCTATTTTTGATAAACATGTTTCTTAGAGCAAATCAGGACTCTTATGATCCAAAATGTCGTATGTTAAAAATACTATTAAAATTAATAGTATTTTTTAATGATTCATATCCATAAAAAAGATATTAAATATCACCTTTGGCATAACAAAAATTTTTGTACGCTAACTACTCCAAGCAATGGAAACTATACTCACCGCTTGTACCGCTAGTACGACAAAGTTGTAACAGTATTCATCCTGTGCTTGACTATCTCATATAATTATAATAATAGAGATGCTATGATTTCATAAAGTAAAACAAATGCCGGCTATGTATCCCCGAACGGGAAGCCAGACTTGAATTAGGCCCACGTTTCGCCAAACGTGCTCATAAAATAGATGACGAGCCTATTACCATTTATCAGGCACGCAAATCGCAGTAGTATATTGCTAGGTGGTATAAATGATCGTGTTGTATATTAAAACATTAGATAAATAAAATGTTGTTTAGTAGATAATTTTGTATTGCCACTATAAACGAATCTTGCTTAAGAATGGCTGTTACATGAATAGTCACAGTGAGTCTGGAAAGTCGAAGTTTGGTGAGAATCGCTCAAACAACTTCAAGAACTAATGAACGAACGCTCAAATGTCAAGTGGGGTAGGAGTTACCTACTAATAAAACAGAGGGTGTCAGTTACGAACAGACAAAAGCAACAGAAACAGTCTAAAGTTATGAAATTCTGGTAATAGATTGTAAGTAAACTGTGCCCACGTAGCTCGATATCATGAAACCCATTATTGCGTCTCAGTATATTTTATTATACAGTGTGGAAAGAAACCATAGGCCCTGGAGGGAAAGTACCTTCAATCCTTTGAAATATCTCAATTTGCTGAAAGAAAACATTCCTTTATTTTTAAAAAGAAACATAACTGCATTCACAGATTTCTTAAAAGCTTACCCGAACCGGGAATCGAACCAACTAAAAAATAAAAATTATCCTCGCAATTTTATTTTACTAGCGATAGTTTTTCTCTGAGAAACATAATATGGTCTTATAAATAAAAAAAAACATGAAATCTGATATTCATTTTACTTTTACTGTGGAATACTCTCAATCTTTACGAGAATCTTATTTTATTAGAATTGAGATATGCATAAAATAATTTGGAAGAAAAATATTACCTAACAATAATTAAACTAATAAATTCCATATCGAAAATGTGCAGATTACGATGTTCATGTGGTCTCCGTACTAATTTTTTTTTTAAACCTTTGTAATAATTGTGGTTTGAAATGTATGCTTCTATTAAATCTAATTGCTCTTGATACGCCAATATTTTAATAATTATTAATAAGAAATACTTATTACGAAATGGTGGCAAAACAAAACAAAATCAATTACCTGGATGTTCCTTCGAATTTCAAAATTGGCTTAAACTGTTAACAAATTATACGTTCCATTTTCAAACTTTCTTTTTTCAATTCCAATAATACCAACAAGAATCGCGAGCAACAATAAAAAATTAAGGATATGATTTGATTCGAGAGTAAAATAAATGTTAGATATCATAATGATGTTTTTTCTTTTTAACACTTTATGTTTCTTAGAGAAAATTTATCGTTAATCGACTGCATCGATTAGTAAAATAAAATGGCAAGATTTAATTTTTATTTATTTTTAGTTGGTTCGATTCCCGATTCGGGTATATTCATAGGTATCTCGACATGGTCCTTTCCGTCTCATTTTTATACATACATAAATCACGCCTATATCCCCGAAGGGGTAGGCAGAGGTGAACTAGCACCCACGTTTCGCCAACTATGTCAAGTCCCATGTAATAGGTGGCGAGCCTATTGCCATTTATCGGGCACAAAAGTCGCAGTACTTTGCTAGATGGTATAAAAGGAACGCTGCTGCCCATTCCTCATGACTGATTTATCCTTAGTCGCCTTGTACGACACCCACGGGAGAGATTTGGGGTAGTGACAATTGTATTCTACTCTGCCGTCACCACACGGCACTCATTTTTATAGATTCATTTATTACTTTATATAGCACCTTTCCGGTGTGATGGATGATATGAATTAAAAGGGAGTGGTTGGGCTTGATGGCGTTTGTCCGATATTAATGGAAGAGTAAACATACTAATAAATTGCGAGAAGGGCAGGAAGAATAATGCGAAGGGGATGACGAGAGTGGAAAGAGTGTAGGTAGACGACATACTGCATCGACCCCAAATAAGATGGGAAATAGCTGGAGTAACCACTGAGCACTTAATTTAAGATTCACTTGAAGTATATAAACGACTTCAATATTGAAAGGCAGGCGAAAGGTTTTAAAGACTACATTCGTCAGTTCAAAGAGAGAGGGTTTTTATATTCAGCATTTATCAAGATCGATTCGTATCTCGTGTAGTAATGTTGTACAATCTATTTTGTTCGAATTATATCCATTACATGAATTAAAAGTGGGAGATTTTCTTTGGATTAACAGGTCAATCAATGAAATAAGTTGATGGTATTAGGGCTTGCACACAAAACTGCGATTCGACGTTGAATCGTAAAAATCTACGAGCACCCACGACACACCGCATGAACTTGCAAATTGATTCGCATCGCGCATTCCTTCAATTTCATTCTTCTTTGTTTCGCCGTCTTGCCGCACCAAATCGCTTCGCAGTAATTTATGTTGTCAGTAGTTTTCTGCGTTGCGAATTCGCAGTGCGCCAATTCTCAGTTTTGTGTACTAGGCCTTACTCCCGGAAAAGTATGTACGGAATAACAAATTAACATGAAAGCATAATCACGATTGAGATCCAATGAAGCGAGATAATTGGCAAAATTACATTGCTTGTTCTTTAGTGAATGTAATCGTAATGAAAAATACAAATTAAGTTATCCACAAAGTCTCTATGTCGGAAGCGATCATAAACAGGTATAATTAATTACAATATTAGGAGCTGAAATTTTACAAAGAAAATGAGGTCGGAAAAATGTATCGTCCTGATGAGGAAATTAAATTGTTTTTTTATTCAAACCTATTTTAATTCATAAAATTTCTATCAAAGCTTATACATTTTTATCAGCTAATTTGAGATTCCAAGAATTTGTGAACATATTGTGCATTAATATTCAAATATTGGTATAAAAAAAATACAACAATTTGCGAGAACCTTTGTTCTGACTTGATTTTTTTAATAAGCTGGTGTTAATTAAATTTAAAAAGTTTTAGTTTTCTTAAGACCTTATTGTTATTACTAGTAGGTAGTTGATAAAATAAGCACGACAATAACGTTTAATTTACCAATTATAATAAAGATCGCTTAATTAAAAAATAACTGTGTATAAAAAACGAAACTTATAGAAAATGTTCAATTAATTAGCAATTCAATTTATTACTGACCTCAATTTTATGGTCGTCACTTTAAAAATTGTATTAAAAATATGTATGTATAACTGTTATAGGCGTGTGTACCGTATGTACCCGTACATTCATGTAAGTACGGTACATTTAGCATAAGAAAGTATGAACATGTAAAGCTGTTGGTGTAACTTAGCAAATAATAAACCACTGATTGTAGGAATGATCGATTGAACGAAACGTGAACAGTATTTTCTAAAAACCAATACGTTAGAAAGTTTAGAGCTCAAAATATCGATGGGACACCGAGTTCGTTCATCATTTACAGTTTGTGTGACGTCACAGAATTTGACTCCACGTTGTGTTTGATCGATTACATTTCTGATTTGGCCTGCGACGGGTTGATTGATTGGAGATTTTTTTATGCGCAATGTTGTTCTGTTTTATTTATTCGTAGATAATCTACTTGACAAATGATACTACGTACTTAAATCTTGATCGTAAGTGCTTTATGCACGCCAACGACTTTATCCCCCAGTGTTCGCAGACAAAAACGAAGCCTTTTGTATTTAGATTGCCAAAGAAACGTGCAGACCGATGCAGTCGTGTGTAGTTTAAATGCGGTCCGTCTGTCGAGAACTTTTTTTAATATGATACGCCAATTTATCTAAGAAGTGGTAGGCAGAGTTGTATTAACACTGATATTTCGCCAGCTATCTATACTTATATTATAAAGCTGAAGAGTTTGTTTGTTTGTTTGTATGGTTAAACGCGCTAATCTCTGGAACTACTGACTCACATTGAAAAATTCTTTTTGTGTTGGATAGTCCATTTATCGAGGAAGGCTATAGGCTATATAATAAACAACATTAACGCGAGCAAAGCCGCGGGCGTCTAGTGTTATATAGGGAGGGAGGAGCCCCTTGCGATCGATACATTGTCACATACAATACCACGATGGTGGAATCGTTAATTAATCGCAACATTGTACTAGGAACGTTGCTGCCTGATTTTCGATATATTTGTAGCCTTTGATCGAGATATACGATACACGCCGGAAAGATAGTATGTTGTGACAGTTGTATTCTACTGTGCCTTCCCCATACAGTGGAGCAGCATATAATACATCAAGAATCACGTGACGTACAAAGCGACCAAGGGTACAGACAACGATGAGTATATAGGTAATGGGCCGCAGCGTCACTCATTATACCACCTAGCGATGTACTGCGATTAACGTGCCCGAAATATGGCAATAGGCTCGCCCGTTATTATATAGAACCTAACACAATTTGTGAAACGTGAGTGTTAAAAAATTCACCTCCGCCTACCCCTTTGGGAGTAAATAGACATGTATTTATGTATGTAATTGTTAGATCCAATCACACTAAGTGAGTACTGAGCGCAAACGCATATATCCGCATTGCATCATAACCAGAAACCTTTAAACAATATTACGAACAAAATAAAGTCAAAATTTCATTAAATATTTTTCTCCAGCTGTGTGAATCGAACACTTTAATTTTTCGAAATATTTCTTACTAAATTTTATTTGTATCTTTTTTTTTATAACATTCATAAAATGTTCAAATAAAAATCTAAACCTAACATAGTCTGAGAAATACTAAAAGCGAACTGTGTTATCTAAAAATTTATTCGTGACTAACGATGCTGGGATATAGCAGAATTTCTTTTATTCTAGAAAATGCAGCACCCCTGGGATACATTAACATGATTCCATGCTAACAAATTTTCGGCAGCAGAAAAATGAGGTGTCTTCTATAAATTTATGAAAGGGTTTGGTGGTGATGTTTTACCTAACTAAGTATATTAGAAAAAGCAGTGGCATTTTCAAAAAGTTTATTTTGTATATTAAAAAAATGATAATAAAATTATTGTAAATAGACTCAATTTGTTCTGGTAATGTAATCGATTTTATACTCCATGAAAATTGTCCAAACAAAACTAGCCTATACAAGTGACCGATTCGAATGAATAGAATAAAACAATGATGAAACTGACGTACTAAGAAAACACAATGGCGCCCATCGTGTCAAATCTAAGAGTAGTTGTAAAATTTTATATATTTTTTTTAATTTTTCCCTATATTTTAAGGAAGGCAAAGGGTCTAGCCCATACAGCCAAGTCTTTAGTGTATATTTCTATTGAAACGTTGTAATGTTTGCCAGTTGGTTAGGCACCGAGGTCTTTAGCGAGTTCTATAGTGTAAATACGAATAAACTGGCAAAACTTAGCACAATCTAGATGTCTCACATAAATGTTCGTACACAACATAATTAAATTTAATATAACTAAATATAGCTTTATGATATTCTTCAACAGAATATAGCCAAATATAACTTTGTCATATTCTTAAAGAAAGTCCTGGCGAAATCTCATGTTTAGGAATTTATGATATTATAATTAGCCTTACAGAATAATAACCTTAACTTACGATGAAGCCATGAGGCAAAGAAGAGGATGGGACGAACTCTTTATATTATGGCAAAGCATAGGTGCAATTTTTTTTATTGGCATTTAACATTAGCGAAAGAAGTATGTAAAATTCGTAGAAGGTGGAGAGATGTGATCTCTGCCTACGCCTTTGGGAGAAAGGCATCATGTTTGTATGTTTAAACCTTATAACAAGTCTCCTTATGAATGTTATAACAAGTCTCTGATCCTTAAATTATTATGGTAACTATTTTACCACTGCCTTATAAAAGATGAATACATTACTTATTCTGTTTCTCCATACATACGTCCAGTGCATTAATATCACTCTCACAATATTTAGTTAGTTTGTAAAGAGATGTAAATAATAAGGACGCTGTTCATAACACACACTAATTTAATTGTGGATTATGCTTATACTCGTCTTTCATTTGCATCCAAAAGGAAAATAGTTTTCATTCTAAGTGCAGAACTGAACGAATTGTTTTCACCGTCTCCGTCTGTTGAGAGGAAATAGTAATAAATTCTGATTAAGTATTGTTCCCACTTTTTTACTCACTTTTTTTCCCCCACTATTTACAGACCCTTTTGTTAATGAAAATGGCCATATGTCTCCTCGTATGTAAGTGCATCACCCGCGGGAGAGATAAGGGTGGTGACAATTGTATTCTAGTCCGGCGTCACAACACAGCTAGTAATTACTGTGTTGACTGGCAAGCTACGATAGCATTTTGGTTGAACAGTTTACTTGTATGAGCCATGTTTGACGTACTCTATTGGCTTCACGAATCGAATGTCAATCAGACCAACATGATCCGCAGCACCTATTGTTTAAGCGGCTACAATGGTTTGATGGTCCCTTAACCTATTTAGCCAGATAATACTCTGACTCTGTGCCGACATAATACTCAAGAGTTAATTAAGATTATGGGATTAATAGCTCGAAGACAGAGAAGCCCGCTACCGCAGTGGCATAGCGCTCTCAGCCTGCGATTTCGTAAACTAAGCAATGTTCACTAAGGCCGGTCATTGGAGGGGTAACCAAAAATATATTATCTTGAGCTCCTCCGTGCTTCGGAATGCACGTTAAGCCGTTGGTCCCGGCTGCATCTGCATCGTTAGAGTTTGTTTGGTTGGTTAAACGCGCTAATCTCAGAAAGTACTGGTTCAAATTGAAAAATTATTTTTGTGTTGGATAGTCCATTGATTGAGGAAGGCTTTAGGATATATAACAACCGACATTATTGCGAGCGAAGCCGTGGGCGTCGTCTTGTCATATTATATATGCGGGTTAACACGTCCCACTAAAAGGAATTCCATCCGGATTTATGTGGGACGTTATTTTGAACGCGATCGATCTCGACACGGCCTCGCCTCTGTAGAAATTGAAGGCGACTTGGTATTCTTTTTACAAGACTAATATCGGATGAAAGCTTTCATTTCTTTGCTAGGTTTTTGAACCAAAATCCTTTAGTCCACAAAAGGGGCCTCAGGAGTCAAAGTGAATTACCGGAAATAGTGCGGTCGGTCGGACGCTTTTATCGATACTTTTATTTTGTGACATTTTTCATCAGCCGTTTGTTTGTACGAAAGATGTTTTTTCGAAAAGCAATTTAATTTAAGCCGTGTTGAGACGGCAGAGCAGAATACAATTTTCACCACCACCATCTCTCCCGTAGGTGTGGTACAAGGTAACTAAGTATAAAGACAGCAATGAGTAATGGGCAGCAGCGTTCCTCTTAGACCACCTAGCAATATACTGGGATTTATGTGCTCGATAGTTGGCAGTATAGGCTCGCTACCTTTTACATGGGACCGAACTTAATTGGCGAAAAGTGGGTGTCAATTCACCTCTGCCTAAGGTAGGCAGGGATATAGGCGTGATTAATGTATGTAAAGGTATATTAAGTACATAACATAACCATGGAATAAAAAAATTAATGTCTAAAATACCAAAATAATAAATTAACAGAAAAACTGCTATAGTTCATTATAAAAGATAAATTGAATAACACTGAATATAAACTATATTGACTAGTGAATACTCTTAGATATTTAAATAAATAAAAATTTTATACAATTGCATCTATAATAATATTAATTTAGTGAAATTATTTATCGGTATTTAATTTCTCGGACTAGCCGTCAGACCTTTTAAGAAGAATGTCAATGTCTTATTTTCTGAAAAAACTAGATGTTTCTTTTATATTGGACATTCTTAATATATATTCAGTTTGTTATTGTTTCATCTTAATTGTTTAATTCAAACCACAATATATTTTGATGAATTAAAAACTATGTATTTTCATACTTTCTTTGCTTGATTAGAAGCCTTCTTTACCACAAAATATTTGGTTTCAATTAGTTGCCACAATTATAATTAATGTTATTCATGTTGGTCCAAAAAAAGACGCGTTCTGAAATAGACTTTATTTAAGAAAGTTTTTAACCCCTTGCTTTGTGGAGTGTTGAAATCTGACGTTGTCAAGTTTGTGAAACTGTAAGCATATGTTTTAGACAGCAACTGCCACTGGTCTAGTGGTTCACACACTTAGGATTCTGAACTTCGATTCCCTGGGAGCACAAATTTCTACGCAGTTTGGCTGGTGATAGGACTTTTTTCATGTCCGCCTGGCCAGCGACCACCATCTTATCAAAATGTTTATAATATTGTTAACAGCATTATTGTGTTCACACAATTGAGGTTGAGGGGCAGATGAAGCTCGATTCCATCTTTGGCCTTATCGTCACTCATGATGGTCAAAAGCTTCCTTGTCTAGCATAAAAAAGTAGGTATATAAGAATAGCTCATGCCTTAACCGTAACACGCTTTAAACACTTTTGTTGTAATATCGCCGAAAGTTTTTAAGAACCATCGTCAAGGTCTTCGGGGATCTATTATAAATAGTACACGAAATTATTGATTGGAACAATTTTCGCAAGCAACAATAGAAAACTTTTTGCTCTCGTGTTGCCAAATTATATCGATAACAAACTATTTTATACTTATTTACAATATTCTAGTTGTAAGCTTATTACACACGAACTTCTACAATAAATACATAACACGTCTTGAGTCTTGTCTAACTGTAGTTTTGAATAACTGTGTATACTTTCGGCTATCTATACAAAGCTGATAAAATATTGGCTTTCGTAAGTTCTACACTGGGACGTGTGTCTAAGGTGGCTCTCACGGAATCTTTCTAAATAAGGCTGGGCAGACAGAGTAATCGGGGTGGCGTAGGTGAATGCTGACATGTTGAGAAGGGGTCCTGTAAACCTACGCTTGGGTCACAAGTCCCAAGCATCCCCCCTCTGCCACACTATAGCACCCACACGGTTAATCCATGGAATGCTAAGGTTATCATCGTCTTTCTTCACATTTGATTGTGATATATGCCCTTTATGAAGAAAATAGCCGCGTGAAAGTAGCCGTGTGGTGACGGCAGAGTAGAATACAATTGTCACCATCCCAAATCTCTCCCGTGGGTGTCGTACAAGGCGACTAAGGATAAATCAGTGATGAGGAATGGGCAGCAGCATGCCTCTTATACTACCGTCCTGACAATGTACTGCGACTTTTGTGCCCGATAAATGGCAATAGGCTCGCCACCTATTACATGGGACTTAACATAATTGGCGAAACGCGGGTGAGAATTCACCTCTGCCTACCCCTTCGGGGATATGGGCGTGATTTATGTATGTATGTATGAAGAAAATACCGAGTAGTATAATAGCTCGGATTTTGTCAGCGTAAAATTATTCGAAATTCTTTATCTTTGTGGTGTAGTTTGGGGACCGCAGAGCAGAATGCAGTTGTCATCACCCATAATCTCTCCAGTGGGTGTCGTACACGTTAGCTAAGGTTTAAGACAGCGATGAGTAATGGTCAGCAGAATTGCGATTTACGTGCATGGTAGAAAAACGTACATACATACATACATACATAAATCACGCCTATATCCCCGAAGGGGTAGGCAGAGGTGAACTAGCACCCACGTTTCGCCAACTATGTCAAGTCCCATGTAATAGATGGCGAGCCTATTGCCATTTATCGGGCACAAAAGTCGCAGTACTTTGCTAGATGGTATAAAAGGAACGCTGCTGCCCATTCCTCATCACTGATTTATCCTTAGTCGCCTTGTATGATACCCACCGGAGAGATTTGGGGTGGTGACAATTGTATTCTAGCCTATTGCCATTTATCGGGCACAAAAGTTGCAGTGCATTACTATTGGTAGGTGGTATAAGAGGAAACGTGGGTGTGTGTATTACCCCTTTCGGGAAAAAATGGAAGTGATTATGATAATTTTATTGAGCAAAATTTTTTTTGCAACTGTAAAACAACTTTTTTTGTAACTGTAAAACAACTTAGTAAAGGTAAAAAAAAAACCTTTCTGGGAATGAAAAGCTATCTATAATAATAACAACGCAATGGTACCTAACTTTAAGAGGAAATCTCTTTGAACAGAACCGAAAGCAAGCAATGAATACAATAACAATTCGACCTTTAAAACTTTTCAGACTTTGAACTAACAAGTTGCTAATATAGGCTCAGGTAAATCTTTTGACAAAAATATTATTTAACGTTCGTAGTCCGCACGAATTAATATTGAGTGATAAAATAAATAAATAATAAACACAAATTCTGTTTGAGCAATATTGTTTGATAAATAGATTATTTGATTTTAATTTTAACATTATATAAATGTTAGAAAAATTAGTACGAAGATTTTAGTGGTTAGAAAAAGAATTTCGAAAAATTATGATCTTGAGGCGGGAATTTCGAGATACTTGCAGTATGCCTCTTCTGCCGTCTTGGGTGGCCGAGCGGTCAGGCACCTGCCCGGATAGCAGCGGACGCGGGTTCGATTCCCGCCTCAAGATCATAATTTTACGAAATTCTTTTTTTAACTACCAAAATCTTTGTGATAAATAGATATTGAACAATATAAAGGGTTACATAATTACAGTGTCCACATATTACAGAAGTTAGTTTGTTACATACACACATATTTTAATATCGATAATAGTTATTATTATTATCGATAATATTATTGCATATTATATACCCAAAGAGATAGTATGCGATGTAATGCTGTGATCCCAATAACTTTCACCGTTCACCGACCTTTCGAAATCGTCTTTTCAATTAACTTTCTATCCATTCATTCGTCACTAGCACCTTTCCGGTGTGATGGATGTTATGAATCGATTATTATCCCCTTTTATTCTTCGGCGTGTCGCCGGTCGAGTGCGAACGCGACCGGCACAATTTGTATGAAGCTTCATAGTACGCTAACTAAGCTTTCGTTATTCCGCGTGCGGCCGGTTGCTTCATACAAAATGCGTGCTGAAGAATGAAAGGAGCCTCAAGGGAGAGGATGGCCGTCGTCTGAATGTCTGAATGGAAGAGGAAACATACTGCGCCGACCCCAAGACAACCTGGGAACAGGGCAGGAAGTAGATTAATTGGTTAATTCATATATTGGATGGGATTTCACCACTCAACTGTGAAACGAAAAGAATAAGACGGACCTGTCAAAAGGAATCGTCGGATGTTCGTCTATTTGAGTTTGTATTCAAAGAAACCTTATTTGTGACAAATGTGATCCGTTCTTATGACAAGATTAGGGTGGAAATGAGAATGTATTTGTGGTTGGGTTTGTTTTCAACGGAACTGTTACACGTAATTATCGCGTACGAAATAAATCTTCTCACAGGTGAAGATTGATTATTTTTGTTAATCATAAAAGTATACTTCCCTACCCTTTTCCAACTCTAACGAACCTTCTTATTCCGCATTCCAACATTGGCTTAATTGAAGTTTGAATTTCGATAATCCAAGTCAATCTGTTGAGATACCTGAGAGCCTGACGCAATAAGAACGCTAACGCTTGCCTACAATATAATTGCTTCTATCGCTCTGAGCCTCGACTTCTCGCTTCTCGCTCGGCTTAGCTCAAAGGCAGACATTAACTGAAAAAGTATTACTTTACCAAGAACAAAAAGCTTTATTTCATCCCAGATTCAATTGGATATTACTGAAGTCACTGTAACAGTATAATCTATCTGATTTTACGAAGAGTTACTTTGATTTTCTAATTTGCTGTTTGAAGTAATTTAGGACTGGTTGAAGCGTGGGGTCGTAGGACAGAGATTGACAGAGGTTGCATAAATCACGTCTATTCAAGAAGGTGTAGGCAGGCGTAAAATTATATTCAGTAAATCTTTCAAATGCATGGAAAACAGCCACTGCACGTTCAAGCAATCTCAGATAACATTTTTTAAATAATTTTGGAGTTTCTTTTACGGCATCTTGAACAGAATACATTTTGATTTAACAAACAAAATAACAAAAAAGAGCTACATTGTGGGATTGTATGATGTGTTGTATGATTTATTGGTTTGCTGAGGTGGGAGCGAGGGGTATACCAGCTAAGTTCGTTACTATAAGACCTTGGCTTGTAGCTCTAACTGCCGCACTCAGAGACCTCAATTAACTTTAATGAGTATTTAATGTCAAAAATTTTCATTCAAATCTAGACCATAGACCCGGCAAGAATAGCGACTAGTTTTGAATTGTCATTTTTTGACGTTAAGTACTCATTAATGTTATTTGACGTCTCTGAGTTCGGCAGTATAAGAGCTTTCGTAAGTTCTGTATTTAAACGTGTGTCTTACCAAATATGACTGGTCAGAGAAAGAAGCCGGAATGGTGAAGGTGAGTGTTGACATGTTGTGAATGGCCCCCTAAACCTACATTTAGGTCATAAGTCCCAAGCGCTGCTCTTGACTTCCCCCTCTATCACACATGGACCCGGCACCAGAAAGGTGAATTCATAGAATTCTAAAACACTTATTATAAAACATGGACTAAAGTTAGTCATAGTGTCGTTTAACTGATCCTGTCACTTTTATTCGCTGACTGAAGGACAGAGTTAGCATCCATTTTAAAGCATGACTAACTTTAGTCCATGTTTTATAATAAGGGGGTAAGAGTTTACGTCTCACCACCACAAATCCTGTCCGCGGGTGTCGTTAAAGGCGACCAATGGTTAAAACATTTACGTGGAATCAAATTACATCTCACATTATTATCATTGCTGGCAGTATCTCTTGGAGAAGCGACCTTAACACGATCCCTAAAGCTTAACTCAGTCGCAGAATCATTAGACATATATTCATGCTCTCTGTGAGAATTTACGCAAATTACATACATATGTCACGTCACGCCTTTCTCCCACAGGGGTAGATGATCACTTCTTTCCACTTACTACGATCCTTACTTACTTTTATGCTGCATCTAATTTCACGAAGATAAAGAACGCGCTGAAGCAAAAATGTAAAATCGTAATCAAAATTTTTTTGTAGGTACTTTATTGCACGAACGCAAAACCTTACTGCATTTTGAAAATAGAGGATATATAAAATATAACAACGCATCAAATAACACTCTCGCGAATTCGAACGTTACAATTTCCCAAAAAACTGTTAGCGTTAAAATGTAGGCTTTGAGAGTTGTCTCTTCTTTTATTTGCTATCGAAGCGAACTAAACGGATTGTTTTTAACAAAGGAGAAACGTACTATTTGTTTGCGAACGTGATCTGTCGTTTCAATCAAACAAACTACTATTTTGCTATAGGATCTTGCACTTATGTTTAAAACAAAAGATAGATATGTAGCGCGAGGCCACAAAATATTATTTTTGATATTTTAAATAAATATTACGACTTCCACTCAATACGTATATTTTCTATCCGTCGTTACATGTCATTAAAATACTTATCAAAACTGAAATGTCAACTGTTGACAAGGAGGTCTGTTACACCACTCCCCCTCCGGGTGTCTTCTAGAGAAGAAAGGCAGGCTTCAGACGGTCTATTGAGATTTTATCCTCCTTGCCTTTGATCAGCACAGTATAGTATTTCTCATGTTTAGATAACACTTCGTAAGGCCCATCATAACTAGGTTCAAGCGGTTTCCGAACTCTGTCTATTCTGATAAAAACGTGTGTACATGTTCCTAAGTCTTTATGTATGAAAGTAACTTTCCTTCTGTTATTTTTGTTAGGCATTGGTCTTATCTCGCTCATGACAGTCTGCAATTTCTTGAAAAAGTCTTCATTAACTTCAGTCTTTGAACTTTGGAAAAATTCTCCGGGCAGTCGGATAGTTTTTCCATATGCCATTTGCGATATTGTGTATTGTGCATCCTCTCGTAATGCCGTGCGCATGCCTAATAATACTGTTGGTATTGTTTCGCTCCATTTGGTCTGGTTGTGAGCTTTGATTGAGGCTTTCAGTGTTCTGTGCAAACGCTCGACTTTTCCATTACTTTGGGGATGATATGCTGTAGTATGTTTTAAGTTAATGCCACAAATGTTTGAAAGATTTTTGAAAAATGATGACGTGAATTGAGTGCCTCTATCTGTGATGACTGTGCTTGGTACACCAAATCTTGTGATCCAATTGTTGTAAAAAGCTTTAGATACTGTCTCAGCATAAATATCTGGTAATGGGATAACTTCCATCCAGTTTGTAAATCTGTCGATGCAAGTTAAACAATATCTGTTACCTTCAGATGGTGGAAATGGTCCAATTAAATCAATATGTATAGTATCAAATCTGTTGTCTGGTTCTGGGAATTCTGAATATTGTAATTTATTATGTTTGTATGTTTTATTTTTCTGACATTGTATACACGATCGTGCCCATATTTTTGTATCTTGCTTTATGTTTTTCCAAATATATCTTGATGTCAACTGTTTTATTGTTGCTCTTATACCGGGATGATTGAGATTATGAATTTGGTCAAAGACTTGTTTTCTAAATTTAAATGGTATATATGGTCTAATTTTGTTTGTTGATATATCACACCAAAGAGTCTCTTTTGTAGGTAAGGTATATTCCTTAAGCTTCAATGAGCTGTGTTCTTTTAAGTGTTGTAATTCTGGATCATTTTCTTGTTCTTTTGCTATTTTATCATATTCTATTGAATCAACTGCTTCTATTCTAGACAATGTGTCTGCAACGATGTTATCTTTTCCACTAATATGCTGAAATTTTGTAGTGAATTCCGAAATAAATTGTAAATGGCGTAACTGACGAGGAGATGCTTTGTCGTTTCTTTGTTTGAATGCAAATATTAATGGTTTATGATCGGTATAAATTGTAAAATCTCTTCCTTCAACGTAATGTTTAAAATGTTTGATTGCTTCATAAATACTTAATAGTTCACGATCATAGGTACTGTACATAGTTTGTGCATTGTTTAATTTTTTGGAAAAGAAAGCTATTGGTTTCCAAGCTTTGTTCTCAAATTGCTGAAGTACTGCGCCAATTGCTGTATTAGAAGCATCTGTAAATAATGCTAATGGAAGATCTGAAATGGGAATGGTTAGTATAGTTGCATTTGCAAGATCTTGTTTACATTTTTCAAATGCTTTTTTAGTGTCTTCATTCCATGGTACTTTTCGTTTGTCATTTTTCGTTGCTCCTTTTAAATAATCATGTAATGAGGCTTGAGACTCAGCAGCATTCTTAATATGTCTCCTATAAAAATTAATGATACCAAGAAATTGCCGAAGATCACGGTAGGTTTCTGGTAGTTTATAGTCTATGATAGCTTGTATTTTTTTTGGAATAGGTTTCAATCCTCCTTTAGTTATAAGGTAGCCCAGAAATTCTACTTGTTTAACTCCAAGTATTGATTTTGATAGGTTCATTCGTAGCCCATATTGATCTAGTCTTTGAAATAATTCTTGTAGGTGCGTTTCGTGACATTTCTCGTCACTGGATGCTACCAGAATATCGTCTAAATAGGCAAATACATATCCAAGTCCTCTTGTGACTTCATTTATAAATCTTTGGAATGTAGATGGTGCATTGCGTAAACCAAAACTCATAACGTTAAATTCGTATAATCCAAAGGGTGTTGTGATCGCTGTTTTATGTTTATGTTCTTCTGCCATCGGAATTTGATAATAAGCTTTTAAAAGATCAATTTTTGAATATATTTTTGTGTTTTTTAAAATATGTTGGAAATCATCAACTCGTGGTAAAGGATATCTGTCCGGAATGGTTTGATTATTCAAGCGTCTGTAATCTCCACACGGTCTCCATGAGCCATCTTTCTTTGGGATCATGTGCAATGGACTAGCCCATTGTGATTTTGATGGTTGTATGATTCCATTGTTCATCATGAACTCAAATTCTTCTTTGGCTATCTGTGTCTTTTTCCCATCAAGTTGTCTAGGTCTAGAAAACACAGGATCACCTTCGGTTTCAATATAATGTTTGACGTTATGTTTGAAATTACTTGGTAATAAATTTGGTATAGTTATGTCGGGAAATTGTTGTAAAATATCAAAATATGGCGAAGATTTGTCAGTAGTGCTTAATATTTCATTTTCATCAATAGATGTTAGTTCTGCTTCAATAAATAATTTTGTGATTCCATCAATAATTTTTGGAATCACAAAATCTCTCCCGTGGGTGTCGTACAAGGCGACTAAGGATAAATCAATGATGAGGAATGGGCAGCAGCGTTCCTCTTATACCATCTAGCTATGTACCTACTGCGACTTTTGTGCCCAATAAATGGCAATAGGCTCGCCACCTATTACATGGGACCTAACATAACTGGCGAAACGTGGGTGCTAGTTCACCTCTGCCTACCCCTTCGGGGATATAGGCGTGATTTATGTATGTATGTATGTATCAATAATTTTCCGAGAATGTAAATCGATTATCAAATCAAAATGCTTCAAAAAATCAGCACCCAATATTCCTCGTTTGACATCTGCTACTACGAACGGCCATGTAAATTTGCGGCGTAATCCAAATTCAACTGTCATGATTCTGATGCCATAAGTTTAATTTGGGTGTTATTTGCAGCATACAATTTAAAAGAATTGTCGAGTTTGTCCGTTTTGCATGGTGGTATGATTGAGACATCTGCTCCACTGTCAATTAGAAAAGGTATATCTGATTTGCTGTCATTAATAAATATTCTTGATTTGCGACAGTATATTTTGGCAGCGGAATTCGTCGCTAATTCTGTTGCCTTGAAGCGTTTCCCGAATTGAATGAACACGGTTTCTTGCACTTTTCAGGTATACATTTGTTTCGAAATCGAAAATGATAGTAACAAAATTTGCCATCTGGATTATATTTTCGATTTCGTGATCGACTTCGACTTGCTGATCTTGCTCCATTTGAACGATAATTGGAACGAGAACGTCCTTTATAATCCGTCCGTAAAGCTTCAATTTGTTTTTCAAGTGAAGAAATTTTTTGTAACAAGTCTACGTTGTTGACTGTACTTGTTGACGGTTGTATGTCATTTGAAAAAATATCGTTGGAATGAAAGTCTCTCATTTTGTCAGCCATGATTGACAATTTGTCTAAATTTTCTTCGGATATTATCAATATATTTTTTATAGCATTTGGTAATTTATCAAGCCAAAGGGATCGCAAAATTTTTTCGGAAATATTTTTGTCGGCGAGTTGTCGCATCTGCCTTAATAGTTGGCTAGGCTTGTTGTCTCCTAATTCTAGTCCTGTTAATAGTGTTTGAATTTGTTTTTCTTCGCTTTCGGTATATAAATTTAGTAGTCTTTCTTTTGCCAAACTGTATTTGTTGCTGTCCGTACTTTTGATGATGTCCCAAATGTTTTCGATAATTTTCGGTTCTAATTGTGAGATGAGATAATTGAATTTCGTGTGTTCTGATCTGATATTATTAATAGAAAATTGAGCTTCTACCTGGTAAAACCAAATTTCAGGTTTGTTGGTCCAAAACGTCGGTAATTTTATTGAAATTTTTTCTAGTTGTTCCAGTTCTGTATTCATTTTGTTGTATTTGTTCGAGATCGGGGTCACCAATTTGTAGCGCGAGGCCACAAAATATTATTTTTGATATTTTAAATAAATATTACGACTTCCACTCAATACGTATATTTTCTATCCGTCGTTACATGTCATTAAAATACTTATCAAAACTGAAATGTCAACTGTTGACAAGGAGGTCTGTTACAGATACATACATACATAATAAATCACGACTATTTATCTCCCTGTGTGCGGGTTGTGACACAGAGCAGAATACAATAGTCACCACCCCCATCCCTCCTATGAGTGTCGTACATACAAGGCGATGAAGGGTAAACACAGCGATCAGTAATGGGAAACCGCGTTCCTCTTATAGCACCTAGCAATATACTGCGACCTATGGGCCCGATAGATGGCAATAGGCTCGCCAGCTATTACATGGGACCTAGGTTAATTGGCGAAAAGTGGGTGTTAAATTCGCCTCTGCCTACGATACCTATATAGGCGTGATTTATGTATAATTGTATGTATTTAACCCCCGAGGGGTAGGCAGAGATGAATTATCACCCATATTTCGGCAATCATGTCAGCTCCTATGTATGTAGATGGCTTAACACACGTTCAACTGTCGCAGAACGAACGATGTTGCTACGCACGGTCTTTGATTATGTACGTTAAGCAACATCTTAAATGCCACTACTGGGATGGTGGAGAGAAAATTCACCATCTCAAATGCCTTCTTGATTATATCGACAAACTTGAGAGAGAGATACGATAGAGAAATTTGCACTGACAATCAAGATGATTTTCTTATATTAACTGACCTTAGATATGAAACAGTTATGAAAACCTCATGGAAATGTATAGTATGGGCGTGACGCAACAATATACTACTCCTCTAATCATACAGTAGAATTACGTGACCGAGAATTCGAGCCATTGAGACTAACTGACAACAAAATCCTCACTAGACCTTTCTTGTCGATACGATATGACTTTTGTGCGTTCTAGTAGCTAAGGGAATAATGTGTTAGTCATAAAGGTTTTGGTTGTATTTTATTTTATTGCTTTTCTTGAGGTTCACATACGTACGCTTACTAAACTACGGCTGTACCTGTATCCCTCTCTACCATATAACGATGGCGAGCCTATTGCCATCTACCGGGCACATTAATTGCAGTATTACTTGATGATGTAGGTACTAGGATACTAGTATTGTTGCCGTCTATTCCATTCCTCATTATATTTAGAGCCTAAGTAGCCTTGTACGATACCCGCGGGACAGATAGTCAGATGACAATTTTGTATTCGGTTCTGATGTTACCGGAACGGCAATTAAGGGAAGGTAGCCCAAAACGGACTAGTGGAAGGGAATAGTGATGAATGAATGTATAGAAAAGTGATGGAAGAAACCACTGAATGGAGACAGTAATTGGGAAGACAAAATTCCAATCCATATGACATGGGATGACAAAATGCTCAAGGTTTTGGCTTAGATTTTGCAGGGGGTTACCTGCCCGATCCTATTCTAGGTGCCATGCCACGTAAAAAGAGTGGTGCTCTTTTTACGTGGCATGGCACCTAGAATAGATGGCAAAAGCTAGATGATAAATACGCATATGTCTAGGAATATAAACAGGGGTGATTATATGCATCATCATCCTGCCAATATCCTATTTGGGGTCGGCGCAGTATATCCTCTTTCCAGTATATTCAGAGAGAGTGGGGAATCACTTGTCATCTCCTCATTCATCACCCACCGTATTATACCCCACACAATCCATCCATCTTTTCAGTAATCTTCCTTCCACAGCCATCAACATTCATGTCCTTAACGTAATTTATGAATTATTTATAGAATTACAGACGTAAGATACCGAGTGTCACCATAAGTACCTGAAATATGATACGTGTAGCGGCAGGTGTATAGCGTATGTGAGCTTAAGCAATTTGTAGTCTCGACTGAGTTCCACGTGGATTTCAACGTTCCGTAGTCAATTTCGATTCAGTGTTTCCACAGTTGCTTAAGATTTATCTGGGGGCCTAGCAAACGATATAACGTTTCTATCGGACAAAATGTCAATTATCGACAACTACTCTTACGTTTGACACGACAGCCATCATGTTTTTTCCTCTGTAATACGTCAGTTTCGTACAATAATTGTATTCTATTAGAAAACGCTGATTTTTTATTTATTAATACCACTCGGCTAACCTTTCATTATTTGAAGGCTAGTTTGATCGAATGGTCAGATCGTTGGCTATTGGCCAAGTAGTCCCATGTTAGAATCTTGGTACGGACAAAAGTTTGTGTGACGAACACAGACAATTTGTTCCCGACTCATGGTTGTTCAATGTTTACGTAATAAAACAATATATTTTCAATGATTATTTATTAAATAAATTGTAATATTACTCTATTTTTCGGCACTTTTCTAGTACCTTAACAAAAGTGCTTATATGCTACTCACTTTAGGCTAGATGTTAGGTGTTAGTGTAACATAATAATATATTTATGATTTATTTATTATTACTTTGGGGTGCCATAATAGGTACCTCAAAGGAAAGAGCCTCAGATAAATATTTTGTTATTGATAGCGCAATCTGTGATTGAAGTATTTATGAAACGATCGAACTATTTATGTGTGAGTAGGGTAAGCAAAGTTGTGTCGCCGAAATCCGATACATTATAAATAACAAATAATCAAATTCAAAAGGATAAATCAGTGATGAGGAATGGGCAGCAGCGTTCCTCTTATACCATCTAGCTATGTACCTCCTGCGACTTTTGTGCCCGATAAATGGCAATGGGCTCGCCACCTATTACATGGGACCGAGCATAATTTGCGAAGAGTGGGTGCTAGTTCACTTCTGCCTACCTCTTCGGGGATATAGGCGTGAGTTATGTATGTATGTATGCAAATTCAAATGATAAAGAAGTGATTTTCTCAATTGTAAGTTATGAATAACCTTCTTTCTGAGTCTTCTTTTCTTTTCTCTTTCTTCTTTCAGTTGCCAATTTGTTACGAGAGATCGACTGAATTGATGGCAAACTCTGCATATACTCTATTATATTAAAAATATGTCCGTCATCTAGAATCCATAACACAAGTGCTTAGGCTACTTATTTTGGGCTAGATGATAGGTGTGAGTGTAAAAAAAAAATATTTATTTATATTTATTTATAGTATACATTAATAAGATCCTAAATTAAGTCTATTTATTCCCGAAGTGGGTACATTAAAACACACATTTCGCCAACTATTTATGTGCTATGTAATAACAGGGGTGTTTATTACCACCTATCCAAAATTCGCAGTATATTGCAAAGTGTTTCATAGGTGACATTATATAAATGCTAAGAAAGTAAGAAAAGTTTCGGAAAATTATGGCCAGGTTTCGGGACATAATTTATCGAAACTATTCGGAACTTGTTCGACCTTGTTTTAAGCCAGATATTCCAGAAATGGACTCAGAAATTCGCATATTATTGTTACAACATATGTTGCTCTAATAATAACACCAGGGCCTACCGTTACGTGACAAACAAAACAAAATATTTATAAAGAATATTGCTTTTCTTGTCATTTAATTTTGTCATGTCACTTATTTTCTCACCGTCTATAAGGCTGCGTTTCCACCAAGGACGAGGATAAATTGCGAGCGTGTTTGAAAAGAACCAATAGAATTACTCAATTGAGTGGGCCTGGGAAAATGGAGTGATTCTATTGGTTCTCCTCAAACACATCTCTGGTGTAAACGCAGCCTTAGTCTGTAACTGCGGTGGTATTAATGGCAATATTATTTTATTAACATTTTATTATATTTATTCCTAATGCAATCCACGCTCAGTAGTTTCTGCGGTGGTATTCATTGCATTATTATTTTATCGACATTTTTGAAATATATACATACATAATCACAATCACGCCAATATCCCCATAGGGGTAGGCAGAGGTGAACTAGCACCCACATTCCGCCAATTATGTTAGGTCCCATGTAATAGGTGGCGAGCCTATTGCCATTTATCGGGCACGAAAGTCGCAGTATTATTGTTAGGTGATATAAAAGGAACGCTGCTGCCCATTCCTCATCGCTGATTTATCCTTAGTCGCCTTGTACGACACCCACGGGAGAGATTTGGGGTAGTGACAATTGTATTCTACTCTGCCGTCACCACACGGCACGGAAATATACGTGTTTATATCATTTTTTCAAACACAGTCCATGCTCAACAGTTATCAACCACCGTAGATCAAATCCATTCGATACTTAGGGGTGCACAGAGTTACGATTTCCACCATAAGTTATGGTTTAAACACGAACACGTACCAACCCACGTTTACCTGAAAACGAACGAAATGCTTCCGCAAATACCATCGATCTACAGAGACAGTGACATATCGATTGCCATGTTTACTTACACCCGACCAATAAAACCCTTTTTTTGGATGCAAACACTTTGCGCAATAAGTGAACTAGTTCAGAGTGAATTGTGGTTAAAAAATGTTCGAAGTCTTGATGCGCGAATCGAACCCGCGTCCTCTGCGTATCATCCGTCATGAAATTGAATAAATTGCATAGAAATCGTCCGTTTTTTTAGAATGATCGCCGATACAACTTAAATTTAATAAAATGATATCATTAGATAAAGCTGATTAGTGTATATTGTATTCCCATTATTTTAAATGACTTTTCACTTCTCATGCTCTGAAAGTGCTTATTTGTGCAGGATATAGGCTGCACAAAATCGAATTTTGTGTTCTAGAGCATTAACGTATCTACTCATAAATGTGTCTATATTAAGGTAAAGAAAATGAGCCATGCAGCCAAACACAATGAGAAATTCAGAGATAGAATTTTTTTTGATATAATTATTTACTTAATTTATTTGCCTAATGTGTTTTTTAAGATATAAAAGATATTAAAATTTTAATTCAAGTAGGTACGGTAGGTTATTAAATTAATTTTCGAAAATTATTATTTCAAAATTAATTTAATACTTAGCTGTATAGGTCTGCAGCCCAAACCTAATATCACTGGGAAAAAATTTTCCTTCGGTATCCAAAACTGTATTATTTTTAGTTTGAATTGTAAGAAATGTTATGATAAACTACTGTTTTATTTCCTCGCAATCGAAGTGAAAAGCAGAGTTTCTAACTCGTCCACAAAACCATTTTTATCGATTCGTTTTGTGCACTTGATGGAAAATCTACTATTAGTGGTCAATAAATTCCATTACTTTTAGGCAATTTAGACACCTAATACAGCACAGTTTTCAATGACTTTATTGCCCGCTTATAAAATCGCTTACTATGAGGCAATTAATAAGACACCTTATATAATTATAGCACAGTTAGAGTGGGCGCCAGATAAGTCCGCGCGTGGTCAAAATTGTAACTGAAATTTCGCCTGCTATTTTGTTTGTCTAGGAGTGTCAATGCTAGCGAGCAGCGCCACCCCTTGCGCGCAGACTTATGTGGCGCTCTCTACCTTAACAGAATTAGTTCTGCCACTTACACCCGGTCACCTTTCATCGCACCTAAGCAATTTTACTTAAGTGCGTTAATTGCTCTGAATAATTGAAGGTGAAGGGACAAAGGCTACACACCAAAATTATTTAGTAACCTGCATACATTTACAATGTACACTGAGAGCCAGATGGAACAACGCTTAAACAGACCAAATCAGTTTTAGATTACAATGTAACAAATATCTGTACGAGAAGCTCGATAACGCAGTGGGTTGCGTGGTTGTGGGTGATTGCGTAAACTAAGCAAAATTAGTACAAAGATTTTGGTGGTTAGAAAAAGAATTTCGAAAAATTATGATCTTGAGGCGGGAATCGAACCCGTGTCCGCTGCTATCCGGGCAGGTGCCTGACCGCTCGGCCACCCAAGACACTAATTAACTTGCCGAAAACTATCTAAGGCCGCTCATTGGATGGGTTAAAAAAAAATATAATATTGTCTCGTGTTTTTATGTGGCAACGCACGCTAAGCCGTTAGTCCCAGGCTCCAGCTGCATCTGCAGTCATTAGTACCTACCAATCCATGCTGGAGCTCGCTAGCTCGCTAGCGCAGAGGCACAGTGCGCTTGGCTTGCGATTGCGTAAACCAACCAATGTTCGCTAAGGCTAGTCATTGGATGGGTGACCAAAAATTTATTATCTCGAGCTCCTCCGTGCTTCGGAAGGCACGCTAAGCCGTTGGTCCCAGCTGCATCTGCAATAGTTCATACCCACCAACCTGCACTGGGCTAGCGTGGTGGGTTATGGCCCAATCTCCCTATATTCTTCCATCCATAGGGAAGGCCCGTGCCACAGCAGTGCGGACATTAAAGGGCTGATGATGATGATGAGTTACTGTATTGTAACTTGACGTAGGGCAAGCTGGCTCAAAGTGGTTATAATAGCTAAATAAATTATAACTAATGTAGAGATAGTACAGCAAAGTCAACCAATGGTGGCGTGTGCAGATTAGTGATGCACAAGAATCCCAATCTTCTCACTTAGAATTCGTAGCAATTTTTCAATATTGCGGATCCATAACTCGAGTGCTGCTAGTACAGAGGCAGGTGGGACCAACTCGGCTTAGCGTGTCTTCCAAAGCACGCAGGAAGAGCTAGGTAGATTTGGTCACCCATCAAGGAGCGGCCTTACCAAATATTGCTTAGTCTACGCAATCGCATGCTTGTGCGAGTCGCTACGTCATCGAGACATGGAAAAGTTACGTCAAGTCTTGGACCAATAACAATCGTTTGTCGCAAATTTATTACTTTTCTTCGCTGATTAAAAAGGTTGCTGAACAAATATTTTTTCCGCTCTTTTCGCCCCTGGATGCGGCGTGTTTTGATTGTTTTCATTCAAAACAGCATGAGATGAAGCAATTTCAACGCTCGGCTGCCCTGATTTCAATATGTATACTAAAATGTTTGTTATTTCTGGAAACGTAAAGAAAGTCCGTGTTATTGTTTAATTTTCTTCTTTTCTTGAACATTGGATAAATACTATAAAATTATTAAATACAAAAAAGAAGAGGATGAGAAGTTTTAAACACATTATTTAATTTTTATTTGAATGGAAACATTTTCTTACATTTATATGTTACAAAAAATATTATAAAGAAAATTAAGTCAGAAAGATTTCAAAATAATATATTTGTCCTGATGCGGGAATCGAATCAAATAATAATTGAAAAGCAAATAGAAGTTGCAAGAGACCTGTTGGCTTACAGCGTGAAGATCAATGGTTAAAGAAATTTCGGCAATTAAACTTACGTCCACAGTATCTCAATAAATAATATCGAGACATGCCTCAATATAAACAGAAAAAAAACTTCACTTTAATAGTAGCAAACTTATGATTCTAGATACACACTTCTTCTTCCTGCCCTGTTCCCAGTCTATCTGGGGTCGGCGCAGTATGTTTCCGCTTCCATTCATATGTCAGACGTCATCAAGCCATCCACTCCCTTTTGATTCATATCATCCATCCCACCGTAAAGGTGCTAGTGATGAATGAATGTATAGAAAAGAGACTGAACGGACCATGTCGAGAGACCCATGAACGGAGAGAGTGATTAGAATGACAACATTCCAATCCATACTGCTCAAGGTTTTGGCTTAGGTTTTACAGCCGGCCGCCTGCCTGACACCAACCCTCCTTGGGTACGCTGTTGTTGGTGGTTTGCCCTCCACCATTGGGGTGCCCCAAGGTGCTTATTGGTCTACACCGGGCAATCTCCCTTAGTCGACTTTTACGACACCCATGAGATGAGTTGGGGCTGGCCTATTCTACGTTATTTGTTCGCTCCCAGGCCAGCATAGAAGGCTTCTAGATACACACGATCATAACAAAAACTTGGCTAAGTTTCGATACTCCGATAGTTTCGAGATTATCTCACGATATTAACAACTTTCAAAGGCAATTGACACTAGCATCCTTTTTTTTTTGTTCCTGGGGTTGAATGCATTTAAGCATGCCCCGCGATCTCAGGGCCTAAAACGCGGGGTTATGTGGAACTCCCCGGCATGAAAGGCGCCGGAACTACCCACTAAAACTCCCCAGGGTGCTCCACCATTTCGCATGGGTGGGAGGAAAGGGAATTAGCTGAGCCTTGTGCCCAAATCCACATCTTGCGTTTGCCCTCTAACAGGCTCTACTCCTGCGGTTGAGCCGCACTACAAACACCACGGCGACGACATACGGGAGCACCGCTATGTCGTCGTGACACCTTCGGGCCCTGTGGGCGGCGGGTACAATGCCCTGCCAGTCGCCCACAGCCCTTCTTTTAGGGGACGATATTGCCGGGGAGAACGCGCCGGCGACGCCCGACTCTCTTCCGCCTTTGCGGATCTGCGGAGGGGTCCTCTTCGCGGGTTCTTCCCTTTCCTGCCTCCTTCTGCTTCATCACGGCCTCGGCAAATCTCCGCGCAGCCTGCCACGCGTCTTCGCCTTTGGTTATGGCTTTCACCAGTGTCAGCGGGGACAGGTCTTGGCCGACTGCGGTCCTGAGCTCTGACCTCTGACGACCCACCTCGGGCACTCTTCTAGTATCTTCCGCAGCAACACATTGATGGCAACCCGGAGTTCGCTCTCTTCTCGCCACTTTGTGCAGACACCTACCGAAACAACCGTGTCCCGAGAGGATCTGCACTAGCCGGTAAGAGAGCGAACCCCTTGGCTTCATGACCCCCTTCTCCAGAACGGGACGGATCGCCCCAACAGTCCTATAGCCGGCGGATGGGTGTTCAAGCCGCCGAGACCACTCTAGTCTTGCGGCCTTCTGGGCCCGGACTCTCCACCGGTTGATTTGCTCAGGTGGCGGTCGAGTTCCACTGAACTTCGCCCTGGCAGTCTTTCGATAGACCTTCCTAAGGTCCCCGGCCTCTAGGTCTCGGGTAGAGTTGCTGCTAACACGCAAGCGGCCTCGTAAGAGACCGTGCGGTACGCCCTCACCATCTTCGTGGCCACCACTCGCTGCGGGCGACGCACAAGGGAAATTGACACTAGCATCCTGAACTATTAGGTACTAGTTATTTATAACATCCATATCATGTCTTAATTCACACTCCCTGCTGAGGTCTAGGACATATATACGAGACCAGCTTAACATACCTTCTGAAGCTCCAAGATCGAGATTTTTTTATGAGATCTAGATAGAACATTTTGGTCACCCATCGAATGACCGGCTTTTTCAGAACATAGTTTAGTTTACGCAACCGCAGGCTTTGTGCGCTAGGCTGTACGCCATCGTCACCCACACAATATAATTACCTAACCGTATATAAAAAGCACGATGGCGATTGTAACTGAAAATAAAATCTGTAAAATAAAAGTTGTTTGACAATTGTTTTTGGGGAAACAAAAACATCGATGTTTTTTGTTTCTGATGGACTGTCGAATTCAAGCTGTGTAGGGGGGAAGTTATTTACATCCTTTTTCCCCCCACAGCACAAAGTAGCAAAACACCATTGATTCCACTGTGTCAACAGTCGTATCGTGTCGTAGGTATATAACAAAAAATATGTGTCTGTATGATAATTAGAAAGTTTAAGTTTACAGTTTGCACTGTTCTCATACTGGCCCAGTTAAAAACACACACAAGCAGTGAACCAGTTGTCATTGCAAGTCTGGGAAAAACCCTGCAATAAGGTTGCACCTTTTTTCTTTGGAGTGCCACCTTTTTGGTTAATGGAGTAATGCTATTGGTGGATCTTTTCTGCACACTTTGGTGGCAAAGCATATTCAAAAGACTTAGTTTTAGTTGTACCTGTTCCAGTCGTTGTCTCATCAACACGCATTAAGCCTATATCGAAGGTCAAGACCCATTATCCTTATATTCTTCCGTCCAGCATTGGGACATTGTAAATGGATGTGCAATATTATGGTTTAACGGCGTCCATTCGTGGGAGTACTGCTCTGCAGCTGCCCAATACCGGGAGTGGACATGAATAATGCGAAAATTCAAGCCACGCTATTAGTTTTTATTTGCGTTCAGACGATAGTGTTATTGCTTGTTTTATTTCTAGCACAACCCCGTCGCCATTTTGAATAAAATAATTGAAGCGAACGAAATGTATGGGATGCAATAGCGGACTCGTATTGTACGAAATAATGGAATATCAAGTAATACAAAAGGCTCATAATATAGAATATTATATTCTAAGACAGGGTGGAAAATACATAAAAGAATTCAAATTCAAATACTTTATTGCTCACTAAGTGTCATACAATAGGTCTTATAATGTAGAATGTGCTTTACAACTTAGCTACCCTTTTCGGGCATTGCAATTTTAATATTTATTAATAATTAATTATTACATTTATTTTACAAATAATTAATAATTAGATACTAAACTTACAATTCAATTTTTATTTTTATTCAATTTTTATGAAGAATTTTTATGAGAATGCACAACTATCTCGGCACTTTACAAACGGCAGAAAAACAAAGGAAAGTGACACTTCCGTTGTCAATTTTAAGCCGAGCAAGTCAAAAGAAGTGATCTCTGCCAACCGGTTGAAAATAGGCCTGACGTATGTATTCTTAAGGATTGGTTAATTTGTACGAATCGTTCCTCGGGTGAAAATATTCTTTCTATAAAACTTAAAACATCCAATTTCTTTGATTCCGTTTTGTGATTTCATTTGAACGACGAAATGAGGAAAACTAAATCCCGAGAGCCAATTGACATTTCGAAACGAATCTGGTTCAAAGGAATAATATTTTTAAGTAACTTGGATCGGATCTCCAAACCGATTTTGGTAGCGTGCGCCGAATTACTTCTTTTGGTGTATTATTTCACACACTTGATACACGCCTATTATAGGCGAAAAATGATGAAGCGTCCTATCGCTTCTTCGTCTACTACCACTTCTTCTTCTTTCTGCTCCTATCCCGCTCTAGGTGGGAGCGAGCGGCACAACATGACATGTTTTCTTCTTCATCCATATCCTTCATAAATTTTACATTTACTCCTCTCGCTACCATCCTTCTTCACACAATCCATTCATCTCTTATTTGATCTTCCTCTGCTTCTATGTTCTTCCACGTTCATACCTAATAATCTCATAACATGACTAAGGGCCGATCTCACCGTCTCTAATAGAAACTGAGTTTAATAAAACTTGGTTTTGAAACGTGGGTGCTAGTTCACCTCTGCCTACCCCTTCGGGAATATAGGCGTGATTTATGTATGGTTTTGATTAATGCAAACTATGTAGCGGAACTCAGTTTAGAGCATAAGCCGAGTTCAACTTCAACTGATCGCGTTTAATTCTGCGGTGAAATCGGCCCTTACCCATCAAGTCTATTACTCCGCAGACTCTCAGTCACTGGAGCTTCAAACTTCCCCTGATATACTCAGTCCTTCTCTCCGTGCAACACCACACATCCATCCTAAAATTCGTCTTCTTCCATATAAGTTTAATTTTTAAATGTCTTAAGAAAGATGGGTGACTGACATTTCCTTGTTCCAGCCTTCATATTCCAGATATAGTTAAAAATGTGTGAGCCCGTGTGGTGACGCAGAGCTAAATTCAATTGTCACCAACCACTTAACCCTCCCGCGGGTGTCAAGGCAACTAGGGGTTATAAATAGACTGAGGAATGGGCACATTAATACATTACGTACACAATTATAGTAAAGGATATCACATTTTGAAACCTGTCGATTTAAATTTGGTAGTTTTGATGAAGGTAAAATTGTTTTGATTTGATATAACGCATTATTATATCAAAGTAGCGATATGAATGAGTGTGGTTTTAAAAAGTAAGGAATTATTCTTCTTCCTCGGTTCCTCATGACTAAAAGTCGTGACCACTTGGGGACATGCTTTTCTGCACCAAGGCTCTACACTGCACACGGTCTTCCGCCTTTCAGATTGAAGCCTGAATAGTTCCCTGCCAGGCGTCCTTCACGGCATCGGTCCACCGCGTCGGCGATCTTCCACGACTCCTTTTTCCTTCCACGTGGCCAACCACAATGAGCTTTTCCAAGCTGCAGGATCTGCTGGAGGCAAATGGTTGATAAGCGGCACTTGATCTGCAGTTCGGCCAGGATCGACGCATTGGTGCGACGCGCAGTCCAAGGTTTACGCAACATTTTGCGCCAGCACCACATTTCGAATGCGTCAATCCTGCTCCAAAGTCGCGCCTTCAGAGTCCAAGTTTCTGAAGCGTACAGAAATATAGATAAGATCGGGGTTCTCATTAGCTTCGTTTTGGTTCTTCTGCTAATACTTCGGTTCCTCCAGATCTTCTCTAGTCGCTTCACCGCTGTCTTTGCAATCTGGGCTCGCCTTATCACCTCCATCTCACACCATATTCTCTCCTCTCTCCCAAGGAATTATAGAGATGACTAATGCTAATGTCAGTATTTCCAAGAAGACTGAAATTATGGTTATACTCCATCTAAGGCGTTATCACCGCCCAGCTCGGGACGTGGACAAAATCTCTCTCCAACACTTCACAGTGTTTTATCTCGTAATTGAGTGGGAGTTAGTGGGAGAGGAAAGTCTTTTCTTTTCCCGTGCTACGGCGGAAGTTTAGCTTGTAGACAAAAGCCCAGCCTATAACTTTAAAAAAATGTGAAAGAATGTTGTTAAAACCTAATGGTATTAAAGAAAATAAGCAGTAGTCTCTAATGATAATTATTTCAGTATTTCCAAGAAGACGGAAATTGATGTAAAAGCAACAAGATTTATGTCAGGTTGTTATTATTATAGTTACCGCGATCAGCAAACGAACGGACAGACTCTACATCAAAGCTAAGGCACTTCAAGACTCTTGAGACCTATCGTATCTTGGCGTACTTTGGGGCAAAGCAAATCGTCGAGATGTCAAACTGTCCTTTTTACGACTCAGATGACGATCAAAAGATAATGAATATCTGCAAACTTGATTTAGGTAAGCCGGGCGAATGTTTAAGCCTCTCACAGACAGACGCGATCAGCGGTGGCGGTAGCGGTGGCGGGCAGTTGTAACGTAGGTAAGTAACATAAGGACATTATTCAAACCAGCGCGGTCAACATTTGTTCGGGTTCGCCACCGCCACCGAGGTGAGGCTTTACTCGTTTTCTGACCGCGGCAAGCTCGTATCGGTTGGACTAAATTTATTTTTTTTAAGATGAAAGAAGAATGTAAACATATGACTTGAAACCTAAACAATTACAACTAATCCTAATATGATTGGAAATATTATTTTCATCCCACCATCTCGTAAAAAGCGTTTTTGCTCTTCGATATCTGAGTGCAAAAGCTGTTTTTATCCTCTAGTGGATAAAGTAAATTTGAATTTAGAACATCGTGTGCAATGAGTTTGTGAATTCAAAACATCATTATACCTATTTATTTCTACCTCCATGGTGCCGAAATTATCATGCAACCTATTTTAATTTGTTAAAAACTCAGACTCGGAACCTTCTTGGTGTACTTTTTTTGTAATTTGCTTTGCGCGCGCCATTTTCTTTTCACGTCATAAATTTGTTAAAACCTTGGAGTTCCGTGACGGTCAATCAGCTTGGCGTCAATCTTGCTTTAAACATTTTGATCGTTTAAAATGCTTGCTTGATGCTTGAGTCAAGCATTTAAAAGCTTTTTAGGTTTGTTTGATTTGTTTACGCTAGCAACGGAACAAAAACATACAGAAAATCAACGTGATTGACTCAAGCTGATTGACCGTCTCGGAACTCCATTAGGGACGGTAATTTTTATTAGGTACTTACAGGTGTGTCTGGATAAATTTTGCGAGTGTGGCTGGGTGGTTGTTGGAGGTGTGTCTGGGTGAATGGGTGCTTTGGGGGTGGGTCTAGGTGAATGGGTGTTTTGTGGGTGTTTCTGGGTGAATGGGTGTTTTGTGGGTGTTTCTGGGTGAATGGGTGTTTTGTGGGTGTTTCTGGGTGAATGGATGTTTTGTGGGTGTTTTTGAGTGAATAGGTGTTTTGTGGGTGTTTCTGGGTAAATGGGTGTTTTGTGGGTGTTTCTGGGTGAATGGGTGTTTTGTGGGTGTTTATGGGTGAATGGGTGTTTTGTGGGTGTTTCTGGGTGCATGGGTGTTTTTTGGGTGTGTCTGAGTGGATGGGTGTGTATTGCGGGTGTGAATGTTGTGGGTGTTCTGGGTGGGTGTTGAGAGTGTGTTTGGGTTAATGGGAGGGTGTTGTGGAAGAAACAGAAACTGTTGTGATTGTATTTTTTTTTTGTATTTTGCAATTTCCTCGTTGGGGGGGATGAAAAGTTACGTGTTGCACTTGAGTGCAAAGATTTTTCACCTTGTGCTCTTTTGATTCCCTCGCTATCGCTCAGGATTCTAATTTTTGAATCACTCGCTACGCTCGTGATTCAATTTTAGAATCCTTCGCTAGCTCGGTCATCAAAATTGAGCACGCGGTTAAAAAACAACTTTGCACTCACGTACAACAAATAACTATTTATTATGCGTTTCTAAGACTCAAATAATTTATTAAACTGATACTAATTTGAAGTGCCATGAATACTAATTTACTTAATACTCAATATCTTTATTGCAAACCATAATATACAATGAGGTGGTAGTATAAAATATCATGCTAGATCGCTATGGACCTCGTCGGGCACGCAATTTGCTGTAGATGAGAAGAGGACGCACTTCTTATTAAGTTCGTATTCCTGGGCCTAAGTTCGTCTTGGTGGGACTTCAAATTAGAATCAGTTTAATGTATTATTTACATCTTAGAAACACTTGATAATCGCTGTAGCGTCCATGTAAAACATCTTTACACTTCTACATCTTGTAAATGGCATGGCAATAGTTGAGCTTAATTTTGGTGTCACTTAAGTCTTTACATACATTGACAGTATTAGAAAATTTAAGAAAGTTTTCAAAACCATAAATCCAAAAAAGGGTTTTTCGTAAAAATCGCAGTATATTGCTAGGTGCAGTATATTGTCACTGCATTGTAACTGTCCCCTTTTTCTTTGTTATACATTTTTTTTCTTACATTTATAAAGAGAAAATCAAATAATAATTAATTCTGTATGAAAAGGCAAGAGTCAAAACAAATTTAAAAATTTAACACCAAGGTTTTTGTCATTGAAGACGCCACTACTTATCTTTGTTAATTAAGGGATAGGAGACTTTAGTCCACATAAAACAAAAGAACTCGTTATACGCAATCGCCCACACAGTTTTTGTTCATAGTGGCACACTAGTAAATAAACGGAACAGAGAATAACCTTCATACAACCGCGCGAATTGGTTGCACCACTACAAACACGCGGGGCATATGTGCGTTACCACTGGCCGCTGTCACGCACGCGACGTGACTGGATAAAACCGGTTTTTGGACGCACAGCTAGTTGCATAATTCAATTCAATTCATTTATTTCATTCGACCAACTTGGATCATTAATTATAATTACAACCACGAAATCATCATACTGTATTAATTGATTAGCTACAATTCTGTCTTACATAACTATGTAAGAAGTGTTAGTATTTATCCTAAATAATAATTAATATATCTATAATTTTTAAATTTACAATTATAGTTATATAGTAATGTCAGGGAAGCTTTTACTCTGTTCAGTCATCTACTCGTGTACTATCACACGAGTTTCGACAATTTGTGATAAGATAGAGCTTCACATGGAACCCTCTGTGGTTGAGGGTTCCATGTGAAGTTCGATTCCATCTTCCGGCCCTAATCGTCACTTGCCATCAGGGGGGGCTACCGCCTAACTCGATTGCTAAAGCAAAAGCTATAGTTTATGACGTCATGCTGTCATTTCGCACCAATTGTTATTACACTATTAGCGATAGCTTAGAACGAATGATCACCCAATGATTTTGTATGAATTTGGCACAAAATCCGTACCGCCTAAAAATTCAGGATGGCTGCTATAGCCGTAAGCAGTGCATTGCTATATAGCTATCATCAGCAATCGAGTTAGGCGGTAGGCCCCCAGGTGAGATGAAGGTCAAGAGTTGACCTGTCTAGCAAAAAAAAAAATTGAAATTTGAGACGACTTTCGCAATGTTATTTACTCTGTAATACCTAAGTTTTATACATTTCTATTCTATTCGTTCGAATAGATTGGTCTACAGGGGCTGAACAGTTTTGCGGACAAAAACTACACTCAGCCCCCGTAGCACGGCACGTGGACACATCTCCTCGGGAGAAAGGAAATATTTTCTTCTCGCTCTAACACCCACTAAATCCCGAGACAAAATACTGTCAAGTGGTGGAGAAAGACTTTTCCACGTCCCCGAGGACTGTCTAGGTGGCGCGAACATTTTTTGCTCGTAAGCGAAGAAGCTGGCGAAAATATCATATTGATGTGGTCACGCCGTTTTTGTTTCGCAGTTCGTCGAACGATGAGCTTAAACAGAAAAAAACCGGCCAAGTGCGAGTGGGACTCGCGTACAAAGGGTTCCGTTCTTTTTTATAAATCACGTTTTTTTAGGAGCCCTCTTAATCATTCTGTTTAATAGTAATGGTTGTTGTAGCGGCAACAGAAATACATCATCTGTGAAAATTTCAACTGTCTTACTATCACGGTTCATGAAATACAGCCTGGTGACTAGACGGACGGACGGACGGACAGCGGAGTGTTAGTAAAAGGCGATTTATCCTTTGGCTACGGGACCCTAAAAAGACCATAACTTGCACAGGCTGTATACTAAATATTCAAAATGCTTTGTCCCAACATTTCATTCAGAGAGCCTCATAGATAGGGCGTCAATGTGTGAATAGACCATTATTTAGTATTCCACGCAGCAGGGCTGCTTATATTTAAAATAGATTTTCCAGATGAGCATGTGTGTACTTATAATAATAATATTATGATGAGCTTTCTCACATAGATTTTTCCTCATATCGATCATATAAATGATGCCTTCATTTAAAGAAGCTGTAACTCAGAATGTAATGTAATGTAATGTTCAGAAATTTTAAATAATCGGTTATAATGTGGTACAAATTATACATTCTTTTCTATATTAGTTTTGTATTAATAAAAAAAAGCTGTAAGCCTGAGTGTAAAATAATGTTAAGACAAAGTATGACTGTAACCGTTTGTTATTTTTTAACAAATATGTAGATAATCTATCTTATACTCGTATAATAATATGTTTCTCACCCCCAAGGGTGTCGTAATGTCTTACTTTACTTAGGAAAATTGCCCGATGTAGGTATACCTTGGGGCACCTGAATAATGGAAGGTAAACCACCAACAACAACCAAGTTCTTTGTTATCTAGCGATTTCAATGCGAACTTTTAGTACTTTGCGATATCATTACCATCTTCCTTCCCTCATCATCATCTTCACCAGCCCTTTTAATGTCCCCACTGCTGGGGCACGGGGATTCCCTATGGATGGAAGAATATTAGGGAGATTTTCTTTTTCTTTTTACATTTTTTTTTCCTTTTCTTTCTTCCCAATACCCATACAATCTGCGCCCCTACCCAAGTGGTCAATCTATCGAACGCATAAAATACAAAATGTATGAACCTAACGTATTACAGAGAAATTTCATACTTTTGTTTTCTAAGCATTCGAATAGATATGCCACTTAGCTATAGATATGCCTCTGGGGTTGGCGTAGTAATGTTTCTATTCCATTCATTGCGATTTGACGGCATCCAACCATCCGCGACCATGTCGAGAGACTCATAAACGGAGAGAGTGATTGGGATGGCAACAATCCAATCCTTACTGTTTTGGGTTACCCTAACTCTGTTTGGGTATATATTGGGTAGTTGTTTCTGGGAAAGGGAGACCACCATTTGGTGACCCATGGTGCATGGTGCTGTTGTAGTTGACTTTTAAAATATTTCTGGGGTTAGTCGGGGCTTTTATAGAAGACTTTTTTGCTCTTATGCCATTCCATACAGAAGACCTTATCCACTAACCTTTTACTGTGTTTAGTCTGTGATGAAAGAGAAGATCAGTGATTTAATTAAAACAGTGTTTAGATACTAATTTTATTATTTTATGAATAGGGGACTAGTCTATGTTTTATATAATAAATAACAACACCTGAAAACAACGTCTCCGGAAGTTAAGAGAATAAAATTTCGATTGAAATTAATTAAAGCGAATGTTCTGCCCTAAAAACATAATTTCGCGTAAGTTCCCGCGGATCCAGGCCAAGAGTGGGGTACTGAGTGACCGCCCGCCATTATGGTTGAGTTGTGCTGGAAAATTTAAGCGTACATTTAACACGTTGCGCCTTGAGCTTTGATCAATTTCATGCGTTTTCAAATTTGAGCTATTTTAAGCCGAAATGCTCATCTAAAAGGAACGACCGACTTGAAATATTGTATCCTGATGCGAAACCCACGTCTTTCGCCCAACAACTGGGCTCACATCAAGATATTATAATAATTTTACATTATTTATATTTCGTTATATAGATATATTTTGAGAGGAGCTTACTAATGCAGTGACATAGCGCGCTTGGTCTGCGATTGCGTAAACTAAGCAATGTTCGCTTAGGCCGGTCATTGGATGGGTGACCAAAAATTTATTATCTCGAGTTCTTTAACAAGAATTATAACAGGTATATCCAACGAATGTACACGTGAGAATTAATACCTACGTAGGTCGTCGTATAAAAAGCCTACCGGGGTCGCAAATCCCAGGCACTACCTATTCACTGTTGCGTTAGTCAGATACCAATTACGATTAGCTTGGTGTCGAAAGGGAAATCGATAAATGCGGGACAATAATTTATTGTCAAATACCAATAAGGTATCTTCAATTACCTATTCTGGTTTAATCACAACATTAAGCTCCAAGTAACGAATTTCTTCCTAGAGTTAAGAGATAAGTATTTTATCTAAGCTAAGTAATCAATCTGAGTAAGCAATATAAAAAATGAATAAACATCAAATCAAAAAGAGGGTTACCAACATCAAATTCTTGCAGCCAAAAATCTTCGTCGTCTATTTCTTCACCAGTCACCAAGAAATAAAAGTACCTACTGTTGCATGTTATAAATGATTTGACTTAATTTAAAATTTGATTTAATTTTGGTCGAATCTGTGTCATAAGTCTGTGTCATAATCCACGCTTACAAAAAAAGTTAAAATTAATTAAAATATGTAGTGTTGTTTTAGTATTATTAATTAAGTTTTTTCAAAAACTAAACTCACAAGAAACTCTTCATAGTAAGGATCATAGAAAGCATCAAATAAAAAATCAAAGATAATTTATTCTCAACTTAAAACGTATACCCATACAGTAATAATAAGCACAATGATAATAACTAACCTATATTTACACTATTCATAATTGAACGCAGTTAAAGGGATAGGAAGAAAATTATTAGTGGCCAGCAAGTTAGTGTTAAAAAGAAAACGCTCTATAATACCTAAATTAAAAATTATACAGACACAAGTTTTTCAAAATTGCAAAACTAACTGATCTAGGTCTAGGTCGGACTGTAAAAAGTTTTCACAGTGAGAGAATATTGTGTCGTAAACGTCAATGTTTATACGATCCAAAAAATAGAATACCATAAATCAAATAACACATCAAAGTCATAAAGCATCATCATAAACGGCCGAAGCTCATTGTTTACTTACCGAAAGCACCGTCAACGATGTGAGGATTAAATTTTCCAGACGAACGCGTCCGTGCCATATAAATCTTCCGGAAATAACAAACTGTTCCCACTTTCATCTAAAATAATTTCATTATTTATTACTTAGTTATAACGTTTGATTGATTGAGCGTTGTTTATTTCAATAGTCGCTGCACTTTCGGCTTATTTATAGAAGCACTCATGACCGATTAGTTAAAAACAAAAAAACAAACAATATTCAAATTTGGATCGAACACAGTTCAAACCGGTCACACAGAATTCGAATTTCAAAAACTACGTTCCGAATGACGCGAACGAAGTTTCGCGCATCCTGTCGCGTCCCCTGATAGCGACCACGCGATTGAGTCTCACGGAATGGACTGGAGTCGCACGTAACTTCTCCCTAGCAAATGAGAGTAATGCGCATGGTTCGGTGCGATGATAATCCGGGGTGGAAAGCGGGCCGAACCGCGAAAGGCTTTCAATGTGAATGCGCCTTTCCTATTGTGCCGGATCGCGTGAAACGCCGGGAGCGCTGGCTGATTAGCTGCACTCGTTTGCCTGCTTTCAGATCGCGTACCGAGTTGTGCGGCAGCCGTCGGAAAGCGGGAAATATTGGACCCGTTTTCTTTGTTATTTTTTTTTTATTGTGTGCAACAAGCTACGGCTCCCAAATTCGAAATATTTTTTTTGTGTCTATAGATTCGCTTACTATAATAAACAAAGTCATCATCTTCATGATAACCCTGCCTAATCCCATCCTATTTTGGGTGCACGTAGAATTTTCTCTATCTGCACTCTCTTCTGCCACACGTCATCCACACCCATCACCTTCATACCAGACCTCCCCATATCCATCCATCTCTTCAGTGGTCTTCCTCTACTTCGACATCCATCAACATTCATGGCCATAACTTTTTTAGGCACATTCATGGTATTCCGTCTCTTAAAATGTTCATAGGACTAATACGCATATCCACAAATAAATAATTGTCAAATTGTTAAAAAATATTGACCCTAAAACATCGCAAATGAATAAGAATTCTAATTCAATTACAATAAAAAGTGTTTTTAAAGGAAATGCCAATTTATCAACGCCTGAACTTATTACCATATGCCACGGGTGTCATATTAATAATGATATGAGACAGGCGGTCTGTAAACATATCAGGGAATTTGCAGCAGCATTGCTTGTAAAACACGTGGCAATGCTTCGATAATGATTATTGGTAATAATGCCATATGCTGACGTCAGAGCAAAATACCTTTGTCACCACCCGAATCTCTCCCGCGGGTGTCGTATAAGGCGACTAAGGGTGAAACAGTGCTGAGGATTTGGCGGTAGCGTTTCTATTGTACCACATAGCATTATACTGCGATATATTTATGCCAATAGACTCACCTCATATAACATGGGACTGAAAATAGTTGGCGAAACGGTGTTAATCTCTGCCTACCCTTTCGGGGATATATAGGGCGTCCCACGGCCATGCCACACGGAGGGAAAGTATATTAAATATTGAACGTAGGATATTTTATTAAAAGAAGACATCGTTTTGTTTTTAATAATAAGTAGAACTGCATTCACAGATTTTTTTAAAATCGCCTACCTCAACCGGGAATCGAACCCGCCAAATGTGATAGAAAAATTACTTGTATTTTATAATAGCGTTTGAAAGGGCTACTCATAAGCATTATTTTTTCCTAAATAACCTAGCATATTAAATGAAACTAAGATCATACAATTTTTCATTTTATTTATATAATAATAATATAATACTAGTTATACATATAATAAAATATTTTATTCATAAAAAAAAAATTATGATCTTGTGTCTTCTTTTAGTAAAATATCCTACGTTCAATATTTAATATACTTTCCCTCCGTGTGGCATGGCCGTGGGACGCCCGTATAGGCGTGATTTTTGTATGTATATAACAATTGGTGTTAACCGTATTGAAAATTAAAACAATTAAGGCGAATTAAATTTTTGGACAGTTTTGACAGTTCATCCATAGGATGTCCATAGGAAAATGTCGGAGGAGTGTTTGCCGCGTTTCGTGGTGTCAGTCAGATTTTTTTTCGATAATTCTTAAATTGGTTCAGAGTGGATTTTGTGCAGTGAAAGTGGTGTTATTTTGATGCACAAGCATCCGTGTTGATGTGCAATTATGCAGAATCATTGAAAACAAGTCTTATGATGTGTTTGATGTTGTGGTGAAGATCACTATAAAAAGTGGTTTTATCCATTTCATCAGTCACCATCATGAACTCTGTTACCATTCAATTCGCGCCAAGCACTCCCTAGATGCGTTAAAATGTGTGACACCCATATTTTAACGTAAAATTCATTTCATTCATTCATTTCATTCATTCATTTCATTCATTCATTTCACCCACTCATTATTTCATACGACTACAGATAAAATATACACTAAAGACTTGGCTTTATGGGCTAGACCCTTTGCCTTCACTAAAATATAGGGAGAATTAAAAAAAAAAGGATAAAATGTCAAAAACTGAAGTTTAAATTAAAATCGTCTGTGTGCTGCTGAATTCTGGCCTTAGTCAAATATTATCTATTATTCGTTTATCTACAAACTCACCGAACTATTTGCATGACGTTACGTAGTTTTCAAAACAATAAAACTTTTTCTCACTTCCAACACTATTACCAGGGGAAATGGAGGTACTTTTTATCCTTTTTAGCGTCTGCACCGTGGCAATAGACTTCCATTATTATAAGTCATTTCGAACAATCTTGCGGCGGTAAAGTACTGATATTATTCAAGCTAATGCTGCACTTAGATGTCTCGCTTTCAAGCTAGTCCTTCGTTCGTAAGCTGTAAGTAATATTAACTTTGACGTCATTAATTTCTCAATTACAAGGTCAAAAATTACGCCTACACAAGAAGTAGGCAGGTTCCATATGTTAGATCCAATGTTCGGAGGTCACGCCAGTTAACTAAATGTGAAACTCATTGGATGGATGGCCCGTGATGTGTTACCGTGAATGCCTTTGTGATCCGGAACGAAGCTATGATTCTTGTAGTAAGTAGGTATATATCTACAGTCAATGGCACCGTTAGATCGATAATAGTGTGTCTAAAATATTTACAGCAGTGTGTCTACATTAAAAGGCTCGTAACGTGTAATATAAAGCGGCTATATTTATTTAGGTAATAGTTTGCTACGGCTGTAAAAACGTTGATCATAAACTAAACTATAGTTTAAAATTCAAATTTCCCATTTATTACTATTATGACTTTTTGCCGTGTAAAGACGACATAGCAGCATACAAGTATCACAACCTAGTGTTATTATGTAATGTCAATCAAAACATAATTGAATTATTTATTAACTTATTGACTATTGAATTCATGTTATGCCAAATTTACATAAGCATTTCTTTAAAAAAAAACTATCTGATTATTTCTCAATAAAACATGTGGGGTGACTAGGAAAGACAGGATTAGAAATGAGCACCTTAGAGAAAGTCTAGAAGTAGCGTCGATGATTGAAAAATTGCGGAGTTACAGGTTAGCGTGGTACGGGCATATAATGAGGAGGGATGAATGTTACGTAACTAGAGGTATGTTAAGTATGGATGTGCATGGACCGAGAATGAGAGGAAGACCGAAGAAGCGATGGATGGATTGTGTGAAAGATGATATGGGAAAAAGGAGAGTTCATGCTGAGCTCACGTCTAATAGAGGACAGTGGAAGTAGAAGACAGGTTGTGCCGACCCTTCTTAGAGTAGGACAAGGGCAGGGAAAAGAAAAAGAAGAACAATCCTAATGAAGTTATGCCCTTTCAATTAGTTTAATTAGTTTCAGGTCCATGGACTACGGTCACATCTACTGGACACCCACGTGAGAGAGATCATACCGTCATCATACGGCGGCAAACATACAAAAATGACACAAAATCTTCCCTGAAGGAGTAGGCAGAATTGAAAAATACCAACACCACCCACATTTCACCAGCTATGCTTAGAGGTCGTTAGTCGTATTGTACGGCATTAACCCTCCAACCCTAGCCGCTGTTTAATGGAATTCATCACCAGCCTTTTAATGTTCCCACTGTTAGGGCACAGACCTTCCCTGTGGATGGAAGAATATAGGAAGAATGTCCATAACCCACCACGCTTGGTTAGTAGGTATGGATGCAGCCGGGACCAATGGCTTAACGTGCCTTCCAAAGCACGGAGGAACTCGAGATAATAAATACATTTTTGGTCATCAAACATTGATGTAGCTCAGGCTGTCTGGACAAATCTTCAAAATAGATTATATTTAAGTACAATATACAATTTATAGGCCAATAGGGCATTATATGTGATGGCTAAACACCCTTATTTCAGAATATGTGACGATACAGAATAATAAATAAATAAATAAATATGTTTACACTCGCACCTATCATCTAGCCCAAAGTAAGTAGCCTAAGCACTTGTGTTATGGATACTAGATGACGGACATATTTTTAATATAATTATTAAATGTTGAAAATATACTACATAAACATATACACAACCATGACTCGGAAACAAACATTTGTGGTCACCACAAAGTTTGCCCCTACCAGGATTCGAACCCGGGACCTCTTGGGCAATACCCAGCGATCTGAGCATTCGACCAAGGCGGCCGTCTTAGAATCTTAGATAATCGATCGAAAACGTGTCCAACCAGCTTGAAAACTACTTTTCGCTGGTCTCTCAATCTCGGTAACGGAAGTGATTTTCAGTGAAGACCACCCGCTGGGTGGGAACATTGCTTAGTTTACGCAATCGCAGGCATGGACTTAGGTCCAAAAACTCCATATGCCTAAGACCCAGAATGTGAGAGGGGATGGTAAAACTGTTTTCTGATCTGTCGTCACGTAATATATTAACATTTAATTGAACATGATGATATGATCGCGTATTCCCAAACTTTGCCAAGGAAACTTTCCGCTTCGTCTGAGTTCTTCCTCGAACTTGGACACTCGTTTGTAATGGACGGCTGATTAAAAATAATTGACATCTGTCTGCGATTTTATTTTTTATTTTTGTTTGAACATTTCTTATATGTTAGGAATTAAATATATGTAAGGAAAATTATGGCTCTGGTTAGAAAGAGAGAAAGAGAAAATTGTGGTTAGAAAAAGTTCGAAAAATGTAGCCAATCCAAACTTAATCGAATGCACGGTATTTGTGAAAATTCCTGGTTAGGATGTTAGACATTTGAAATTTGATGTTAGAAATGTTGTAAATTGGTGAAGGAGAAAGGAGAAGAGAGAGTGGAAGAAGAAGACATGTTGTGCCGACCCCACCTAGAGCGTGATAGCAAGAAGAAGACGAAGGATGTCAGAATTTCTACATTGCGAGGTATTCCGTAATCTTGCAACGTAGTGCAACTCTAATCCTCTTTTACGCCCTCAAAATTAACTGGCCTTATTAAAAATAAAACCTCAAATAACTTCATGTCAAAATTCAAAATTTTAATACAATACTTTGGCGTTAAATTCGGCGCACCGCGCATGCCGGGATTCCCATTACTGACGGCGGTCTAGAAATCTGGATTTATAAGACAGACGATATTATTATTTCATACGATAAATAAAATTATAATAACAATATTATTATTCCCAAGGCACTTTTGTAAGTATATTTGTGAGCTTTTATCTCAGTGCTATATAAGTTTGTAAGTGTTTGTGTTCTGTTTATATTGTATTTTCAGAGTGCCTTCTTAATTTTGGAATTTTTATTATATCAAATAGCTTTAGGCTTTGGTGGTTTTATTTCTTGGACCCCGATAGGGCCACGAACCACTCCGTACAAGCTTACTTACAACATGAGGTGTAAAGGTCAGACAAATTTTGAAAAGTTAACTAACGTCTTCGTTGGCCGAGTGGTATAGGCAGAAAGAGGAAATACTAAGTTTTAGAACTTTTTCCGACCACAATTGTTGGCGAAGCCATGTGCTTACACACTAGGATGTACACTGGATATGTCTTCCGGAACAGTTCGAAAACATTTTTCAATACAAAAGTTATCTTTGCTATCGTTCGCGTTACTCCCATGGCTTTAGAAAGAGATAGCGGGTTCTCCCACTGTTTGGTTGCAGACAGCGGAAATGAAAGCGGGTCGATGTGAACAAACTTCATGTTGTATCAGAGAACCAGGGATTTAGTACTTTGTTTTCAGATATAGGCTTAACCAATGCTTCATCTAGATGTTTTCAGGCTTCTTACTTTGTCCCAAGGGTTAGACTTTGATCGATCCAAAAAAATGTCAAGAATTTGACATTTTTTTGGATCGATCATGGTGACGTCACAGCAGAATGTTAACCATCTACTAAATGCTAAATTTTAATTTTAGCATTAGTTAACAATAATTACTAATGAAATAATTTTGGAAATTAAAACATTTTCGGGTTTGTAGTGAAGTTTAGCAAGTTTTGTTGAACTAATGAAAGGAAAAAAAACTTAGCTGTATTTTGTAGCCGATCCAACCCACGGGATGAAAGACGAAAACTCTTATCATTCCAGGGATTCACCGTGCGGGTGCTGGCCATAGAGGGCGCAGAGGGCACAGAGGGTAGTCAGTGGCAGCGCTTGGGACTTGTGACCTAACTGTAGGTTTACAGGGCTTTACAATAATCACACGTATTTTTGTTTCGAAAAATACGCGTGATTTTTGTTTGTATCTATCTAATCTATCTTTGTAATAAGGGCCGCCTTGGTCGAATGCTCAGATTGCTGGGTATTGGCGAAGAGGTCCCGGGTTCGAATCCTGGTAGGGGCAAACTTTGTGATGACCACAAATGTTTGTTCCCGAGTCATGGTTGTGTATATGTTTATGTAGTATGTTTTCAACATTTATATACATAATTATATTAAAAATATGTCCGTCATCTAATATCCATAACACAAGTGCTTCAGGCTTACTTTGGGCTAGATGATAGGTGTGAGTGTAAAAATATTTATTATTATTATTATAATCAGACATTATCATCATCATCATCACCAGCCCTTTACTGTCCCCACTGCTGGGGCACGGGCCTCCCCTATGGATGGAAGAATATAGGAAGATTGGGCCATAACCCACCATGCTGGCCCAGTGCGGGTTGGTGGATATTAACGGACCACCGGCTTAACGTGCCTTCCGAAGCACGGAGGAACTTGAGATAATAAATTTTTAGTCACCCATCCAATGACCGGCCTTAGCGAACATTGCTTAGTTTACTCGATCGCAGGCCCAGCGCGCTATGCCACTGCGCTAGCGAGCTCCTCATCTATCTAATCAGACGCCTCTTAATTTTTATGTAGCTTCCGTACTGTTTACCGGCAGAGCCCGTGGGTGTTGCAATTACAGTCTTATTAAATGATTTACACGTTATAGCCAAGGTTTATGCGGCGTAATCCAGGAATGTCCGATCCGAGCTTGTAATTTAAAGGGATCGCAGGTTTTACTGCCCGTTGCCGAGGTAACCACGTCACTTCTTGATATTGGCATAAGCCCCGTTAAATTGGTAACTGGCGGAAGAGGTTTCACCAAAAACTTAGAAAAATTATTCTCTATAAATAAAACAAAAAGTTTTTACGTGACATATGTGCGACATGATTATAGTGAAATAAAACTTTACATAAACATTTCTTACACTGACACTTGTATAGATACTAGATGACCGACTGCTAGACGCGTATAACAAGTACTTGTCTAGACCAAATGACGAATCGGTTTAGAGCTTTCGTAAGTTCTGCACTGGCTAAGGCGGCTCTCACATAATTTTACAAAGTATGGCTGCGCAGGGACAGAATCCAGGTGAGAGCAGTGTTGACATGATTTTTGAGAAGGCCCGGTAAACCCGCACTTGGGTCACAAATCCTATGCGCTTCTCCTGACTTCCCTCTATGTAACAACGTGGACCGCACGTTGAATCCATGGATTGGTAAGAGATTTTGTCTCTTTTGGCGGCCGTAGGGGCGGGGTAACTATCTCCCCGTGACCATTGCCGCTGTAAGTTGTTCAGCAATGTTGTACGTTTTAGAATTCAAGTGCGTTACTTTAGGTGGTGGTTGTGCAGTGCATGGAGAAGGTGACAGAGAAGAGTGGAGAAAAGGACATACTGCGCCGTCGCGAAATAGGTTGGGATAAGGACAGGGTGATGATGGTTATGACTGTAGATTAAGTTCTATTGACTTTAAAATACATCGAAATAAATAAATCGCTGACGCAGTTACCGCTTCCCAAACCAGCTTTGATTCTTGACTAGAATGTTAAAGAAGATCTGCTCATTGATTCACAGTCGTTAGTCACTACAAATAAAGCTTGAAGCACGTCCGCCAAGTTTTCACTCGGCAACCCCTGTGCAAATCATCAATCAAAACGCAAATGGCATGTGGACATTGGTCAGTGGTGTTTGCTTCACGAAATCTCTGAACAGGCCGAGGTCACATGTCAACCCTATTCGCGATAGTGTTTACATATCATTAGTTTAGTTGTGTTCTGAATGTCCAATCCGACCCTTGGATACAATGAAGTCAAACAGTCCAATGCGAACTGGCACGGGTCATTGAGACCATGTCACGAATGTTTGTGACGCACTTATCGGTGTCACGTTGAAACGAAGGCTCTTCAAGAAGTCGTTGAGTCAACAGCAGCCGTAATTCCCGTTTCATTTGAGTCGCTTTTTCCCTACATTCTAATAATTTGAGGTGAGCAGATTACTCCATTTCAGTAAGTGCTTTTTTATGTTAGACAGGGAAGCTCAAAGGGCCCTTCATCTCACCTGATGGTAAGTGACGATAAGGGCCGAAGATGGAATAGAGCTTCACCTGAAACCCTCAACCACAGAGGGGTTGGCTACATTCTTATCACAATTGTCGGAACACAACAATGCTGTAAACATTATTATTATGGCGACAGAATTTGTAAAGATGGTAGTAGCTAGCCAGGCGGACTTGAAAGAAGTCCTACCACCAACCAATTTATCGAACGTGGGACCTCTGGATCTCAATTCCGGTGGTCGAGCCACTAGACCATGAAGGCGGTTAATTGTGGTGATGTGTGAAGATGAAGAGATGATAAGCTAACTGCTGAACTTGCCGCACTGACAGGCCTTGCAAAAACACCTCACTTGAAGGACATAAAAGCTGATTACGGGGATGGAGAGGACGAGGAGTAATAACGTTGAATGTGTCCATCCCGACTGACCCTAGGTTGTCGTAAAAATCAACTAAGACAGATTGCGTCTTTGGACACCCGAATGATTAAAGGCAAACCACCATGAACAGCATACAAACCCAGAGAGGATTGCCGTAAAGCAGACAGCTAAACCTAAGTTAATCGCTCGCCCTGCGATTACGTGGACTATGCAATGTTTGTTACAGCCGGTCATTGGTGACCCGAAATATATTGTACCGAGTACCTCTGTGCTTCAGAAAGCACGTTACTTCGATGATTACGGCTAAATCTGTGGTCGCTAATACCCTTAATTTCGCACTGGCAAGATGGTGGGTAATTGACTATTTTTCTTATATTCTACCATCCATAGGGAAGGCCTGTGCCTCATCAGTGAAAACATTAAACGACTGGTGTGGATTGATCTGACCATTCGACCAAGCCGGCCGTAAAATAGTCCTGTCGGGAGAATTGTTCCCATATCATAATTATTATAATCACAACGATAGGTATTACTCTCAACATCGTTATCAGTATCGTATGTACAATCTCATTAAAAAGGTAAACCGATAAAAGGTTTTTATGAAAAAAAACTATAACTGTATCACTTTGTATTCGTTTCAGAAAAATAATTCATATGAATCGAATTCATATTCAATTACGTTTTTGAATGGACGGTGTCATATTTTCTATAAATAAAAATAAATTGCTGTTCGTTGGTCCCGCTAAAACTCGAGAACGGCTGGGCCGATTTGGCTGATTTTGGTTTTGAAATGATTGTCTTGGGCCAGGCAAGGCATGCATAAAAAGTAAGAAAATGAGGATAAATTGCTAGGGAAATGGTAAAAACAACTATTTTGTTTTCCCATATAAACTGCTTTCCTGTCAAACATTTGACGTTCGTCCGTTCGGTACGGTAGAGTCGGGTCCGCTCGTGTATTGTCGTGTTATACCAAATCACTAAATCGTGACCATGGTTACGGGATAATTTTTAAGGGATAACAACGTATGCCGGGTCAGCTAGTGATTTAATAAAATAGCCGAAGATCTTGAATCCATTCATAAATAATTTCTAAAGACCGCTGGGTCCCACAAACTCCTTATGTTCATGTTTAATTACCTTTTTACTTGGGGGTTAAATAGGCGTGACTATGTATGTATGGATAGAACTAGAACCAATAGAAAAATAAGTCTGGATTCGTCGTGTATCGTGTGTAATCAAAAGCCTCTAATTTGATTCCTTTCCTTAATCCTTAATTAGGACGCTATTTAGAATGGAATTTGAGCAAATGGAATAACCCTTCAAACACCACATATAAATATCAGTTACCAGCTGTGTCAGAGAAACTCAAAGAGGTATCTATCTATCTATCTATATCTAGGCATCTCAAAGGAACTTAGGTCTCTTTGGATTTGATAACTTAGCACATTCATATTCCTAATTTATTATGTTGACATTTGGTCGAGTTAGCATGAAATATTATTTGGTAAAGTTATCATTTACACAACTCCAACCAACTCAATGTATAGGATGGCCTGCCAAATAACATTGGCACTTAGCATAAATAGGTCGAGTGCGTCCGCCTTTATAAGACATTAATGTACAGTCGAGAGCCCGTCTACCTACTCCATTATGTCAAATTTTCTCAATTTCAATCTAGGACAGACATTCTAAGATAGACACATAACCGGATATGTTTTACAGTTTTGTTTAGGTAGTTCATTTGTCAAAAACGTTATAATTTTTGTTTTTAATAATTAATTATTATGTCACTCCATGCCCAATCCTAATATTATAAAATATGTATAAAAATTCTAATATCACATATAATACATACATGAATCACATCTATTTATCCGTGATAAGAAGGGGTAGGCAGAGGTGAACTAACACCCACCTTTCGCCAATTATTGTAGGACCCTTAGAATAGAGCGCAAGCATATTGTCATATATCGGACACGTAAACTACAAGTTAACAATATTTTCGAAATTGTAAAAAATTAGTACAAAGATTTTGGTGGTTAGAATAAGAATTTCGAAAAATTATGATCTTGAGGCGGGAATCGAACCCGCGTCGATTCACGGCCACCCAAGACACTAAGTAACTTGCCGAAATTCTTCTAACCTTTACACTTCACGTTGTAAGCCAACGGGTACCCTCGCAATGTAGAAATAAATTTCAAACATTCCAAAGCAGATATTTTTACAAATACCGTGCGTTCAGTTAAGCTTGGGTTTGCTTTATAAACTATTCGATTTTAATTTTAACATTATATAAATGTTAGAAAAATTAGTACAAAGATTTTGGTGGTTAGATATTTGTAAAAATATCTGCTTTGGAATGTTTGAAATTTATTTCTACATTGCGAGGGTACCCGTTGGCTTACAACGTGAAGTGTAAACATACATACATAAATCACGCCCATATCCCCGAAGGGGTAGGCAGAGGTGAATTCTCACCCGCGTGAAGTGTAAAGGTTAGAAGAATTTCGGCAAGTTAATTAGTGTCTTGGGTGGCCGAGCGGTCAGGCACCTGCCCGGATAGCAGCGGACGCGGGTTCGATTCCCGCCTCAAGATCATAATTTTTCGAAATTCTTTTTCTAACCACCAAAATCTTTGTACTATTTTTTCTAACATTTATAATTATAATTAGAATGTTAAATTAAAATCGAATTGTAAAAAATATTTGTAATAATTTTTGTAACATTTATGTATAGTTCAAATAAAATTAAAATAATGATATAATATGTATTCTTTTCTGTATTATAATGTCAGCAACTCACCGAAGAGTACATTTATCTTTTTCCGTATGCGAAGATACCATATTATTATTTGAAGACCTCTTGACGTCTACATTACGTTATTATTAAACGTAATGCCACGTGCTAGAGAGACAGCTCTAATATATTTACCAGGAACGATTTCAGAATTGTTTTTTCTGCAATGTAAATTAAATGTAAGGAGCCTATGGCGCAATGGGTCACGCGTTCGGCCTGAGATTACGTCAACTAAACAATGTTCGCTAAGGCTTGTCATTGGATGGGTGAACAAACTGTTCAATATTCAATGTCGAGATTGCCGTTATTCAACAGATAGGATGGTAAAATTCAAAATTTAACAAGTAATCATGCCAATTTACGAAAGTAAGTGAAACAAAAAGAAAGTGCCCAAAAAAGAAATAAAATCACGCCAGAAAAAAACTATTCGAATTATAAAGTCCTGTATCGTGACCTTTTTTACCGGAATAATTTTTCCAATCTTTCTGGTCCATTGTTCTCTGTTCTCTACACTTCTTGTATCATTTCCTTAGTTAGGCAATATACAAGGCTACGTGTGAACCGCACAATAGTCCCCACATCCTGGATTGGACTCGATATTGATTTGACCGCTAGGAAATGAGACAGCCTCAGTGTGGCTTGATTGGTACCTAATAGAACAAGATTTAGACATACATAGGTCACGCCTTTCTCCCACAGGGGTAGGCAGAGATCACTTCTTTTCACTTACTACGATCCTTACATATTTATTTGGCTTCATCCGATCTCATTAATGTTCTCATGCATGCCCGTCGGTTCTGGGTACTCTTAACCTGGCCCTTTTTTACAATACTTTCAATTTGATTATGATAGAACCGCCGTGGCATTTCCCTGCCGTTTTTTTTATTCATATAAATCTTTTTCGTCACTCTTCTTTCACTCATGGTGCCACATACCTACTTCGATTTGATACAACAATAACGGAACGTAACGACATACATTATGAAAATTATAACAACATGCTTATGTATTAATATTTGACTTAATTCTAATGGGCCGTGTAGTGACGGCAGAGCAGAATACAACTATCACCATCCTCAACTCTCCCTCGGGTATCGTCTAGGGCTATTAGTTGAAACAATGATGAGGAACGGGCAATGGGTTATACTGCGGTTTACGTTACCGATAGATGGCAACAGGTCCTCCTATTACAAGAGAGCTAACATAGTGGACGAAATATGAGTGTTAATACCCCTTTGTTCGTAATGTTCGCGAAGGCCTTTCATTGGATGGGTGATAAAAAAGCACGTTAATCGTGATCCTGGCTGCATTTGCAGTGGTGAATACCTACCAATCCGCACCGAGCTAGCGAGGTGGGTTACAGCCCATTCTCCTTATATTCTTCCATCCATAGGAAAGGCCTGTGTCCCAGCAGTGGGCCAAGGGGCTGATGATGAATAAAAAATAAAAAGAATGGGATCTTTAACTAGAGGGGAAGGTATGTCGTTGTAAAACCGATGCTTATTTACAGAAGACTGAACCTACTTACAAACTCACTCCATAATACAAGAAGCAGCTTAATATAAATAAATATTATCATATAGTTATTCATATCGCACAATCCCCATATTGAGGCTCAGACATCGGATTCCATTTACACCGCACTGTCACAGTAAACCGTCATATGGACGTAGTTATGCAGAAAGGACACAAAGTTTAACAAATATGTTTTTGGTATTTTTTCTAATAAATTACTATCGTGAAATAATTAATAATGAAGCTTGAGTGTAATAAATAAGTCATCGTCTGCCTGTTGTGTTCCTAATTATAAGACCTTCACTTTAATTCATGTCATCTATCAGACCGGAAAAGTGCTAGTGATGATTAAATGTGTAAAAAAGAGACGATTTGGATCATGTCGAAAGACCGTATAGCGGAAAGACTGATTGGGATGAGATTCCAAACCACAATGCGCCAGTTTTCGGCTTAGGTTTTACAGCCAACCTGCCTGACACCAACCAACCCCAAGGTGATTATTGGTATACACCAAGCAATTTCCCTTAATCAACTTTTACGACACCTCCGCTATATCCACGAGATAGGCTGGGGTAGTAACAATAAAATGTATTCTTTTTTTTCATCACATGGCAAAATTAAAAATTGGGGTCTCATATCGTGGTTCCTTTTTGCTTAATCGTGTACATATATTGTCAATTAGTTTAAGCGCATTAACCGTCTACAACAGACCTTTGTAAGCCAATACATTGTTACTCAGAATCTGCCAGGCGACAGTAGCTAGTAATGTTTTCTCATTTGAATATCAACCACTATGTGCAACTTAAATATTCACACAATGGCTTTTAGACCGCTAGACGTGAAATTTAATTTCAGACGCATCCCGGACAGCCAAGGTTCAAAGTAAGCACGGTTGGCAAAATAGGGTATGTCGTTTTAGATAACATACCCTCATCAACATCCAAAAGATGCCATCTCGGACAGAAAAGAATGGTAACTGTAAACATAAACGTAAAAAATGCATTGTGTGCGGGTCTTAAATGATTTATTGTATAGAACCTAAGAGGCATAGAGGTTGACAGTTACGTATTTCATGCGTAACTGTCATTTTATGAGGTCTTTTCCGTGCATTCATTCATCACTAGCACCTTTCCGGTGTGAAGGACGATATAAATCAAAAGGGAATAGATGCCTGGCCGATACGAATGGAAGAGGAAATACTGATCCAACCCCAGATGAACTGGGAACAGGGCAGGGAGATGTAGAAGATGATGAACTTCAGTGAGTTAAAACACCAAAGCTCGCAGTGTTTCTATTGGCAGTGACGTTATCGAGCAAAATAAGACAACCTTAGGCGACTTATTTTGTAGGCAAATAAATTGATATTTGTTATAATAACTCCTTATCTAGTCCGAAGTAAGAAGTTTAAACGCTTGTGCCATATAGGTGTACTAGATGATAGACTTATTGTACATAATAATTATTTATAAATACAACCATTAGTCGCCTTGTAACACTCACCGTGAGATAAGAGAATACATTTTGTATTCCGCTCTGTCGTCCACTTTTGACCTCAAAAACACAATTGACGCTTTTTTTATTTGACATACATACATAAATCACGCCTATATCCCGGAGGGGTAGGCAGAGGTGAACTAGCACCCACGTTTCGCCAGTTATGTTAGGTCCCATGTAATGGGTGGCGAGCCTATTGCCATTTATCGGGCTCAAAAGTCGCAGAAGGTACATAGCTAGATGGTATAAGAGGAACGCTGCTGCCCATTCCTCATCACTGATTTATCCTTAGTCGCCTTCTACGACACCCACGGGAGAGACTTGGGGTGGTGACAATTGTATTCTTCTCTGCCGTCACCACACGGCCACTTTTTTATTTGACACCAAGCAAAATAAACTCGTGCCGAATATTCAAAAATAACGAAAGCATACAACTGTGCGTTTAAAACGACACCTTATAGTTATGGAGCTAATGAGCTTGCATAACAATTTCGTTGCGATTCGGAAGTCGACTTTTAATCACCAGCTGAATTTTTACCTCAAAAGGTGTTCGGCTTCTTAATTAATACGCTCCAGTCTTCCTCAGAGAGGGATGTTTTTACTTAAAACTCGGTCATTCATAAAATGAACGTCCATTTTGTAGTAGTTGGTTTTGAAAACAAATTTATTTCACCGCAAGGTTTTCAGTCGTTATAATGGCATAGTAAACTTTATGTTCCCAATGATACGGCACAGGCCTTCCCTATGGATGGAAGAATATAGGGAGCATATTACTAGTTAAATAAGGTGACTTCTTTATCACCATCTAGGGGTCTCTTGTCTAGGATAGGTGGCCAATCTATTCGAAGGAATAAAATAAAAATGTATAAAACTAACGTATTACTGAGAAAACACAATGGTGGCAGTCGTATCAAATGTAAGAGTAGTTCTTTGTCAAAAATTGACATTTGTTCGATAGAAACGTTGTACCATTTGCCACTCTATAAAGCATTTTGGGCCAATTATCTCATTGGTCGCTTTAACTTCTATAAAAGCTTTATAAAATTTGCATATTAATTTTAATACTTTCCGAGTTGGATAGCGAGTGATTTACGTTTGTTTATGGCGATTGGTCTGGCGAATTATTTACTCTGATCGATTTCATTCACCACTTCAAGCTTATCTGCTAAGAGGAAAGGCACTTTTACATGAACAACGTTCCTTCCCTGGTACCTTTTTTTCGCAACAACAAATTTCAGAGAGTAACGACTTGGCAAAGTTGCGATATACGTGTCTACTTAATTTGCAAGAGAAAGTTGCGTTCAGTTATGTTTTCAAATAAATCCTAATTCTATTTATTTTGCAAGAGACATCTTAAGGATTCTCACTCTCTATCCCTAAGGTCGTCAGAAGATTTGAGATTGAAGATAGCGCAACATTCCACAAACTACCTCGACAAATCCTTTACAGTCCAAGCTGCTCGACTATGGAATACCTTGCCAATTAATATCAGACAAGCGAAAACTATAGACTCCTTTAAAAGGTTGGTAAAGGATCACTATTTATCTATGTAATTTATTTTATTTTAATTGGTGTTTTTAAAATTTGATATGAATCCTAATCGTTTGTTTATGTATGTTGGTATGTATGTTTGTATGTATTTAAGTATGTATGTATTTATTTGAGTATGTATCTATGTATGTAGCTTTTTAAGTATGCATTTGAGTATTTATATATGGTTAGTATCGTTATGTAAAAATATGTTAGTGCACCATGAATACCCTCAAAATACGCAATCTTTACAATCCTGTCCATTCAAAGGTTGTCTGGAAGAGATCGCTCTTAGCGATAAGACCGCCAATTGTATCACTTTTATTGTAGTAGTAATATTTTTTCTTGTTTTGTTTTAATTTTGTGTGCAATAAAGAGTATATCTATCTATCTATCTATCTATGATAAGATTTTTTTTAAATAAATCCTATAAATAATATCTATTCTTTCTTTACTAAAACCTATATGATTTTTAATCATTATTATTTTTTATAAGTACCCCGCGGGTGTCGTATAAGGCGATTAATGGTTAAAATAGCAATGAGTAATGGGCAGCAGTGTTCCTCTTGTTCATACACCTCACCCAGCAATGTACTGCGATTTCCATACATACATACATACATAAATCACGCCTATATCACCGAAGGGGTAGGCAGAGGTGAACTAGCACCCACGTTTCGCCAATTATGTTAGATAATTAGGTCCCATGTAATAGGTGGCGAGCCTATTGCCATTTATCGGGCACAAAAGTCGCAGCACATTGCTATTGCGAGGTGGTATAAGAGGAACGCTGCTGCCCATTCCTCATAATTGATTTATTTATCCTTAGTCGCCTTGTACGACACCCACCGGAAAGATTTGGGGAGGTGACAATTGTATTCTACTCTGCCGTCACCACACGACACTGCGATTTCCGTGCCCGATAAATGGTAATAGGCTCGCCACCTGTTACATGGGACCTAACCTAATTGTCGAAACGTGGGTGTTATATTGTTAATTCACCGTGATTTAGGCGTGATCTATGTAATCTAATGCCCGTTTTCAACATCAATCCCTAAACTATTACTTGAGTAGGTGTCTCCTAAGCAAAGTGATCCCCTAAACCACTCCTTTACTTAAATTCGTTTTCACCAAGCTAGGGAACACTTTTTTAGGGGTTGTCTAACTTAGTGACAGACTAGTGATGACAAACACCGTACTTTCTATTAAAATAACCTTTTAGGTGAAATAATTTTGATAATTAACTAAAATACAATTAATAAAAATATTGGAAACTATTTATAAAGTAAATAAAATATTTAAATGATTTATTCCGTCTATTTTATACATTTTATAGAATATTTATAAAGCTGTATGGCATGTTCCTTGGTCTCATAGTAAATTCTCTATTACCTTTGTATCATAGCAATGCTTGTTTATATCGATTATTGTCAGTTCTTGTCATATTACGATAAAACTGTCACTTAATTATTAGGGGGCCGAACATAGAGGACAATAATACTACGGATAGGGGCCGAACATAGAGGACAATAATACTACGGATAGAACATCGGCCCCCCAAACTTTAGGGGCACCCTTAGGCGTTAAGAGTCACCTATGTGTTGGTGAAACGAAAAATGTCATTAAGGGCCACCTAAAACTATTTAGGTATTGATGGTGAAAACGGGCATAAGTCATCCGCAATCTACTAAGTTTGCTCCAGGCTTTCCGAATCGGTGGACATTAAAAGTGCTGGTGATGATAAGCTGCTCTTGTCGCCGACTGTACTCCGCTACGATCTCTCTCTCTCCTTGGAAATCAATAGCACCGGTGTCGAGTAACGCTTCGCGTATCGCCAAATTGTCTCCATCCAGGGATTGCGGAAAATCGCTTCGAATTATTGTTCGCTGTGTTATCGCCCTAATTAGTTGGACTTCCGGCGGTGTTCGTATAAATGGCAGCCATTATCTGGGTGGGTTTTAATACACGTTGTCGCCACAATGAAGCCTGTCGCCGTTCTTTTGCTCGCCGTCCTTCTAAACGTGAACAATTTGGATGGGTCTTTAAATATAAAATACAAAACTAAAAGTTTAATAGCTATTTTTCCAAGTCGCCAATCGTATATAAAATTACCGTTTTTTTTTTTCTAAAGAAGTAATTACACTCGTATTTCGCCAGCTTTTGTCTGGTCCCACAATTGAAAATGAAAAGCTGAAAATGAAAAATGTTAATTGTCGTACACAAAAGGGGTTAACAATGAGGGAGGTTGACTTACTCCTATTAAGTGTAAAAACACTTGTCACAACTCCACATCTATCCCGAAATGGTACAAGGCGACTAAGGACAGCGATGAGTAATGGGCAACAGCGTTCCTCTTATACCACCTAGCAATACATCGCGATATACGTGCTATATAAATGGCAATAGGCTCGCCCCCTCGCCCTTCACCTCTGCCTACTCCTCAAGGCATAAATGATTTATCTATGTATGCAAACAAAAAAAATGTGTCGTAATTTAATGCTATTCCAAGAGCACTGAAAATTGATTTAAGAATCTCATTCATACTCCAGTTTGACCAAAGACTCCCATTCAATAGTACTCCAAGGACTCCCATTCAACCGTAACATTTTAATTGGAAAGTTACAGCTTACTTACTTAGTACTTGGTGCCAACTTGGCGATGCCACTTAGGCATTTTTCTCTTTTAAATAATTGTGAATTTATTAAATCTTATTTTCGTTTTTGCCTTTGCCGAACACGGTTTTTCTGACTTCACATAAGATTTAGATTATATATTCAGCTTAAATAAAATAAAAAGCCTTTTAATTCTTACATTTCAAAACTTTTCTTATTTCTAGTAGGTATATGAATTGCAATATGAATTGTATATGAATATGCAAGAACCCCAGGTTGGTTTCTTCAAATATGTCCATTGTCTCTTTCATGTGCAAATTGTCCCCAGTTTAGACTGGATGTTAGTTTGATCTCGTCTTCCGATCGTGTCATTTCATGGTAATTCAGTTCATTCAGGGTAATGATAAAATAAAATTAAGAAACTTATAATTAAATAATTTCTTACACCTTGTGCTGTATTAAAAAAAATAGTATAACATTTGAACATTATTACGTAGGTAAATGTTGAAAAATATATTTAAAGCTAATTCAGATTGCATGAATTATGCCTTGGTGCGGGATTTTTCTTGCGAGTTAAAGCAATAATGAGTTATGTAGAGCGGATGACAGAAAGATTGTTAGCGTGCTACAAGCATGTGATGAGAAGGCATGAATGCCATGTAACTAGTGGTATATTAAATATGGATTTGGATGGACCTAGACTGAGAGAAAGGCTGCATAATCGCTGGATAGATTGTGTGAAAGATGAATTTTTTTTCTGTATCTATAAACAACGAGCAATATTCACTATTCTCACATAACCCGCCACAAAATAAGGTGCATTATTGTATAATTTTACAACAGACTTGCCAAATAAATATCTCCTTTACCTACCTACTGTTAAGTGGAATATTTGACGAATGTTGTCGAGACATTATTATATTAACGCCAGAAATTTCGTACAAAAGTAAAACAGGGGCCTCACCACCAACTCTAAACGCGACTCAATTCCCATTGTTAAAGTGAGACAACGCTTTATGCCGAGTAGAGCGGCGTCCCGTTTTGTCAACCGCGTTTGGATCGCACTATTACTTCATGGTACGGCCACAGAGCATAATCGAATTAGCGTTTGATGACGAGGACATGCTTTGTTTACACGTCTCGCGGCGGTATGTGGTTTCGGAAAACAAGTGATGAACGAAAACTCAATTACGTCAATAGACGTCACCCGTTTGGTTCTGAAGGGTGAACGGTAATAGGATTTTAGGGCACAATTCTGTTAGGTTATGCTTATTCTATGGTTACAAGAGATATTTTCTTTTTCATACATACCTAAAGCGTGTATTCTTGTGAATGTTAGTTTCTCTTGCCTCTTTGAGAGGCAGGCAACGAGGCTGGAATGGAAACAATAATCATAAAGATTTTATAAACGAAGAGTATCCGTATGCTATACCCGGTATAGACCACCTTTCACTAAGGGCCGATTTTTTATGCATAGTTAACTCATTAACCAATTGCTAAAAATTGTTACTAATGGTTAAATATCAGACTGTTAGTAACAATTTTTTACAATTGATTGAGTTTAATTTGCATCAAAAATCCCGGTAAGTACACCTATCCGATTGTGACCATTTCTTTGGAAAATCATCTATTCTCGTACACTGATCTCCTAAAGTTTTCAAAGTCCTTCCTAATTGGTCACACGTGTCACCAAAGGTCAATTGTCTGTGGGATGTGGGGTTGTCCCTAAAGTTGTGAGAAGGCTTTAGTTTTATCAAATATCGCCCTTTCCGCGTGAATAAGGAATAATTCCGAAGTGATGAAATTTGCTAAATCCAATGCGTGGGTAAAGAAGTAGAAAGCACTATTTAAACTGACTTCAAGACCTAGTGTATGTACACTAAAAAATTATTTTATCTTAACCAATGTGTTTATTCAAATAATTAGGGGAACGGCCATCAAAATAGAGTAAAAGTAGACTAAATAAATAATATTTCTTACATTCAACCTATCATCTAGCCCAAAGTAAGTAGCATTGTAACCACTGTGTTATGGATGCTGGTTGATGTACCTATTAATTTATGTAATAACCATTATAAAAATTTGAATACCTACCTAAATAATTTGGTATTGGGCAAATTCTTCCCCTAAGTATTGGGCAAATTTAATACCAGTCTACCTGCCTCACTCAGAGCCGTCAATTAACTTTGATGAGTTCTTAATGTCAAAAATTATTTTAATCTAAACCCGGCAAGAAAAGCGACTACGATTTTTTTTCAATTAAGTAATTTTTTAACATTAAGTACTCCTTAACGTTAATTGACGTCTCTGAGTACGGCAGTAAATGTATGTATTCATATTGTCATAATATGCCTGCATTCATTTGTCAAAATATTCTCTCGGTTATATTTCAAAACGCCACTCTCATCATTCCGCCGATATTCTATGTCGATGTCAATCGTGATTATTATCGCCCGGTCAATCGCACAGATTAAGCTAATATTGGATATTAGGGACGCTCTGGACAGTGGAGCCGTTTGTTGAAATTTCACTCATATTAGCTGTACAATGCGAAATGGCGATAGGTACCTACGAATAGCAATAGGTACAATACTACATACATACTAATGGCCGTGTGGTGACGGCAGAGTAGAATACAATTGTGACCACCCCAAATCTCTCCTGTGGGTGTCGTACAAGGCGACTAAGGTACTAAATCATATATGAGGAATGGGCAGCAGCGTTCCTCTTATACCACCAAGCAATAGCAATGTACTGCGACTTTTGTGCCCGATAAATGGCAATAGGCTCGCCACCTATTACATGGGACCTAACATAATTGGCGAAGCGTGGGTGCTAGTTCACCTCTGCCTACCCCTTCGGGGATATAGGCGTGATTTATGTATGTATGTATACATACTAATGCATACATCGCGCCTGTTCCCACAGGGGTTGGATCATTTCCTTTCCACTTGCTGCGATCCTTCATCATCATCACCAGCCCTTTGATGTCCCCGCTGCTGGGGCACGGGTCTTCCCTATGGATGGAAGAATACAGGGAGATTGGGCCTTAACTCCACCACGCTGGCCCAGTGCGGGTTGGTTGGTATTAACGATTGCCGATGCAGCCGGGACCAACAGCTTAACGTGCCTTTCGAAGCGGAGGAACAGCTCAAGATAATAAATTTTTGGTCACCCATCCAATGACCCGCCATAGTGCAGATACTTACATACATACATAAATCACGCCTTTATCCCCGAAGGGGTAGGCAGAGGTGAACTAGCACCCACGTTTCGCCAATTACATTAGGTCCCATGTAATGTGTCGCAGTATATTGCTATTGCTAGGTAATAATTGATTTATCCTTAGTCGCCTTGTACGACACCCACGGGAGAGATTTGGGGTGGTGACAATTGTATTCTACTCTGCCGTCACCACACGGCCTCAATAGGTACTTAGATGCGCAGATACTTAGTTCACGCAATCACAAGCAAGCGCGCTATGCCACTGTGCTAGCGAGCTCCTCGATCCTTACTCCTCCTCCTCCTTGACGCAAAGGTAATGAATGTTCTTAAATAATCTTATACTACTTTACTCTTACAGCGAAGCACAACAGAAAAAATAAAGACCACCCCGAAGAGAATCCAGGTGAAGACGGTGATGGTGATGTAGACCAGTGGCCTGACCATGGCACTGTGAACAATTTCGGCATACCGGACATATTTACCACTGGCTCCTTCTCTTTCAACTCCAGTAAATCGGACAGTGATAAAGGGGTGAGTTTGCTAACTAGCATTAAATTCGAAAAATAAGACATAAAATAATGATGTATTTCATTGTAGATAACCAAAGATATCGATATAAAAATGTCGTTTGTTATTAAGCTGGGTCCTTTTGGCTTGACTACGTCCAAGTAACCTTATGGTCGCTGTCAAAAAAGGGACAACGTCAGATTTTAACACTTCTTAAACAAAACACGCGTTAAATACTTCGGAATAACTCAATAACAACATTAATTTTGAAGAGACATATATAAATCTCGCTTATTTATCCCCGAAGGGGTAGGCAGAGGTGATCAATTACCCTTGTTTCGCCAATTATGTTAGGCCCCATGTAATAGGTGGCGATCCTATTGCCATTTGCTATCGGGAACGTAAATCGCAATAAATTACAATTCGTACGACCAGCGGGCCTACCACCTAACTCTATTGCTAAAGAAAAAGCTATAGTTTATGACGTCATGCTGTCACTATCAGCAATAGGTTTTGAACTTGTCACTATCAGCAATAGACTTTGATTTTGTATGAATTTGGCAGAAAATCCGTACCGCCTAAAAATTTAAGATGACTGCTAGCTAAATTGATAGCTGTCAATACTGCAGTGGACACATCTCTTTTGGGGGAAAGAAAATCTTTTCCTCTCGCTCTAACTCCTACTAAATCCCGAGAGAAAACACTGTCATTTTTTCCACGTCCCGTGCTAGACCTACTGCTCCGTGCGTCCGTCAACTGTCAATACTTTGCCTCGCAATTTCCTATGTACCGCTAGCAGCTATGTATATTAATAATATTTCGCTGTTTTAATTAGGTATTAGTGAAATTTTCAATCATATTGAAAATAGATGGGCAATGATTGTGACCATGCAGTAAAAGAAGAAAAATCATTTGATGGTCGCGACGCCGCTATTGATGGTGTTACGGAGCGCTTTACACACCATCGCACAGGCTCTGGTGTGTCATTAGATGAAGATAGTGAAGAGTCAATTACCGATGTGGAAGAGATAGAATATTTTTTTTCATAAGTTATGAACATAAATAGTGTTTTACCAGACTGCGGAGAAGCCGGAGGATGGTTAAGTGTTCGATTTGTGTGTATGTCCGTTCCTATAATACGTTCGTAGCTAGTCAATAACTTGCTTTCTAATAAAAAATATATATTTATTATTTTCTTTTAAAATATTTAATTATATTATTTTTTTCACTAACCCTACCTTTGCGATCAGTTACACAAATGCAAAGCTCATCTTATGCCAAAAGAACTATATCGTTCGTTCACGTTAGCAGTTGTTGTTATACTCTGTGCTTATTGCTGATACAATTTTAGGCGGTCGCTCGGATAAATAGTGCATTGCTATAGAACTATCATCAGCAATCGAGTTAGGCGGTAGGCCCACAGATGAGGTACGTTGTTAAACTTTTTTATATGCTGTGTCTTTTGCTGGTAATCGTCAATATATAAATAAATATTTTTTTTCTGATTCTCCCCCGAATACAGAAACGATTCTCAAATTTTGAGCACTGCTTATAAAGTTAAGTGGACATTACCTGACAGAATTTGTATGGAAAAACGTCAATTTTGACAACACTTAAATATTAAGTAGGGCCTAAACTACGATTAACGTTTCTGTATTCGGGGGTTTGGGTCCTAAATCGTTGAACGAAATGTCCAAAATAAATTTGTAATTATGACAGCTACAGTGGTAACGTTGATTGCACGAACAACAAACAAAAATAAAAGAGCAAAAGGGTGCGTGATGCGAAATAAATTTAAAAACGTCCCCCGCAAGGGATTTAACATAGCAACCTTGTTGTCAATTAAACTCCGATTTGGGGTTTAACGTTTTCAAGCAGAAGCTCACCAACACTCAAACAGGCGATTATTATTTAACCGCCGGTTTTTGACATTTTATCGTAGGGAAGAAGTGTCAAAAATGACGGTATGTTAATCGCTTGTTTTATGGGTTGGTGAACTCGAGCCTTATTATGTGCTCGTATTAATAATATGAGGCAGTCTATCCATTGCTTTGTATTTAAACGTTGGAGTGTTGTCATAACAATCAGTCTTTCCGTTCATCGGTCTCTCGGTGTAGTTTTTTTTATCACTCTCCTATATGTATATTCATTCATCGCTACTACTTTTGCGGTGTAGTGATGTAAACTAAAAACTGCGCTACAAAAGATAATAATATTGCCTGGAAGATAAGTCAGAATATGAGTCGTACAAGGCTGCGACTTTTAACAACTGGTCGTCCTAATAGGATATACATAATTATAATATGCTACGTTTGTCTTCTCTGGTTTATCAATTTAGGTATTAGCTTCTTCATTGTTTCATACTTCATTCAGTTGCACTATTTTCAAAATTCTGTATGTAATCGCTAAGAAAACTCATCACATTATACCAGTTTGTTAGTTCATTAGAATGTCACGTACGTGAAGATCATGATGATAGATTGGAACAGTTTCCATTAAAAGACCCGAAATTATAAGGCCTCTCACAGACAGACTCAGCCTGAGCTCGCGGCCGCGGAAGCGGCCTGTTGTCTTCGTACCATTTCAAACCAGCGCGGTCAACTTTTTTGTTTGGTCCGATACATACATACATAAATCACGCCTATATACATAAATCCCCGAAGGGGTAGGCAGAGGTGAACTAGCACCCACGTTTCGCCAATTATGTTAGGTCCCATGTAATAGGTGGCGAGCCTATTGCCATTTATCGGGCACAAAAGTCGCAGTACACGAGGAACGTTGCTGCCCATTCCTCATCATGGATTTATCCTTAGTCGCCTTGTACGATACCCACGGGAGCGATTTGGGGTGGTGACAATTGTATTCTACTCTGCCGACACCACACGGCATCAATAATAAAATATCATTTCATTTGTAATAAACTGTGGCCATGAATTTACTCAATCTCCCATAAGGGCACTAAGATGAAAAGACGTTTATATTTTTGATAAATCGCTCCTAATATTCGTTGTCGCATTTTAAATCTCAATTTGAGATTATAACAGTCTCTCGGGGCGAGATTGAACACAAACTGAATTTTAATATTACCTCGAACACATTGGCTGCAGAATTTACTGTTATATCTACGGTGCAGTCGACATCACTATCGTCGCTAAACGCTTATTCTCTCGAGTTTTATAAAAAGTGTCATCATCCTACCTGCCCTGTTATCTGGGGTCGGCGAAGTAAGATCCCTTTTCGATTTTAATTTTAACATTAAATAAATGTTAGAAAAAATCGTACAAAATTTTGGTGGTTCGAAAAATAATTTCGAAAAATGGTCTTGTTGCGGGAATCGAACCCGCGTCCGCTGCTATCCGGGCAGGTGCCTGACCGCTCGGCCAACCAAGACACAGGTCTTGGTTTGCTTTGTTTTTCGAAATTCTTTTTCACCACCAAACTCTTTGTAAGATCCCTTTTATATTCATGAAGGCATCTACTCGCTCTTAATTCTTATACGTCACACCGGAAAGGTGCTAGTGATTCATGAAAGTAGAAAAATTATGCAAAATACAAAATGTCATGTCAGGACACCGATGAACGGAGAGAGTGATTGGAATGATTTCATTTCAAGGTCATAGCTTAGGTTTTACAGCTGTTCGGGACAGCACTGTAACACCACCCCTCTCTGGGTATGTTGTGATTTACCTTCCAGCATTCGGGTTTGCCCAAGGTGCTTATGCTTCGGGCAATCTCTGTAAGTTGATTTTATGGCACCTATTGAGGATGAGTGGACGAGCGTGGATGGCAAAATCTACGTTATAATTTTGCCGTTAGGCCTGCTTGCAAGACCCGGAAAACGAAGGCTCTTATTAGAATGCACTAAGGAATATTATCCATTAGAACACATCGAGCTCTGTACCTAAGAGAAACTGGCAAAAGACTGATAATCAATCACAAAAGCCGTTGAATAATGAAAAAGAAGTTAGGGCCGTATCGTAATTTATCTTACCACAAAGGAAATATTTCATTTGCTGTCAATTTCTTAATCACATTTCACGGTCTCTGATTGACAGGCCTGCGTTGGCAGTTTGTCGCGTTAATTTAAAGCCTTAAGAGCTGTTATTGTGCATCTAGACGGTGCATGTAGCTTGCGCAAGTTAAAGCACTTGCGCAGGTTATAATATATGCATCGCGTAAACGATTCCAGCAACTCGAGGATGTACCTGCACAAGTAACAAGTGCAAGTAGTCTTCGCGCGCATCACATCGCGCGGGTCACTTGCGCAGACACGCTGACAGCTGAAACGAACAAGCCCCATACCCATATAGTATACTCGCGAGGGCAGTATGCACGTGTAACTTGACCAAGTAACTCTCGCAAGTAGCCCGCGTCTTTGTTTACGCACTAACTAATTTGAGCATACTACTTGCGCAAATAGCTCGTGGCTTCACTTGCTCCAACTACTTGCACCATGTAGAAGCATCATTATTTAAGTCCAAGTGAAATGTTTAATTTATCAATTACAATTACTGACCTATTGCGTGATCAAAAGATTTACCCTGCTGATTGGAAATTTATGATTATTGATAGATTAGCGATTAATTGCTTGAAAAATAACACAATTTAGATGAAACTTTGGAAAAATAAATTGAATTTTCAAAACAATTATGTCCCAACAGGTTAGCTCAAGCATAGTAACTCTTCTTTTTTTGTATTTATTTTTATGGTTATTTATTATATTATCTTGTATAGTTTGCATACATACACGCCGCGTGACGGCAGAGATGAGTAATGGGCAGCAGTGTTCCTCTTATATTATCTAGCAATATACTGGGATTTACGTGCCCTATATTATATAATTCACCTTCACCTATCCTTCGGGGATAAAGAGGCACAATATAATATATGTTTTACCCTCTTGACTCCCTCACACCCTCTTTTAATTGGGACCGGCGTAGTATGATTTCTTCTCAATCCTATCTTGTTACTTGCCATTAGGGGTTGTTTAATGAAACTAAGAATAAAACCGAGTGTGTGATATTTTAAATCCCAGCTTATTGTACAAATCAGGCATGAAAGTGGTTTCATGTCTACTAGATTAGAGGTTGTTATAATATACTTAAAATCAACATTTTATATTATTCTAGGTACCACCTATACTTATAATTATGTTTTTTTTTTATTTGTTTTTTTTTCCAGGCTTCACCGAGTAGACTACACGCTAAAAACAACCAAACACACCATTAGGAGAATCGTATTTGACTCTCTTGCTTGCCTTTTCCTCTCTTATTTTGGAAAATGCATCTCTCTTAATATTGAAAAATTAATTATCGTCAGTTGTTAATTTTATTGAAGTGCTGCGGGAATAGTGAAAGATTATAATTGTACTGCATTATCATGTTTGGTATTTCGTAACAGTAAAAAAATTCAAGAAACAAAATATGATGATGATGATCTATCGATATGATTTGAAGTTAATAGAGAAGCTTGAACTTTTTGGACAATATTAAATTAACATTTGTCATGCCTTCAATGTAATTGTCATCAATTTGAGTAAACAGTGCCTATGATGACTTGCGTTTCATTTAAATTTATCCTGAACTTAAGTTTGGTGACAAACTTCATAGTTGTCAACATACTATTAAGACCATCTTAAATTCCCAACCTAACTTCGATATCAAAAACCACACTTCTTTCACAATGGTTACGCTAAAGATGGGTGACCGAAATTTCATATTCATATTTCAGCATCCATTTATAGTTCACATTGTGGTGACGCAGAGTTGGAAATAGTACAAAACGACTAAAAGTTAGAGGTAAACATGCCCAATACATGGCAATAGGTTCGTCCCAATAAACTCTTCTTCATTTTCCATCAGAGACTAAGCTAGGTGTAACTTAAGTGTGAATATAGCTTAACACGTGAATCTGTTCTGATATATTGAAAACAAATAAATAATAATATTACCTACTGATCTCGCATTATCATTTCGCGAGTGAAACCAGCAGAAAAAATATTTATGTGGACCCGAAAATAAAGTAGACAAAATTGCTCATAAATCTTAGAAATCCCCTAAATTGTTACTCAGATTATTTCAGCTAGGCTGGGATGCTATGATAAAACAAGAGAAAAAAGAATATTTTCCTGTCATCACTTTGTAAGTGATATATAGCAAGAAAGACAAATTGAGCCGTACCTCAATTTCTTTTATTTTAGGTATGGGCCTGGAATTCTTACTTACTTACTTAGTACTCAAATAATTCGTTATTGGAGTACTACTTTAATCATGTCTCGACTTATTTGCCTAAATTCGTAATAATTATTATTACATGTGCTGTTTCATTCTTTTCAAGTTTATAAAACGATTAAACTTTGTTCTCAAACAAAATCGATTTACAATCGTTAAATCGGCAATATTTCGAAAATTCATTAATTGATAATTACTCTAGATTGCCAGTAAGGGCCGGTTTTTTGATGCATAGTTAACTGTTAACCAGATGTTAAAAATTGTTACTTATATTTAAATATCAATGATATTTAACAATTAGTAACAATATCAGACTGATATTTATCCATTAGTAACATTAGTAACTAAAATTGTCACTAATGGTTACTATATTATCAAAATCAAAGTTAACTAAACCAATTGTTAAAAACTGTTTCTAATTGCTAAATATCAGTCTACTGTAAACTCAGATATGTAACCATTAGTGACAATTTTAGTTACTAATGTTACTGATGGATAAATATCAGTCTGATATTGTTACTACTTGTTAAATATCAGTGATATTTAAAGGTAAGTAACAATTTTTAACAATTGGTTAACAGTTAACTATGTATCAAAAAACCGGCCCTAAGTGATTGTTTATAGCAATAAGGTGGCCTCTTGTTTAAACGTATCCATCTTTGTTAATCATTTTTATGTGGTTACAATAAGGAATATTGGTACTGTATTGTCGTCTAGTGTCAAAAATAAGAAGAGTATTTGTCAGAAATTGACATTTATTCGAATGAAATGTTGCATCGTTTGCAATTTGACTAGGTCCCCAGTCATTGTCTAGACTAGTTTTTCTTTGATTCTAAAATTGACAAAAAGCCATTTTGCTATCATAATTAAACTGTTATTTGAATGTAAAAATTCGACAGCTACTTTCATTTGTTTGACGCATGCTGAACTCATCTGAACGTGCTTATGAATATGGAAAGGGAATTTGAAAAAAATACGTTCTATATGCCGAATTCCCTTAGTAGAATTTGTTAAAACTTTACAGATTTTTTTGAAGGATCGAAACTTTTGGCAAAGATGCCTTTACATCATTTACCGGTTTTTTTTGGGGAGTCTTTAGTTTCCAAGGTTTTCACCTTGAATAGTCTTCGAGTCTTGCAATCGAGCACTCCCTGCGAGTGTTTCTCTACGGCAGGCATCTCCCTGTGCCGCGTGGTGACGGCATAGTAGATTACAATTGTCACCACCCCAAATCTCTCTCGTGGGTGCCGTACAAGGCGACTAAGTATAAATAAGTGATGAAGAATGGCCAACAGCGTTCCTCTTATACCACCTAGCAATGTACTGCGGCTTTTGTGCCTGATAAATGGCAATAGGCTCGTCACCTATTACATGGGACCTAACATAATTGGCGAAACGTGGCTGCTAGTTCACCTCTGCCTACCATTTATGTATGTATGTATGTAGGCATCTCCCGGGGAGAGCCTCACAGGGCGCTACGAATCGGAACGGGTTTACAGAATATCCAACCTTAAGCTAAACTTGAAATATCCAATTGACGATTGTCACATATCGTTCATAGCGCAGACATTTCATTTTAGCCCATCCCACCGCCGACATTTCGGCTTCCACAAATTGAAAAGCAGTCCTAATAGTTATTGAGTTACATTTGAAGTAGTTTAGAGACGTTTGACAGTATTCGAACCCGGTACATCTTTCTTGTCTGATAGCGCGATCTGACCAAACCGGCCGAAATGTACAATGTGTTGTTGACTATATATCTAGTATAAAATAGTTTATATATCACGTAGATGGTTAACAAGAAAACATTTGACCAAACAGCCAACTACACTACAGCTTTTTTAAACCTAACTTATTTTAACTTCTTTAGAATAGCTTTTAACTTATTTTAACTTAGAATAGTTTCAATATTCATAGACAGGCTTGGCTAATCGCAGCCAATACGGGCTATTTTATCACATAACACTCATTATGAATGTCCCCATCCGGCGTGGTTATAAGAAAGGAGTCGTTATAAGTATTAGCAGATTTTTTTAAAGTTGCACTCATTAGAGTGACTCTCACGTGTCCTTTCTAAATTACATAAAATACAATAAAAGCAAAAATAAAAATCATTACACATATTAATTTAATAAATTAAATATATCTAAAGAATTACTACACAAAAGAAAGATTGCTGCTAAGTGGAGTATAAGTAAAAAATGTTCCTATTGAACGCACGCCGCAGAATGATTGCTAGCAATATCGACAGAGGACGAAAAATATAAAAAAAATACCCAAGCGTCGAATCAATTGTTCAAATAGATAAATTTTAAATACCTCCCACTTTCTCAGGCATACAAGTCTACTTTGACGGGACGAAGTTCTTTTGGCCAATCCATATTCGTTGTATCTAAATAAACAATATTTATAACAATAGAGAGACAAATACGGAATATTAGAGCTGAGCGTTCAAATGTACCTCGTAAACCCAAACATGGGTTGCAGGTCATAAAACCTAACACTGTTTAGCCATCTTCTCTGTATCACTCGACGAAATCGGTGGCTACACATATTTTTTACATTCCAACTTCGATGATATACTTGAATAGTGTATTAAAGAGGAAGCAGTGATATATTTAACTCAGTAGGTACCTACATAAAGCACAACAGGAACTGAAGACATACCCATAACCCTCTTTGGGTGTTATATGATGTTGCACCTATCTACAGTGTGTGGTGACGGCAGAGTAGAATACAATTGTCACCACCCCAAAGGTATCGTACAAGGCGACTAAGGATAAATCAGCGATGAGGAATGGGCAGCAGCGTTCCTCTTGTATCACCTAAAAATAGTACTGCGACTTTTGTGCCCGATAAATGGCAATAGGGTCGCCACCTATAACATGGGACGTAACATAATTGGCGGAACGTGGGTGCTAGTTCACCTATGCCTACCCCTTCGGGGATATAGGCGTGATTTATGTATGTATGTATGTATGCACCTATCTACAGACGTGACATCAATTATTAACGTCGATGATACATGTCGTAATCAAGGCAGGCCGACGGAGCAGCATCTAATTCTTCCGATTCACTTACAACCGCTAAGGCCATGTTCATACCAAACGTATAATCAGCCACCGACTATGGGCAGACTCACAATGAGTCCCAGTGTAAACGTGAAAATTAACGGTATTTATCGTTCACATTATGCTGACAATACGCTGTAGCTTACAATTAAGTACGCCAATGGTGTGAACAAAACAGGCAACATTCTTGACTGAATAGAATCAGCCGGCCAAGCGATCCAATACATACATACATACAAAAATCACGCCTATATCCCCAAAGGGGTAATCAGAGATGAACTAGCACCCGCGTTTCGCCAATTATATTAGGTCCCATGCAATAGATAGCGAGCCTATTGCCATTTATCGGGCACAAAAGACGCAGTAGGTACATTGCTAGGGGGTATAAGAGGAACGCTGCTGCCCATTCCTCATCACTGATTTATCCTTAGTCGCCTTGTACGACACCTACGGAAGAGATTTGGGGTGGTGACAATTGTATTCTCACGGTCACCACACGGCCAATACGCTGACGTTAAGCGACGTAGCCAATCAGCGGCGTAGGCGCGTAGTGACACGCTTTATTATTCCGCCGCCGAACGTCAGCGTGTACGCATAGCACAATAACGTATTATCAGTTATTTGTGAACGAAAAAGTGAATATGTATGGAAATACAATAAACTGCGTAACGGTCGCTCACTTTCGGCGGCTGACAGTCGGTTTAATCTGAACACTCTTGTTCTCCCTGCCCTGTTCCCAGTCTATCTGGAGTCGGCGCAGTATGTTTCCTCTTCCATTCATATCAGTCAGACGTCAACTATCCAAGATATCCACTCCCTTTTGATTCATATCATCCATCACACCGTAAAGGTGCTAGTGATGAATGAATGTATAGAAAAGAGACGGAACGGACCATGTCGAGAGACCGATGAACGGACAGAGTGATTGGAATGACAACATTCCAATCCATACTGCTCAAAGTTTTGGCTTAGGTTTTACAGTCGGCCGCCTGCCTGACACTAACCCTCTTTAGGTATGCTGTTATTGGTGGTTTGCCGAATGGGGCACCAAGGTGCTTATTGGTCTACCGACCGACTACAGACCGAACAATCGCCCTTAGTCGACTTTTACGACACCCATGGGTGTTGGGTGACTCGGGGCAGTTTAGTCTGAACACAGCCTTACGTTAATAAGCTTCCGCGGATTGGCGTGTTGCGAGCAGAGTGAAATTTTAACGCGCCGTCGAACCTTGACAAAGGGCGTGTTGGCCAATCAACTACTACAGCGGTCCGACAGGGCTGCGAAAATGGCAGCTGTTAATTATTGGACTTGGGGCGATTAGCTGTTGATAATACGTGAACTTTTTATATGGGGCCGCGCGTCTGGGGTACCCGATCAGAATAGTAAAGAAATCAATAGAAAACTCGAGCGCGTAGATGAAGTAAAAGCCGGATCCAGACGAGTGGTATGTAGTCGTGTAATGTAACACGAATTCTACGTGAGGCACTACGAGCATTACATGTAACGCTCTTGCAGATAAAGATGGCTTAAATAATTGCAGAAAAGTATGCAGCAGCGTGCCATTACGCCCGATAGATGGCATTAGGTTTGACATGCCTTCGAAAAACACGGAGGAACAAAAATCTTTGATCACCCATAGAATTCATTGCCTTAGAAAGCAATAAGTATAAATCCGTGTCAATTTTAGAAAAAAAAAACATACGGTCAGTTTAAAGTAGCTGGATTCATTACAATTATTACAAAATCTAAAACCGTAATTTTCTTCCACTATAAAATTTACGTTTTACAAAATTAAATATTGAATAAAAAAGTTAGGTAGATCTACAACAGTTGCTTTGTCAATTCATTTTTATACTTTGACAACTACGCAACTAGCAGCAGTAAAAAAAGGGTTCCGTATCTCGATGGTATGCATGCAAAGGGATAATGGCTCCGCTGTGAGGTTATTACGAGGACAGGAATGGCCGGTTGGATGGCTTATAAATTTTGATGTGGTTCACCGTCTCTTGTGGGCATGTGATTTTCAGTTCCCGTAGCTCGGTATGTGGAGAAAATCTCCTCGGGGAAAAGTAAATATTTTCCTCTCGCTCTAACTCCCACTAAATAGCGAGACAAAACACTGTCAAGTTGTGGAGAGAGATTTTGTCCACGTCCCGTGATAGGCCTACAGGTGTGCTTAGAATCGTATCGTCCGTTGCCGTGCTTATCGTGTCATCGTTCGTTGTTCATTTTGAAGAGTTTTGGTGGTCATCGTTAAGCTTTTCGCAAGAAGAAAGATATAACTGGAGAGTCGCATCTTAAATTATTCTTTGCGAATATTTACCAACTATTCTACTTTGGTTTCTAATACAAAGCGCCACATTCAGTTGTAAGAATTAAGTAATAGAACAACGATACGATGTATTGTAATTGTGAAGTCCGCTTATTTATGAAACAAACATTCGATGTCAAGGTTTCCTAAGTATCTGAAATGCAGCAGCATGAAAATAGCATAGTATGTTCCCTCTGTCATTCATATCCGTCAAGTCTTAAAGTGATTCATTCGCATTTAGTTTTAATTCTACCAGCCCATCCAGATGTCACTGATGAATGGAAAGGCCTATGTCGAGACTACATTGTAACTTATATTTTTAAATAAACATCACGAAGAACATCTTAATCTACGACTACTAACTAATTTGTTTGCATATTATAGTCATATTTTAACCGAGTTACGAATGAACTTTTTCATTAAAACTCTAGACCTGGCATGGAATAAAGCTCCTGATGCTTAATTTTATAATTAATAACATAAATTAAGCTGTCTCCCACAGTTCGTAAAAGCTACTTTAACGGGAATTTGTTTTTGGTGAGTTTTCTAATTGTATTTCTAGAAGCTTAGGAAGCTTAACTATCGGAGATTGAAACATTAAAAGATATATCTTTATTTTTTGGTTCAATGGTGAATTTTCCAATAATAATGAGCAATAATTGCAAACACAAAACATACTTAATATATTGTTGTCTCAATTATTACACTTAGCTCCCTAAAATATATTGTGGTGTCACATTAAATATTTACAAAATTTTCGTTTTGTGTAATCAAACATTTTTAGGATCGTTCTGTTATAAATTGTCTAATCGCCACTTACAACTTACAACAAAACTAACTAACAACTAAGGTTTCACCATCTTTAGGTAATTTTAAATAAACTAATCAAAGCAAACGTGGGTGCTGGCACACCTCTGCCTTACCGTTCGGGGATATAGGTGTGATTTATGTATGTATGTATTAATAAAAGCAAATAAGCATACACACATAAATCACGCCTACTCTTCTCTGTGGCATTGTACTTGTTCTGTGGATTTCTGGTCCAATTAGTGATATAATAAATTTTTGTGTCATTCCAAATATTCACAAAACTATCAACCCTAAAATCTAGCCAAATCCCAGCGTAAATCTTATGGAAAGTCATTGTGCGAAAGCAACTAGTTCCAAACATGCACCGATCCCAAAGTAATTATATAATAATTAAAGCCTATATTTCACTCTAGAACCGATACAAAATAAATTAGCTAGGTAGGTACGTATCTATCCCGTATGTGAAGCGTAGCGTAGAAGGTAGCAGTACCTTCAGCTTTGCAAGAAGGCTATTTAATGAGAAAATTAAAACACTTACATTTAAATCTGCACATGTAATTATATACAAAATAGAACTTAATGTGTAAAATTAAAATACTAAAAAAATGCCGTTAGAGTAAGTCTAGCCATTACTAAATTAACTAAGACAAATTCGTTACTGTTCTTGTCACCCCTCTCAAACAACAAACGGAATCATAATACAGAGTAGGCTCGGGAGTAGGACCACATACGTACTAGAAATATCTTTACAAATATCAATTCATCGTTCATAATGTTACTGCGTCCTTATGTTCCGTCCTCCTGCTTCTGCCCCTCCATCTCCTTTCGCTTCTGCTTCTGCTTCGGCTTGCTCCTCAGCTTGAAGTGTCGTTCTAATAACAGTCGTGTCAGTTGTAGGGAAGGTAGGGGCAACCGTTTTGGTAGTCGGTGAAGGGGAAGCTGTGTTGGTTGACGCAGGAGCAGCGGTGGGTGAAGTACTAGAAGCAGCGGCAGAAGTAGATTTAGGTGTTGTAGTAGTGGTTGTTGATGATGTTGTTGTACTGATGGTGTTAGAAGAGAAACACGACGGATCGAAGCCCTTGCAGAAGATGCACAGGATCTATGAAAAAAAAAAAATCTTTGTACTAATTTTTCTAACATTTATATTATGTTAAAATTAAAATCGAATAGTTTATAAAGCAAACCCAAGCTTAACCGAACGCACGATATTTGTAAAAATATCTGCATTGGAATGTTTGAAATATATTTCTACATTGCGAAGGTACCCGTTGGCTTACAACGTGAAATGTAAAGATTAGAAGAATTTCGGCAAGTTAATTAGTGTCTTGGGTGGCCGAGCGGTCAGGCACCTGCCCGTATAGCAGCGGACGCGGGTTCGATTCCCGCCTCAAGATCATAATTTTTCGAAATTCTTTTTCTAACCACTAAAATCTTTGTAATAATAAATAAATAAATATTGCTTACTCTCATATCTATCGTCTAGTCGAAACTAAATAGCTTAAATGAACGTATGTTATGGATGACGGGCAACAAATTTTAATACATGCAACATACAAACATAAATCACGCCTATATGCCCGAAGGGGTAGGCAGAGGTGAATTAACACCCACGTTTCACAAATTATATTAGGTCCCATGTTATGGTTGGCGAGCCTATTGCCATTTATCGGGCACGAAGGTCGCAATACATTGCTAGGTGGTATAAGTCGAACGCTGCTGTCCATTCATCGTCACTGTTTTAACCCTTAGTCGTCTTGTACGACTAGGATTCGAACCCAAGACCTCTTGGCCGCTAGACAGCGATTGTCATTTAGTCGGATGTTCAAGCCGATCAAACGGCCATCAACATATATTAGAATTTTTGTTTTATTTTGCGTTTGCATGGAGAATGTCCAGATTGATATCAGTAGAAAGAATCATTTCCATAATTAAACCATAATTTGAAAAAAAAATATGTCCTTTGAACTTTGTAACATTTTTCTAATGTATAGTGTTTACATAACCAGCTACTAATAATTGTAAGGTGCTCTTAAAGTCACCTCTATTACCCACGACATCCATTTTCAACGACATATTGTGTCGAAACCACTGATGCTTGAACCTAGGTTTATGGTTAAAAATATAGGTCAAGCTTGCATAGTAATAAATCTATGTCGCTGCATTAACTGCAAGTTGGAGCCAACCAATAGATAACATAGCGTTGGAAACAATTAGTTCATTGATTTATTATCGAACAAGTACTTATTCTTGTGTGGTTTGGTAGGTCCAATATGCTGGCCTGGAAGCGAACAAATAACGTAGAATAGACTAGAATAATGAAGATTCAAGTGACTTTATACTTACGTAATGTTTCCTTGCGAAGGGCTGGCACAGGTTCAGGAAGCCACCTTTTATATCTGTATAAGAAAATTTCAAATTTTCATATTAACAGTCTTATTTGAGTTGCCAGATAGTGATTTCATGAACTATGCAATTTTCTAAAAAGGTTGTTAATTTTATTTTCATTATCGTCCTGTTCGGTTCCCAGTTTTTTTAGGGTCGGCCTAGTATGTTTTCTCTTGTATTCATATCGGTCAGACGTCGTCAAGCCATCCACTCCTTTTTCATTCATATCACCCATCATACTGGAAAGGTGCTTGTGATGAATGAATATTAAGAAAAGTGATGGAAATTTTTTCTTGCTGTTAAACTAATACTATTATGAGTATTTATGAGTATCGAACTTAGGACTAAGGTTAAAAATAAAATGCAAAAACCTATATTTATTTCTGTGAAAAGTTACAAAGAAAACCTTAGTTAAGAGAAGTTCAAAAAATTATAGTCTTCATGCCGGAATCGAATCCGCGTCCTCCGCAATCCGGATAGGTGCCTAGACCACTAGGCCCACAAAGACCTGCCTGTCGAACTTAATAACTATAAACCTAATTCAGTTCCATTTTTTTTTGTCAGTAGAAAGCTACGTTTTGACTTGTTGTCGAAATTAAAAGATGCATTAAGAATACGCCGTGTGGTGACGGCAGAGTAGAATACAATTGTCACCACCCCAAATCTCTCCCGTGGGTGTCGTACAAGGCGACTAAGGATAAATTAGTGATGAGGAATGGGCAGCAGCGTTCCTCTTATACCACCTAGCAATAGCAATGTACTACGACTTTTGTGCCCGATAAATGGCAATAGGCTCGCCACCTTTTACATGGGACCTAACATAATTGGCGAAACGTGGGTGCTAATTCACCTCTGCCTACCCTTTAAGGATATAGTCGTGATTTATGTATGTATGTAAGTATGATTTATTTATTTATTTATTTATTCAGAATTACCATGATTGTATTAAGAATACATAGTCAAGCGACCCTTTTGCTATTCCCATTTCAAATAAATCCACTGTAATAAGCTTGTAAACTAATTTGAAAGCATTCAGCCTTTAAATTCTATTTGACATCACTATTCTTGGGACAGGGTCGTGTTTGGATTTGTGTAGAAGAAATCTAGTAAATATTTGAGTCGCCCCTTTGAAAATTTAATTCGTGCGAGAGATGTAAATGTCCCTGCTTCAGAGCTATTTTTTAACACATTAGTATAATTAATTTATTTCATATGGTACTTGAATTTTGCAAATAAATAAATTATATCAAGAGATAATAAGAAGAAAGGTGACAATTTTAATTTCCACATTCAAGGGAAAACTGGACCCTACTTAGAGTAGGATAAGGGCAGGGAGAAAATGATTCAAGGGAAATTCGGCCAGTGTTGTGGGCCCATTCTCCCTATATTCTACCATCCATAGGGAAGGACAGCGCCTCAGCAGTGGGGACATGGCTATGATGACTCAAGGAAGCAACCTATAAGGCTATTTGGAATAGGTCAATTTAAAAAATTTTGTTCAGTGTTAAAAGCTACGGCCCATTGGAGTTGTAGATAATTATACCACACCTGGATATTCCTATAGCCTAGGTAGACATTTCAGCAACTATCCCAATGTCCCGTGTAATAGTCGGCGTGTCTATTGTCATCTTGCATCGAGATGACAATAGACACGCCGAACCTTGCACGATTTTCTGCTGCCCATTCTTCATTTTACTTAAAAGCCTAATCTGCCTTTAAAACCCTTTCGGGATAGATAGGAGAGGTGACAATTGAATCCTGCCCTGCCGTCATAAACCGATAGCGACTGATCGAAATATATTTTATTCACTTTTCGAAACATAAATATTTTGTTATTTAATCCGATACAAATTAATGATAAAACCAACGGAAGTAATTAGGTAATTATATTGAAACACGATCGTCCATTGTTGTCGAAACAACACAGGACTAGGGTAATATACTGTGATAACAATAGACCAAGTTCAGCCCGACCTGAATCACGCTTACAAAGTTCCCGGCACCACATAAAATATAAACCTATACCATCACCGCACAATTGTAAATACCGTGAGATTATAAACTATCTCGCAAACTGTCGAACAATTTATTATAGACGTAAACATTCTATAAAAGCTCGTATTACTGGCACTCGCGCTACCGCTTCGGCAACTATCGATGGTCGTTGATTCATGTACAGTCAACAGCACATCGGGTTACTACAATCTGTCAAATTTCTCCAATAAATTTTCAACCTTAATATCAATACTAATAGGTTGGGGAAAAAGTTTCTTCGCATTTTTTAAGAAAATTCAAAACATTTTTTAATATAGTTTATTTACATTTAACTAAAGTATGTAGGTACCATTTTGTTCGATAACTTTTTGCCATCTTGTAGGTAGGGACATGATCCCATTGCTATAGAAATTTTGGGACTTCTGGTCAAAATACCGCGACAAGTGGTTTTGGCAGTCCTCTCGTGATGTTAACCTGACACTGCCTAAAGAATTCTGAAGAGACCGAAACAGGTGGAAATCTGAAGGTGCAAGGTCAGGACTATACGGCGGATGCATTAACACCTCCCAGCCAAACTCTCTTAATTTTTGCTGAGTGGCTAAAGATGTGTGAGGTCTAGCGTTATCATGATGAAAAACCACACCCCTTCTGTTGATTAATTCCGGCCGCTTTCTCTCAACTTCTTGCTTTAATCTCATCAGTTGTTCGCAGTAGAGTTCAGAATCGATGGTCCTGCCTGGTGGTAACAGCTCATAATGAATAATGCCCTTCCAATCCCACCACACACACAGCATCACCTTGTTGCGAGTTAACCCGGGTTTCGCCACAGTCTGTGAAGCCTGACCGGCCTTTGACCACGACCTTTTTCGCACGTTCTTGTCGTACGTGATCCACTTTTCATCACCAGTTATCAGCTTCTTCAAAAATGGTTCGGTTTCATTACGTCGTAAAAAGAATCACAAATGAGTACACGGTTCATTAGGTTTCGTTCAGTGACCTACCTCGTGAGGTACCCAAATGTCGAGCTTTTTTGTGTACACAGTTTTTTTTAAATGCGCCAAAACTGTTTTGTGGTCAATTCCCAGTTCTTCAGCTACGTCGTAACTACTGATATGCCGATCTTGCTCCACTTTTTCAAAAATGGCATCCATTTTATCTGTAATAGGGCGACCAGAGCGACGTGCATCTTTGACATCAAAATTTCCGGATTGAAAAAGCTTAAACCAAATTTGTGCTACTCTCACAGACACTGCACTAGGTCCATAAACATCGCAATTTTTTTTCGCGGCTTGCGTTGCATTTTTACCTTTTTTGTAGTACAATTTTAAAATGTATCGAATTTCTTCATTAGATTCACTCATCTTGGCGGCACGAAAAACAAATGAAAATCACACATTTTCCTAATTTGAATTTGGAATTATGTTCTTTAAAATTTAAACTTTCAATGATACCAATACCAGCCAGATACAAATAGTATAGCCAAAGAGATTTTATTACAAGTTTATACATACTATACTGCGAAAAGACTTTGTTGGGACATCTAGCGGCGAAGTGGTCTAACATCTTATGGAATCGTCGCTGATGACAACTTTAAAATAAGCACGGCGATTACAGCGCCACCGATATAATATACCTACGTGTGCATATTATTGTAACATTCGCTTAAAATCAAATTATACGTTTAGACGCAATACAAGGCATTTTTAATTTTATACGCGTAATTAAATCGAATCAACACAAAGTCAAGTATCAAACATTGGACCTTCGATCCGAATAATATTAAAAAAGAAACCAGACCACGAGAAAAATCCAATCGAAGAGAGTTGCAAGAGAGAAGAATTGGTATAGCGAGTATTCAGGTCGTTCCTTTCTGTATCCACTCCCGTGTATAAATTTGTGTTAAAACTGTGCTTTCTTTTCTAGCTTCAAAATCTAATACGCAAGAAATATTCCCGGATAAACGTGAGTACTTTGCCTTTTTCTTTCCCATACCTCCAAAATGAGTTCCGATGATAAAAAATCTAATTTAGAATTACCTAAATCTCCCCGTAAAACTAATTTAAGTGACCTTAAACGTCTTCGCGGTACATTAAAGGGCCGCATAACTCTTTTAGAAAAATACATTGTAAAAATTGATTGTGATACTCTCACCCCCTTACAAAAAACTGAACTTCAATTTCGCTTACAGAGTGCTAAAGATATATTCCTAGAATTTAATAATATTCAAAATAAAATAGAATTATTAGTCGAAGAGAATGAATTAGATGATCATTTAGAATATAGGGATACTTTTGAAACTTCATATTTTAGTGTCTTAGCAGTTATTCAACAGTTAATTAAAGCTGAGGAAAGTTCTAACAGTTCTGACTGTGTATCACAACAAGAAAAAATTTATTCTAACGTAAAATTACCAGATATTAAATTACCCTCCTTTGACGGTTCGTATGATCATTGGTTGGAGTTTAAAAATTCATATTTTTCATTAATTCATAAACGTACTGATTTAGATTTTATCCAAAAGTTCCACTACTTAAGGTCCTCATTAACTGGTAGCGCCTTACAGGTTATTAGTGCATTGGAGTTTACGGGTTCCAACTATGTTCATGCTTGGGAGTTATTAGAGAATAGGTTTCATAATGAAAGACTTTTAGTGAATAATCACGTGAAAGCATTGTTCAACATTTCTTTGATTAATAAGGATTCACCTCAACAAATAAGAACATTAATCGACACAGTTCTCCGTAATTTACGAGCATTGCAGACATTACAAGAACCGACAGAACAATGGGATACATTACTCATTTATTTAATTGTTTCCAAACTCGATGTATCTACTGAACGCGAATGGGAAAACCATAAAGGCTTAATTGCAAGCAATAGTTTAAAAACCAAATTAAGGCTAGAGGATTTGTTGTCGTTTTTACGTAGTCGTGCTGACACTTTAGAGATGATTCTTATTAATCACCCAAAAGGTACTGTTTCTACTATAAAAAATACGCAGGATAGAAACACGTACATTCCTAAAAATACGCAGGATAGAAACACGTACATTCCTAAAAATAACGTTCAAAGTTATGTAACTGCTAATAAATTCGGAAAAAATATTCGTAGTTGCTTGATGTGTAATGATAATCATGCCCTTTACAGTTGTAGCATGTTTCTTAATTTGCCAGTTAAAAGTAGGTCAACTTTTGTAGATGAACATAATCTTTGTCGTAACTGTTTGCGCACAGGACACAGGATAAGTGAATGTATATTCGGTCCGTGCAAACAGTGTCAATCTAAACATAATAGTTTGTTACATATAGATACGAATACAAGCGATGAGTCGAACACGCCTAATAATTGCGCAAGCGGCGGTAGCAGCACATCGACAGCGCTTCATCTGCACACACGAGACATTTTAAACAACAATGCGCAAACCAATGATTTGAGATCGGTGTCTCAGGTATTATTATCCACGGCATTGATAGAGGTTGCGGATGATCAAAACGAATTTCACTCTGTTAGGGCACTTCTTGACAATGGAAGTGAACATTGCATTATTACTAAACGATTATGTAAACGATTAAACGTAACATGTATACAGTCCACTATTCAAATATCGGGTGTGGGACAGTCGGTCTCGCAGTCGAATAGTACGTGTAATATTCATATACGTTCGAGAGTAAGTAATTATAATACGAATATTACTTGCTTAATTTTACCGAATATTACTATGCGATTACCATCTAAATATATACGTAGTGAATTTATACGACTGCCGAACAATGTTTCATTGGCGGACCCCGATTTTAATGTACCATCAGAGATCGAGCTCCTGATAGGTGCTGACAAATTTTGGGATTTATTATACGACGGTAAAATTCGTTTAGCAAACGGTCCATACCTACAGAATAGTAAGTTAGGTTGGCTTATATCTGGCCCCATTTACACCGATAGTCTGCGCATTAATAATCAGGTATCGTGTAACATTTCCCAAGGCTTAGACTTGGAGATGCGTAAATTTTGGGAGATTGAAAATATCACAAATATAGGTCCGGTTCTCACTGAGGATGAGGCCTATTGTGAAAGTTTATTCGTTAATACTACTACACGCTCCAGCGATGGTCGTTTTCAGGTTCGAATACCATTTAAAGAATCGACAAATGTTCTTGGCGATTCGTATACGATGGCTCACAAACGGTTTTTAGCTTTAGAACGTAAATTAAATAGGGTACCTTTATATAAAGAAATGTATTGTAACTTCATGCGCGAATATGAAGAATTAGGACATATGAAACGAATTTGTGAATACGGTTTTCCACATTATTTCCTCCCTCACCACGGTGTATACCGGGAAGATAGTACCACGACTAAGTTACGCGTAGTATTCGACGCGAGCGCCGTTACTACGTCAAATAAGTCATTAAACGATATACAGTATGTAGGAACGCCTCTTCAAAATGACATATTTTCTATATTATTGAGATTTCGACAACATAGACATGTCGCTTGCGCAGATGTAGAAAAGATGTTCAGGCAGGTTCAAGTACAGGATGACATGCGTAAATATCAACTCATTCTTTGGCGAGAACAACCATCTGATCTGTTAAGTTGTTATCAGCTAAATACTGTCACATACGGTACCGCGTCTGCGCCGTACCTAAGTATGCGTTGTATACGACAACTCGCCAATGAATGTGATGATGAAGAAATTAGTCGTATTATACGCAATGATTTTTTCGTTGACGATCTTATTACAGGTCATGACAGACCTGACGTTTTATTACGAACATGCGAAAAAATATCACAGGTTCTTCAATCAGGTTGCTTTCCTCTACGAAAATGGATGTTTAGTTGTAACGTATCACAAGTTACATCAAAAGAATTATCGATAGGAGAATATTATACTCAAAATAAAACGTTAGGATTAGGATGGTTTAATTCTACAGACGAATTGTTTTATACTACGAAAATTAATCATAATAATATAAAACCTACCAAACGAGGCATGTTAGCAACCATAGCTCAAATATACGATCCGTTGGGTTTGCTAACTCCTGCCATTATTGTTGCCAAAATATTACTGCAAAGATTATGGCTGCTTAGGCTTGACTGGGACGATCCGGTACCTGATGACGTCATCATCACTTGGACTAATTTTATTGAGTCACTGCAGTGTTTAAGTGAGCTACGTATTCCACGGTTTGTACGAAGTGATTATACTCAACACACTGAATTGCATATATTTTCAGACGCATCGCAGCAAGCTTATGGCGCGTGTGCTTATATAAAAACATACAATGATTCAGGTACTGTCATTAAATTACTTTGCGCGAAAAGTAAGGTCGCTCCATTAAAGGTTTTAAGTATACCCCGACTTGAACTGTGTGGTGTACTATTGGCAGCTAGGTTATACACTAAAATTACAGAGTCACTTTCATTAAATTTCAGTAAGGTGGTTTTTTGGACAGATTCTACCATTGTTTTGGGTTGGCTTCGCATGTCCCCTCATTTACTAAAAACGTTTGTACAAAACAGAGTAACTGAAATAAATGAGTTAACTGGCGATGTGCAGTGGTCGCATATAAATAGTAAGGAAAACCCTGCGGATCTACTATCTAGGGGTCTTAATTTAAATTTGCTTGTCGACTCAGAACTGTGGTGGCGCGGTCCCGCTTGTTTATACGAATATAATTATTTAAATTCCAATGTATCTAATTCTAAGTTAATTTCAATTAATAATTACCAACTACCAGAACTAAATTTAAAAAAAGTTAGTTTTATTTCCACTAAACAAATCGACATAATTGAGTGGAATAGATTTTCATCATTTACTAGATTAACACGCTCCGTTGCTTACGTTCTACGTTTTATTAACAATATTCGAGCGAGAAAACAGGCTAGGTGCCAACAGCAAACCGATTCCTTATCTGCAACCGAGTTAAACGCAGCGCAAAGGATTTTAGTTCGTATTGCTCAGTCGCTATCATTTACTGAAGTGCATTACAACTTGATCAATAATTTACCATTAAGGTCAATAGATAAGAAAATTTATAATAAAATCGCGAGTCTTAACGTATTTATTGACGAGCATGGATTAATTAGAGTTGGCGGTCGATTGTTTAATTCCGAATACGATTATGATAAAAAACATCCGATATTGTTGTGTTCAAAACATCGTTTTACAATACTTTTATTCGAGTGTGAGCATAGACGTTTATTACATGCAGGCCCTCAGCTTTTGCTATCGACTTTGCGTGAACACTGGTGGACACTTGGCGGTCGAAATTTAGTTAAACAAATAGTGCATAAGTGTGTGCGTTGCGCACGTATGAAGGCTAAACCATTGACGCCTATTATGGGTAACCTGCCTAGTGCCCGTGTGGACCCTGGGTATCCTTTTATACGTTGTGGAGTTGATTACGCTGGGCCAGTGATGGTATTGAACCGCAAAGGCAGAGGCGCCAGATTAACTAAAGGTTATATTTGTTTATTTATTTGTTTTGTTGTGCGCGCTATACATTTAGAGTTAGTCAGTAGTCTTTCAACTAACGATTATATTTTAGCTTTTAAGCGATTTATTTCTCGTCGTGGTAAGCCAGCTGAAATTTTTTCCGATAACGGAAAAAATTTCGTTGGTGCAGAGAAAGAGCTTTCTTCATTTTTAGGTAATAATGCGATGCAAATTTCAGACTATGTTTCAACTCATGGTATTAAATTTCATAGAATTCCTATTTACGCAAGCCATTTTGGAGGTCTCTGGGAAGCGGGGGTAAAGTCCTGTAAATTTCATCTTAAACGTGTAGTAGGAAACGCTAATTTAAATTTTGAGGAGTTCAGTACAGTTTTAACACAAATTGAAGCTGTCCTGAATTCTCGCCCTATGTCACCTCTGTCCTCAGATCCAGGCGACCTTTTACCTTTGACTCCGGCTCACTTCCTAATTGGACGACCTTTGACCTCGCCCGCCATGCCCGACCTAAGCAGTGAGAGGACTAGCAGTCTCACACGCTATCACAGAGTTGAGCAACTGCGACAGCATTTTTGGCGACGATGGTCAACCGAATACATAAGCGAGTTGCAGACGAGGACCAAATGGAAGGAGCAAGCCGAAGATGTCAAACTAAATACTCTGGTTCTGATCAAAGAAGATCACCTCCCACCTTTACAATGGAGGTTGGGGAGGGTAATACGTGTGTTCACAGGCAAGGACGGCGTGTCACGCGTTGCTGACATACGGACTGCTGATGGCGTGACCCAGCGCGCCTTCTCTAAGATCTGTCCATTACCGGTGAAGCCTGACGACAGTGATGATGAAACCTGCCGTTGACTATTGTTTATCGTGTTCCCGTTGGAAGCGGTGCTTCCAAGGCCGGGGGCATGTTGGGACATCTAGCGGCGAAGTGGTCTAACATCTTATGGAATCGTCGCTGATGACAACTTTAAAATAAGCACGGCGATTACAGCGCCACCGATATAATATACCTACGTGTGCATATTATTGTAACATTCGCTTAAAATCAAATTATACGTTTAGACGCAATACAAGGCATTTTTAATTTTATACGCGTAATTAAATCGAATCAACACAAAGTCAAGTATCAAACAGACTTTTTCCCCAACCTAATATAACGTTCAAAATTGTTAAAGCATGTAACCTTTTTATGTACATCCAATACCTTAGTATTTTTCTATTGTGTTTTGTCAGATTTTAAAAATAAAATCACTCTCGATTTGGCTTCGGAATCTGTTGTTTCATTAAAAATTAATTGGAAATATTTGACAGTTTGTAGTAACCTGATGTGCTGTTGACTGTACTAACCTAAACTACCAGATGCAGCCAAGACCAACGGACCTGACATAATTGGCGAAAGTTGGATGTTAATTCACCTACTGCTTACCCCTTCTAGGATAATTAGGCGTGATTTAAGTTGTATGTTTCTTACAATCCTACTTGCCATTTAACGCAGACTAAGGCTGGAGTTCACCAACACTTAAACAGGCGATTATTATTTAACCGTCGGCTTTTGGCATTTTATCGTATGGAAGAACTGTCAAAAACTGACGATTGTCTTTTAACGTGTTGGTGAACTTGGGCCTAAGTGGTTTGGAGGCGAATGATTTATTTACACATTAATACTTGCGCCTGCACAAATTCGTACTAGAGACCTCTTGGCCAGTATCTATCTAACCAACCCGTCTGGCTCGACCAATCCGGACGGGTCAATCAAAGATTTATCGAAAACTTAATTAAGCAAATATTAACTTTCTCGGACAATTAGTAACAATTAGTAATAACCCACACCCTGAACACTAACTCATTCTAACTTAGTCATAAAAACTAAAGTGATTTCAAAATCGTAAAAACATTTTTCGAAATTTCCATGCTTTACTGACCGAAGTATTTGTACGGCGGTAGAAGAAGAATATCAGCTTTGTATTTATATCATTATTTTAACATGGGTTGGTGTCAGGCAGGCAGCCGTCTGTAAAACCTAAGCCTTGAGCAGTATGGCCAGTATGGCTTAGAATCACTCTCACCGTTCATCGGTCTCTCGATATGGTCCTTTCCGTATCTTTTTCATAGATTCATTTATCACTAGCACCTAGCACCTTTCCGGTATGATGGACAATATGAATTAAACGGGAATGGATGGCTTGATGACGTCTAGCCGATATTAATGGAAGAGGAAACATACTGCGGCGACCCTAGACAAACTGGTAACAGGGCAGGAAAAAGAAGTACCTATTCAGGGTTATTTCTGTTACATGTTGTATATGACGAGTAGCTAGATAATTTTCCAAATATTCTCTGGCTTATCATCAAAAAGTTTTAATTGCCAAACATATTCACAATTTGGCACACTGACTTTGACCGTCGGAATGTACTAGTTCAACTTTGATAATTGCTTGGGCTCGTGTTGACCTCTGTACTGTTTAATTACGACACGCAAAATGAGCTTTTACTTTCAATTTCCCATGTAAATAAAAGGCATGGCTGGGGAATTTGTCAGGTCTTGTGATTAAAGTACTACGTTTGGTTTTCGAATGAACTTTTTGAATTTCACTCTCTCTACATTTACATTAATGTAAATGTAGAGAGATTACTCACGCAATCCATCCATCTCCCCTTTTGGAATATCTTTGAGTTATGGAAACTAGATGACTGAGAATTATATATTTACAAATTAATTATATATTATAAATATGGACATACAGTCAGCACGTCAGACTACCACAAAATGGCAAAATTTCTCAATCAATTTTGTGCTCTATTATTACCAATTTAAGGTTGACAATCGATTGAAGAAATTTGACAGTTTTGGGTGGTCTGAAGTGCTGTTGCTGGACATTCATAAACCACAACATAATAACAAAACAAATGTTTTTAATTATCACTTTAAATAATAATAATTATTATTATTTTATAATTATTATTTTATAATTATTATTTTATTTAGATTTAAAAAAGTTTAGAAGCAATGCAAAATGGTGATGATGATGATGCTCAGGATAACAATTTTTGACATTTTTCGGACCCCAACTAACAGCAAAATAATCATGCAATAATTTAATACACACCCTGGTCTTTTTCAAGAGATCGACACTCCGCAGTGCTGAGGATGACTGCGGCGGCCAGTAAATGTATTATCTTAACGGAACCCATTGTTAGCCGATTGTCACTGTACAATGCTCTGTCTGAACTGCGCGCCTAGCTCGCCCACCGAATAAAGCTCAAGAGATATTGTAATGGACGCAACTCGCATATTATATTCACCTAAATAGGGCAATAGGCTTTACTCGTACTGTTTTACGTACGTAGATACGAGTGCGTGAGCACGGCGCCGGCGTAATGAAAATTTTAGGAGCGCAATGGTGATATGCCTTTTAAATGTTGCAAATAAGTTGTTTAAGTTTGTTCTTTCTGAAATATTTCCATAGTGTAGACACAGAGGAATTATTGAATGTTGTCAAATAAGCCATATATGTATGTAGATAAATTTGATTTATTATTGCGCGCATATTCGAGCCTTACCTCCTGAAACACAGGATATTCCTAGCCTATTATATATTGTTAAATATTTACCTCCATTATTCATATTTTTACCTATTGTTACTCTAGCTCTAAGTTTTGTTGATAGAGTTTTTATTTATTTAATGCAAATTTTCGTAGATACAAAGTACCTTTCGTTATTCTCGTGTCAGCGAAATTACTCTCAAAATTAAAAGCACCAAGGAAATGAAATACAATGCTGCCCCTTGGGGCAACATTCCTTCCGGTTTTTACTTCGACGTAGATTACTTATCGGGAGCATGGAGGTTTTATAGCCCTATTTGACAGCGGTCCCTGTCAATTTATGAAGATCCCTCTACTCGTGGCTTAGCAAGGCTTTCGAAGAGATGCTTCCGTCATTTCACATATGAAATCTATACTACATACATACATACATACATAAATCACGCCCATATCCCCGAAGGGGTAGGCAGAGGTGAATTCTCACCCGCGTTTCGCCAATTATGTCAAGTCCCATGTAATAGGTGGCGAGCCTATTGCCATTTATCGGGCACAAAAGTCGCAGTACATTGTCAGGACGGTAGTATAAGAGGAACGCTGCTGCCCATTCCTCATCACTGATTTATCCTTAGTCGCCTTGTACGACACCCACGGGAGAGATTTGGGATGGTGACAATTGTATTCTACTCTGCCGTCACCACACGGCTAATCTAATCTAATCTAATAAAATCTATACTTATGTCATATATGTATGTTTAAGTATTTCAGTCATACTACCATACAAGAAGAGAATTATGCTATAATTGATGTGATAGACGCACACATCTAGGTCTGTGGATTCACCCATCCACCCTAACTTATATCCCAATTTATTTATGTTGAGTTCAGTATATTAATAAATAATAATAAATTAATATTTTTACACTCACACCTATCATCTAGCCCAAAGTAAGTAGCCTAAGCACTTGTGTTATGGATACTAGATGACGGACATATTTTTAATATAATTATGTATATAAATGTTGAAAATATACTACATAAACATATACACAACCATGACTCAGAAACAAACATTTGTGGTCATCACAAAGTTTTCCCCTACCAGGAATCGAACCCTCAGCAATCTGAGCATTCGACCAAGGCGGCCTTCATATTATTATGTATCTATTGTTTTACTACTCTGGAATTCAGTTACATTTCATGTCCGGCCAGCCTCACCACTCGTAAACGATGCAAAAGTCATTTAAAGTTTATTTATCAATTATCTAGTTGACCCGGTTGATACGTTGTTATGCCATATAAATTATCCCGTAGCCATGGCTACGATTTGGGCCTGTCATGTCCAAAGACGATAATACTCGAGGGCACATGACTCTACCGTACCGAACGGACGAACGTCAAATATTTGACAGCAAAGCAGTTTATGTGAGAAAATAAAATTGTTATTTTTACTATTTTCCTCCCATTTTTTTCCATTTTTTCTCACCTTTTATGCCTTGCCAGGCCCAAGACAATCATTTCAAAACCAAAATCAGCTAAATCGGCCTAGCTGTTCTCGAGTTTTAGCGAGACAAACGAACAGCAATTAATTTTTATAAAAGAAGATACGAGTGCAAATAATCGCAGTTAACATCTTTGTACTAATTTTTCTAACATTTATATAATGTTAAAATTAAAATCGAATAATCTCCAGTTACATGGATACTGGCAACACCACACTATATAACTTCGAAAGTAGTATACTCGCGAAGGAGTTGTGTTATTGACTTGAAGCAAATGAAATTGTAGAGGCATGTTACAAAATACCTCGTAAGTTTCGAACATACTCGTATCACGATCGCTCCATAGTAGGTACTAAACCTTATTTTACGGCACGACAGATATGACTGGAATGGGTACGTTCACCATCGTAAGTTGGTGAGAACACTTAAGTACGTTGTCACAATAATGAGCTCGATAACGCAGTGGCTTAACGCGCTCGGCTTGCGATTGCGAAAACTAAACAATGTTTGCTTAGGCGAGCGATTGGATGGGTGACCAAAAAATTACTATTTCGAGTTCCTCCTTGCTTCGCAAAACACGTTAAGCCGTTGGTTCCGGGTGAATCTGCGGTCGTCAATACCTACCAATCCGCACTAGGCCAGCGTGGTGGGATATGACCCATTCTTCCTTTATTCTTTCATTTATAGGGAAGGCTTGTGGCCCAACAGTGGATAAGTTAAAGTACTGGTGATGATGATGACGGCAGATCCGCGTAGTATCTTTCTTGAAGACCAGATACAAAATGTGTTGGCATTGGTCTTCCCGCGTAGTATCTTTCTCGAAGACAAAATACAAAATGTGTTGGCATTGGTCTTCCCGCGTAGTATCTTTCTCGAAGACAAGATACAAAATGTGTTGGCATTGGTCTTCCCGCGTAGTATCTTTCTTGGAGACAAGATACAAAATGTGTTGGCATTGGTCTTCCCGCGTAGTATCTTTCTTAAAGACAAGATACAAAATGTGTTGGCATTGGTCTTCTCGCGTAGTATCTTTCTCGAAGACAAGATACAAAATGTGTTGGCATTGGTCATCCCGCGTAGTATCTTTCTCGAAGACAAGATACAAAATGATTGTTGGCAAATTGTGTTGGTTGGTCTTTCAAGATAGGTTGCTTCTAAAATAAACCACCCTAAGATCGGACTCAGGCTAATAGCAGCCCCGAATTTCGTACTGTTTGTTTAGGTTCAAAGTGCTTTACGGCTCTATTGACGGAAGCAGTGAAAACTTTAGATCTATTGCCGTAATGGAATGGATACGTAACTATCCTCTTTGGAAGGATTTCAAGATCTCTTATTTAGATAGGTATTAAGCTATCTTCGGAATACTTATTCCAAATTTTAATTTTGATTGGTACTACAGTCGTTTTGTTTTCTGACGTGGGTGTGAAGAAAGGTGTTGAATTTACATTTCTAAATAAGTACCTACACCATTATCAATTCGGTCACCAGAAGTATCAAAGAGTACTTTTAATATATTTAAAAGATCATGATCGTGAACGCTCCTTGCCGACCATTAAATAGGCGTTATCAGGATATCGCCTAAGACTTTGGAAACTGTGAATTTAAAGCAGATCAGCAGCCAACAAATAATAAAATGAAAAGTCATAGGTATTTAACGTTTCTAAGATATATTATAATATAGCAGGCATCTTTATCTTTTCATAATTATTCCAAACAAAGCAAAAGGCACTAAGGCCGGTCATTGGATGGGTAACTTAAAATTTACTGCCTCAAGTTCCTCCGTGATTCAGCTCGTTCTGCAGCCGTTAATACCCACCAATCAGCACTGGGCCAGTGTGGTGGATTATATCTATTCTCCCTATATTTTTCTATTCATCAGGAAAGCTTGTGCCCCAAACAGTGGGGACATGAAAGGGCTGGAGATGATGATGAAGTCAAGCCCCATACAGGAGTTATAGGCAGGTTATAGTATAAATCTTTACCGATTTCTAATAAAGCATGCAAAACTGCAAAGTTTATTTGCCTCTTAGAAAATTCAAAGTTCAGTTTGCCAGTGGCCTTCGGTTAATTGATAGTTCTCTCCGCCTCCGCCTTCGTGAAATTTTAATAGGATTTTCTATAAAAATCGCCTTACAGAAGCTAAAATTGCTGCATTCATCGTTTAATAGTAATCCAAATTGTCGAAGTTTAATAGTACATTATGCTACGAGTATGCTACGTTGGTCATTACATACGAGGCATTATTGCAAGCACGAGCCGCAGGCGAGCGCGGTAAGGATGCTGAGTATGTAATGATCAATGCATACGAGTTGCATACGACGTTTTTCAACACAATTGCGAGGAAAAAACAAACTTGTATTGTTAATTGTTATTAACTTTACCAAATATTATTTACAGATAATGGCGCCTACAAGTTTGGTTTTTGTTCTTTTTTAATTCTCCTTATTATTAGGGACGAGGGTAAAGGGAACCAGCACATACAGCCTCATCTGATGTAGTCCACTTTCTTCAGTATTAATCGCATTAAAACGCGGATGTATCACATTTTAAAGGATTTTGAGAGAGTTTGGCTGCAAATTTACACTGACAGCCTATTGATGGAGACTGACGACGTAAAGGCACAGAAAAACCGGCTGTGCATCCGAAGCAGGAACAAAATAAATAAATAGTGTTTCTAAATACGATAGTTAAATTAATATATGTTTATAAACATGGAATAAAATGTTTATTTATCATCTTAACTCTAATATAATTTAATATTCGTAAAAATCAATTCAATGTCCATAGACAAATTCATAAACTTTGGAGTGTTTGGCGCGTTTCAATGGTGACAGTCAGTTTTTTTTTCATTTATTCAAAAATTGTTTCAGATTGGATTTTGTGCAATGAAAGTGGTGTTATTTTGATGCTTAAGGATCTGTGTTGGCGTTCAATTATGAGGAATTATTGAAAATAAATCTCGTGATGATTGTTGTTGAGACTTTTATAGTGGTTTTCATCACCTCATCAGTCGCCATCATGAACTCTGTTACCATTAAATTCGCGCCGAGCACTCCCTAGAAGCGTTAAATAAAATGTGTGACGTCCCTCTTTTAACGTAAAATTAATTTTATTTTTATTCATTTCACATACATGAATACAGACTAAATATACTGAAGACATGGCTGTATGGGCTAGACCCTATGCTTCCCTAAAAATATAGGGAGAATTTAGCAAAAAAAGCTTTAAAAATATACCATTACGCACTAGTACGTAATATATTATGCACGAGTGCATAATATGCTGCATTATGAGCCTTAAAACGGTGTAATAAGAGTCAATTTACGAGCAATTGTGTTGAAAAATATATTATTCTGTATCACACATAATGATAATATTGTTAGTTGATGCAATCAATTACAAATAGTATATGTATATTATATTATAGTACCTATTTATTTAGATATGGCAGAGGAGTTTTGTCACCAACATTTCGCCAACAATTTTAAGTCCTAGGTAAATGCCTATTGCCATCTATCAGGCACGGACATTGCAGTATATAACTGAGTGATATAACAAGAACGCTGCAACACATTCCTATAAATACTTACTGCCGCACTCAGAGACGTCAATTAACTTTAATGAGTATTTAATGTCAAAAATTTTCATTCAAATCTAGACCATAGACCCGGCAAGAATTGCGACTAGTTTTGAATTGTCATTTTTTGACGTTAAGTACTCATTAACGTTAATTGACGTCTCTGAGTGCGGCAGTTAACAATTAGAATGTTCGATATTGGAGTTTTATATTTGGCATCAACAGATGGCGCTGTTATTTATATTATTTCACGAGAGGCGCCGTTTTAAGGAACGCGTTTCTGTGTTTGACATATCCTTTGATAGACCTTCTAGATTTAATATCCCTTAGGGCATTGTTAACCAAATTCACTAACAGGCACATTTACAACCATTTATTGGAATAATTCGGTTTGGACCGCACGTCATAAACTACCCAAATCAAAAACAGCTTTAATGTAAGAGATCAAAAATAACATACACACCTACGTAAATCACGCCTATATCCTCGAAGGGGTAGGTATAGGCAAATAAAGCCTCTCACGGACAGATGCGGCCTGAGCTCGCAGCCGCGGTAGCGGTCTGTTGTCTAATATAATAATAATATGAAAGTCTAACTGCCGCACTCAGAGTCGTCAATTAACTTAAATGAGTATTTAATGTCAAAAATTTTCATTCAAATCTAGACCATAGACCAGGCAAGAATAGCGACTAGTTTTGAATTGTCATTTTTTCACGTTAAGTACTCATTAACGTTATTTGCCGTCTCTGAGTGCGGCAGTTAGTACCATTTCTAGCCAGCGCGGTCAACGTTTGTTCGGTCCGCCACCGCCACCGTCCCGCCACCGCGTCTATCTGTGAGTCTTAAAACCTACTTTTCCGCCAATTAAGTTAGATCCCATATAATTCGTTTTGTAGGTGTCAATTGCCATATAACAGGTGAATAAATCGCAGTATACTGCTAGGTGGTATAAGAGGATTACTCCTGCCCATTACTCGGCAATGTCTTTACTGAGTCGCTTTTTACGACACCTACAGGAGAGATGGGGGTCGTGACGCTCTGCCGTCACGGCTATCAACGGCTATCAAAAAATCTAACGTAACCACCATCTCCCTCAAGAAGTATTGTGGAAACTAGATAACGGACAAATAGGGGAACAGAGCCCGAAACAGGTATACTGCATAAAACTTTACTTATAACTATCGTGCACTATCGTCACATCCTGTTTGAGTGACGAGCCTAACTCACGTCACTCAAACGGGATATGACCCCGGGACCGCTTGGCTGGTAGCCAGCGATCTGACAATTAGACAAACTGATCGTGATATATATCACTACAATTAATCTCGGAAGGGGTAAGCTGAGATATAACACCCACATTTCGCCAACAAACTCTTTGAGTGCCCTTTACAGTTTGTTTTTTAAATTGTCTTACTTTTAATAAAATTACAATTAATAAAGAGATAAGATAACAAATTATAATAATTTAGAGATTCAACAAAAATCCGTCTATGTAATATTCGTAATTTGAGAATAATTGAAATGTACGAATAGGATTCAAAATATGGACGAAAACATACCGTATGGCACAAGTTTAATATAAATACCTGGTTGCTAACTCAGCATTCGATTATTTACGGACTCTGCTGCCTTGTAAATACATAATTTACGTCAGGCCAATTATTAGGCGAGACATAATTCTATTGCTAACTCACATAGACGTGTCGATGTAAATATATTATATTAATGAGATACCTCTCGGTTACGTGGAAAGGTTTATTCTCCGTCATCATTCCAACACTGTCGGAAACGTTGAAAAGGTTACCAGAACATTTAAACTAATTAGCATTAATACTGATAATTTAAGGAACTTCATAATATAATCGCGACCGATTATATTATTATACTAAACCACAGCTCAGAATGTAAACCAATTTTTCAAAATAATAATATCAATCAATGACAAGAATGTTGAATTTCATTACCAAGGAAGTACTTAGCAGTAACATTTCCGATTAAAATGAAGCAGGGATATAGTGTATATGTTAACGGAAATGTATGTTATCCGTCATTGTATTCAATTCCTAGAAAATGCATGTAGTTCCTAAAATCCCACGGAAATGTATGAAATAAATTATATTAAACATATTATTATTTCCTAGGAAATATAAACATTTCCGAAACAGCAATTGAAAATGTAAAACATTTAAGATATCAATGGGTGCGCGTTAATTGACTATTAAGGCATTAAATTATTGAAATCCGTACTATTGAAGTACAGATCGCATCGAACTTCGATACCTATATTAAAAATGTATGTATAAAATATAAAATGTTTAAGCTGTTTTTAACTTAGACGCTTATGACACTGACGCTAAAAGCGAAATCAGATGAATGTCGAAAATAAATCTTACTCCATTGACGTCCCAGTCCAATTATTATAAATCTGAATGCGATTGTATCCAAGATTGTATAAGTCATCGATATTTATAGATCGCGTGACAAAGAATTAATAGAATCGCTACTTTTACTTGTTAACGCCTTTATTCTCGCGCTCTATATAATTTTCGGTGAAATATGATGTTGCTAAGTTCAGACAGACTATATTTTAACTAAGGAACGGATAGAGTTTTCATATTCATCTACGACGATAATTTCGTCTTTTTCTTTATAATAATCATTTTACTACTACTAGGTAAAGTAATTTACTAGTATATATTGTGGTGACGACTGAGCAGAATACAATTTTATTGTCACCACCCCAAATCTCTCCCACGGGTGTCGTACAAAGCGACTAAGAGTTAAAACAGCAATGAGTAATGGGAAGCAGCGTTCCTCTTAGATCGCATAGCAATGTACTGCGGCTTTCGTGCCCGATTAATGGCAATCGGCTTGCTACCTATTATATGGGACCTAGCATAATTGGCGAAACGTGAGTTTTAATTCACCTCTGCCTACCCCTTCGGGGATATAGGCGTGGTTTATGTGTATATGTAGTAATTTACAATGTAGTACAGAAGTATTGTGAAATTGCAACTTGTAACTGTATACATATATTCGTGTTGGGCTCATAAAGTTTTCGAGTTCCACTGGCCTTGTTTTCAAATCTGAGCCGACGAAGTGTCTACAAGTTACAACTCCTAGACCGTTGCTTTCTACACTTCAGCCACGTTTCAGTTTCTGTAAATGTTCAGTTTCAGGTCTCACTCAGGTTTCATGTTTCAGTTCGTGTAATAACACGTGTTTCAATAATTTGGTAGTTTAATAGTTTTCTACTTTAATACGTTTTGTATTAAAATAAAAATTAATAATGGCCTGTTTCACAATCGACACGTTAGTTCTAAGTAGCTTACTTGACAGTTTAATTGACATAATTTCACATTACAACTGTCAGCTGATCTGCCAAGTAAGTTACTCAGAACTTACTTGTCGATTGTGAAACAGGCCCTTAGTATTAAAATTTTCTTTTAGCTTTAGATAATTATGTCGCAGCCAACTAACTTAATTAGCCGTTCCATCAACAGCCTAGTCCCTTTACTAAACATCGCCGTTCAACTAGCGGCTTGAATGATTTATGCAGCAGCCAGCCAGGCAAAAATTTAATAATTACCGACATGGGTTAGTAAGTTGGTTAGATTAGGTTACGTAATTTAATTTTGTGCTAATAAAGAATTAGTGGCAAATAATTGGCGAAACGCGGGTGCTAGTTCACCTCTGCCTACCCCTTCGGGGAAATAGGCTTGAATTATGTATGTATGTATGTAAGAATTAGTAAAGTATAATATATATATATATATATATATATATATATATATATATATATATATATATATATATATATATATATATATAGCCAAAATTGATTATGGCGACAATAAATATGACAAAAAATAAAGTATACTAAATTACGTATATTTATTTATTTAATTAATTAAACAATGAAGTTACTGTGTAGTGTCCTCAACTTAGTTTAAATTAGCTTTTCACCGCAGTGACGACGTAGGTTCAGAGAGTAAAATGTTTAATTAAAATGAGAAATCCGCCTTTTGTAGGACATGCCACAGGATTCAATTAATTAGTACAGAGATTACCGTTTTATAAATGCAAACATTTATTTTATTAAGGGTGAGCTCTATTGAATAGTTCGTTAAGAAAGGTGACCTTTGGTTTTCTCGCGGTCAGTTAAATAAGTCACTAGCGTTGGTGCGTAATTGGATTGAATCTGGAGCATGTTATTTTGAAGAAACATTTCATTCCTATTGTATTAATGAATCATACATACATGTATCACGCCCTTATACACGAAGGGGTAGGCAGAGGTGAATTAACACCTGCGTTTCAGAAATTAAGTCAGGTTGTTACTTAAAACATGTGGCGAGCCTATTGCCTTCTATCGGGCTCGTAAATTCCAGTATATTGATAGGTGGTATTAGAGGATGGTGACGCTGGGTAGTGACGACAGAGCAGAAGACAATTGTCACCACCCCCATCTCTCCCGTGGATGTTGTACAAGGCGACTAAGGGTTACGACAGCAATCAGTAATGGGCAGCAACGTTTCTCTTACGCCACCTCGCACCACCTGCAATTTCCGTGCCCGATAAATGGCAACAGGCCACCAATTACCGGGGACTTAATCTAGTTGGCGAAACGTGGGTGTTATTTCATCTCTGCCTAACCCTTTAGAGATATTGGCGTGATTTATGTATGTATGTATGTTTTCGATCTCCGGAAGCTCTATAGCACAATGGCTGACGCGCTCGGCCTGTGATCGTGCAAACTAATAAAAAAACACGCACTGTGCAAGCCTTTTATCCGACTGAAAATGTTTTCAAAATACCCCGGCTCGTGTTAGACCCTACCGGGGTTATGTGGTAATCTCCCAGTTAGTCTGGGCCTACCCACTTGAAACAGTCGTGTTCCGCTATCCCCTTTGGGGACGTTCATCGCATACTGGTCACTATATGCCGGTCAGCAAGTGATGTGTTATGGCCCGTTTTCCCCTATACTCATCCCTCCATTCGTAAAGAAGTCAAAGGGGCTGATCATCATCATCATCATCAACAGCCCTTTAATGTCCCCACTGCAGGGGTGCACGGGCCTTCCCTATGGATGGAAGAATATAGGGAGATTGGGCCATAACCCACCACGCTGGCCCAATGCGGGTTGGCAGATGCAGCCGGTACCAACGGCTTAACGTGCCATTCCGAAGCACGGAGGAACTCCTGATAGTAATTTTTGGTCACCCATCCAATGGCCGGCCTTAGCGAAATTGCTTGGTATACGCAATCGCAGGCCAAGCGCGCTGTGCCACTGCGCTAGCGAGCTCCTCTTATTATACAATATATCAAAGGGGCTGATAATATTGTATAAATATTATCTGCCACTACTTATGTGGCGCGGACAGTACTATTTGTGAATTTTAGTTGCAGAATTAAACTCAGTATGCTTCGCTTTTTCTTTGCACGAAAAAGAACCTTATCCCTCTGGTCTTACTGCGTCTCAATGCGACTCAAAGCACTCCTCGGCGCGAGTCCTATCGTTTGATTTCCCTAAGGGCGCGAAGACTGGAAGGCCGGATACGGCTCTAGCGGGTACGACATAAACTGAACTCTAATTATAACGTCAGTGTAAATAAAATAGACAACAACTTGACGTCATGTTTTCCCTTCTTTGGGCCGCTGCTTCTGAAGAGGTTCCCCGGGGAGTGTAACTAATGTATTTTCGTATAGGAACAAATCGGGAATGACGTTGTAGCTTTTTTTAAGTGAACGCTAAGGGAAATGCCATAGACTTTTGAAGTGGCTTTTCATACATAAATCATATCTAATATTAATAAAGATAAGATTTTGTTTTGATTGTGTGGTGATAGCAGAGCAAAATACAATTGTCCACCACCCCCCCCCCCCTATATCGACTAAGGGTAAAGACAGCGATTAGTAAAGGGCAGTAGCGTT